>JAOWBW010001377.1:0-323974 GCA_026119855.1 Campanula takesimana | reverse complement strand
GGTTTTATTTGTATTTTACCCAAGGTTTGGGTTTGGATGTGTTAATTATTTGATGTAGGGGTTTTGTATAATTACTGAAGTTTGGGGGGTTTAATTGAATTAATATTAAATATAGGGATATGAGTTGTAAATTATTTCAAATGATGGATTTGATTGTTAGTTACCCAATGTTTGGGGTTTGGATGTGAATAGTGTTAAGTATCAGAGTTTAATTGTAGACTACCCAAGTTTGGGGTTCAAGGTAAAGGGTGTCCAAACCGTAGGGGCTTAAATGTGGACTTGTTTAGAGATTTGGGAAAGCATCGTATGGCTGGCGTGTTTCTTAGATTTTGAGACTAGGGTCACGGAAATTTCCTAGACGTAAGGCTACGGTTTGAGAGAACATGTCGTCTCTTAGGTTAAGGATGGAGATCAGGAAGATCGAGATTGTGGTATGTTTCTTAAGAGAAAGGTTAGTCATCTCCTAGGCTCGGGGCTAGGATTTGGTAAAGACACGGATTTCTAGGCTCAGGCTAGGATTTGGTAAACACATGGATTCCTAAGCACAGGCTAGGATTTGGTGAAGACATAGGTTCCTAGGCACTAAGATTTGGAGAGAGTGTGGATCCTAGGCACGGGATAGGATTTGGTAAAGACATGGGTTTCTAGGCTCAGGCTAGTTTTGGTAAAGACATGGATTCCTAGGCACGGGTTAGGATTTGATAAAGACATGTGTTAGGATTCTTTGTTAGTACACCCTCTTGATTTGATTGATCCATGCCACACGTGTCTTTTTTATGGACTTTAGGAATCATGTATGAAGTTTTACTTCAATTTTTAGATAAGTCTATTTCTAGATTTTTTATTTGTCATAGGCTGAGTTATGATCGGTTTGACCTCAGCGGTTTGGTTCTTCAAACCACACTCGTTGCTGCTCGAACCGCCAGTATGGAGCCGCAAGTCTTCATCAAAACCGTGTGCTGCAGTTTTGATGAAACCGCACTTCAAGTTCATTCATGGAACTGCTCATGCTACCTTGGTGAAACCGCAGATCATTGAATGAAGAATTCAAGTATGTCATTTATTCATTGAGACAAACATTCCCTTTACAACCATAAAAGAATGATTTATGTCTTGTCAAATAACTTCGAGTTAACTTGGAGTTTCTGCAAGGAATGTCAGTTTTGTCCAGTAAATTCAAATGTTTACCGTTAGTCATTTCTCTGCAACAGATGACAATATCAGGTAGTGGTGCTATAACTACCTAGGACTACAAGACAAAACCAAGGACGAAAATGACAGCTCAGCCAATGGGATTTCAACAACAGATGTACCATCAAGATTTGATTCAAATCTTTGTCCAACGGTCACAAGGGTGCACTGCCTATAAATAACCTTCATTTTTCAACAATGAAGGTTGCTTAGCTTCAAGAGAGAAATTTCCCAAGTGTTCAAAGTTTGCTTTAAATTTTTATCCAAACATTCAAACCTTCAAAGATCTCCTTAGAAAACCCAGAATTCTTCATCAAAGCTTCAGTCATTCATCCATTCATACTCAGCCTTGTACACTGAAAGTTTCACTTGCTCAACATCATTTAGATCATTAGAGAATTTGATTCCTTTCCACACACACGCCCGATTTGTATGATCATATAGATTATACACTTCGAATACACCGGTTGTTATAATAGCTTTGATAGGTTAGATTGTTTATTTAGAGCTTAGATTCTTCATTGTATCTTTTAAAAGCTCCTCTAAATTAATACAAGTCTAGTGGCTATTAGAAAATACTAGACTAACTGTAGATACCTCGGGGGAAACCACGGCTTGGCTAGAGCACGTGAATTATCCTTGGATGTCTATTTGGTTTTAGAAAGTAGAGTCGCCACCTATATTTTAGAGGAACATAAGAAAAACCTAATAATTAGCCTAAGTTTTGTTACAAAAACCAGAGATTCAGGAGAGATGGTTTCGGAGGTTAGGTTACGGAGTGAGAAGTACTTAAACACCCACTTTGCCCGGTGTAAACACCCCGCCTTGGACGGCTCACCCCGATTGCACATTTGATTTTGTGTTTCTCCCTATTTTAAGTGTTTTTCGTTAGTTTCTGTTACTTTCGTTAAGTTCCTGACTGACTTCGTTAAGTCCAGGGACCGAACTGAATAACAGTGCTGACTTTCTAGTCTATTATGTCATTTTTACCATTTTAAAGGCGCGCGCGCCCACCTTTTGGGGCCAGAGGCGCGCGCATCTCGCCAACAAGGCAGGAGGCGCGCGCACCTGGGCATCAGTTACAGATTTCTGTCCAAGAATCTCTCCCTTGCTCCTTTTAACAGGATTTTCCGGGAAACTGATCTGGGTGGCTTGGTTTTGGCACCAAAAACTCACCTCCTTTACCTATTTAAACACCTCTAATTCACCATTGAAGAGGAGGAAGATGGAATCACTAACAAAAACTATACACAAATACTTGCAAGGCATTTTTCTAAGAACCTCTTGAAGGAGTCCTTGAAGGTCTTTGAAGTATAGGTAAAAGACTACTCTTTTCCCTCATTTTCTACTTCATCTCTTCTCTTTTTCTTTTGCTTTAAATCAAAAGTGAAATCTCCCAAACATTTTGGGACATGACATCAAAAACTACTTCACTTCATTGAAGCTAGTCACGAAGTTATCTCCCTACATTCCAAACACCCTTTTTTTAACCCCCCCCCCCTTTTATCATCAAGAATAAGAAGAATATTTCATAATTTATGTAGATTTTGATCAAGCAAGACCAACTTTAGTTGGGTGAGATGGGTGTTTAAGTACTTCCCATCTCGTAACCTAACCCCCGAACCTCATAACAAAGAATCTCTGTTTTTGTAATCAAACTTAGGATATAAACATTAGGTTTTTATTATGTTCCTCTAAAACATAGGTGGCGACTCTAAAACACAAATAGACATCCTAGGGTAACTCACGCGCTCTAGCCAAGCCGTGGCCCCCGGGGTATCTACAGTGGCGACTCCGCTGGGGATGTTTGAGGGTTAAACTTGCGTAACTGATCAAAATCTACATATTTTCTGGGCATTCTGGTTCCTGATGGGGGAAGCGTGCGCCTCTGGCCTTCTTGGCCTAAGGCGCACGCCGCCCACATCAAGAACCAGAGTCGCGCGCTTCCTGATGTTCTTCCTGTTCTTCTTCTTTTTTCTACACTAATCATTTCTGTAGGGGTTACAATATACATTCAGGACCAGGGCAATCCCTTGAGTCCAAAGTCTGACAATCTGACAGGTTTGCCCAGAAGTGGGCGCCTCCCATAGACTCTGCGCTAGGCGCGCGCATCCCACAACACAGGCCAGAGGCGCGCTTCTTGGCGGTTTTCCAGAATATGGACATTTTCAGAACAGAGCAGAATGATTGGGGTGTGGGCACAGTTGCCTGCATTATGGACTGATTTGGACCTCTTAACTGTTTCATTTTGTGTTTTGTTTTATCGGTCACATGGGTGATTCGAGAGTTGTAATTATGTGCTTATTTGCTTTTCTTTCATAAAAAAAAAGTAAAAAAATGTTTTGTCACATGTTGGACCTCACACTACGTGCACAATCTCCTATAAATTGCTCACTATCGAGTCGCACAAGTTTATAACCCCAAACCCGTCGAGGCCCGTCCTAGAGAGTTTCAAGCTCCACCTGACCTTGGCTCTTTCGAAGCGGTAAACCTCAACCCGTGGCGTAGTTCATGACTACATGGGGTGACCTTAAGCCTCTCATTAGCCGAGCACAAGCCAACACAATTCTAGTTAGGGTCTAACACTCCGTGACTGAAGTCGGTTTTCATGTGCCGAGATTTCCCTAAACTAATGTCTTCAAACATACATGCCAAGTGGTTATCATGGACGAAATAAAACTCCGTCCCCAAGTGGTTATTATGGGCGAAAATAAAAATCCGTCCCCGCATGTATGCTTTACTACATTAATTTAGTTTAATCCCGACATGTGTAAGAGTCACAAGCTTGATGGAATCCGATGAGTATATGGGACAGCGAGATGGTCTATATACTAGTGTGACGATTCCATTATTTTCTTAGAAACTCAAAAGGGATCCCGTCCCTCCGACTTATAAAAAAAAAGTCTTTTTCTTATGTGGTTTTGAGTCATGTGCCCAATGTGTGTTCTAAGCCTTTTCATGGACCGAAAGTGTTACTCAAGACTGACAAGGGCCTCTTCTGCAATATAGGTTCAATTGGTACTTACAGAGTCTACCGGGATTCAGCGAATCGGTTAGTTCGTGAAGTGATTACTCCAACAGCTCCAACAGCAACCATGACTGACAGCAGCAACACCATGTCTCTCGAGCAGCTTTCAGCTATAGTCCAAGTGCTCCAAGATCAAGTCTCCACTCTTAATAAGGAGGCCCAGAATAGGGATGATCTTTGGCAGTCCCACCTCGACAATCAAAGGGAGGCCTACGAGGCCGAGATGGAGCAAATGAAAGAGAAGCTCACCAAGCTTTCGAGTGGTAAAGACAAAGAGAACAATGAAGAGTCCGAGTGGACTAAGGGTTTGTTTCAAAGCCCCCCTTATGTTAGTGCCCGTACCAAGAAAGTGGGGGAACCGAGCACCGAGAACAAAGAGCACAAGATGGTTGATTCAATTATGGCTTACATAGATCAACGCTTCAATGGCATCAACGTGGGAAAAGTCCCTACACGAGCCTTTATCAGTCCTCCATTCTCATGAGCACAATGGCCGCTCTCCCCGACAAGTTCAAGATGCCCGACATCAGCAAGTTCAAGGGCAACTCTTGTCCCATGGCACACATCGAGACTTACATTTGGGCTATGGTACCTAAGAAGGTCTCTCCCAAGGTTATGGCACAATGCTTCCCTCTTACTCTCAAGGGGGCGGCAAAGGATTGGCATGCAACTCTCCCGCTCACAGTCCGTCTTGATTGGGACTCCGACATACTTGCCTTCAAGAGTCAATACCAAGGCAACACCACCCACCGGCCAACCAAGAAGGAGCTCGAGAACACTACTCAAAGGGACAATGATTCCTTTGTTGACTTCACGAGAAGGTGGAATGACAAGCTTGCTGAAATTGTCGAGAGGCCTAACACCAAGGAACAAATGGACATCTTTCTTATGTGTCTAAAGATTGATCTCCGCACCCACCTAAGTGGGGCTTGCTATGCCGATTTCTCACAAATGTATGAGGCGGGAATCCGAATGGATGAGTTGCTCAAGGAAATCAAGAAAAGTGCTCATAGCTCCCGTTACAAGGTCGCCTCTAACTCCACAAAAGAGGCTTCAGTTAACGCCGTCGCTACCGATAAGGGGAATTACAAAAGGTTCCTCCTCCACAAGGCAAGAACTTTCAAGATAATCATGTCTACACTCCTCTCCATGGCATGACTATCACCGAGGCCTTCGAAGATCTCAAGGCTAAAGGGTAAGTTACTCCTCTCCAAGGGTATAAACCCAAGACAATGCGTCCCAACCATGCCTACCATAAGCATTGTGACTACCACCAACATAGTGGCCACACCACCAAGGAATGTTTTGTCCTCTGCAGTGTCATCCAAGATCTCATAGACAAGAAAGAGTTCATAGTGCCTAATTCCGAGGATGTCAATGTAATAGAGGTAGGAGAATTTGAGGAGATCACTCATTCAATCCCAATTGTGAATGAGGGCTCCAATATGATGAATAAATTTGACAATTCTTGTTACGTTGTGACTTACGGTGAGGTAATGAGGGAAGTACTAGAGAATAGGAAAAAGAAGCAAGATGGGAACGTCAACATGCTAACTCGATCCGGACGAGTCATAGCAAGCAACCCTGCTACTTCTGCACCAAGCACCTCTTCTCAAAGACCGCAAGCTCGCGACACTCCCGAAGACCCTTTATTGGTTCGACTCAAGAAAACTCAAGCCAACATCTCCATCTGGGACCTCATTGCATCCTCAAAGAAGCACCAAGATCTTGTCATTAGTAATCTCGACGACACATCGATCTCTCCCGATACAACTCCCGAAGACCTTACGGCAATGATAGGTCACATTCATTTTGGCAATGTCATCACCTTTGCCGACATGGACCTTCCACCATTTGGTTCCGACCACAATGAGGCCATTTATCTCAAGGTGAGAGCAAGGGGGAGACCTATTTCAAGAGTCTTGGTTGACGGTGGTTCTGCGCTCAATTTGATGCCCGGCCGAATCATGGGCATACTGGGGCTTAAGAATTCAGACTTAAAGCCTTCTACTCAAGTGATCCGAGGTTACGATAGCACTGCCCGCACAGTCATGGGTATGGTAGAAATAGACATTGAATTTGGGAGCATGGTCATGTCCGTCCCATTTCAAGTGCTCGATGTGCCTTCTTCATTTAACTTACTCTTGGGTCGCCCATGGATACACAGTTCTAATGCTGTCCCTTCGACTCTCCATCAATGTTTGAAGTTCAGAAATGGGGATGAAATAGTGACCGTTATGGTAGAAAACGTCACTATCCACAGAAAGGGGGAACCCATTCACCAAATTCAGCATGGTTTAGCTGACTCTACCCTCTTCGACGTCTCAATCAACGCCATTGACAAAGAAGGGGGAAACGAATCATGGACCCTTGGCAATCGCAAAGTCCTCCGCATGATGAGGAATATGAATTACTTCCTTGGTTTGGGCCTAGGGAAATACCAACATGGTAGGATGCAACCCGTGGAGGTCCCATTTGTTAAGAACAAATTCGGTTTGGGATACGAAACTTCCAGAGATGACTTGAAGCACGAACAAGCCATCAAGAATGAAAACGCCCGAGCCCGAAGGGAAGGCCGTTATTATGAAATTCCCAATTTGAGGCCTTACCGCAAGACACTGAATGGATACTTTGTTCGTCAAGGGGAAGAGGTTCCGTGCGTAATCTTTCTCGAGCCATGCAATAACAGCAAGGGCATTAGAAATCCCGATCTTGAAATCTTTGCCGACTGCGAGATTCAGAAATCCGAAAGGGAACCAACTCCCTTGTCTCCCCGAGAATGGTGGGGGAAGAAAGTGACCATAGAGTCCGAAACAGAGATTACCGTGTGTAAGGATCCCACCCCGTGATGAAAGAAACGAAGGGTTTTCATTTCAAACGGCGAAAAACCAAACACGGTTATCATGCAAAACATAACGGAGTCGCCACATTTGTTAATTATTTAACCCAACAAATGGAAATGTTAGAGATTCTATTAGTTTGGAGGTTAGGTTACGCCTTGGGAAGAGTTTTATGTCACCCAAGTCACCTCGGATAGGACCGAGTCTCCCTAATGTTAGTTAACAAACGTGCATGTGTGTGTGTGTATTTCAAAAATGGGAGAAACTGACATTTTGACAAAACTGGTTAATTATTTAATAGAAAAGGGTTATTTTGCAAACATTTCAGTCAGAAAGGGAAGAAACTAGAAAATGCACTCCCTGACCAAAGTATCCGTACGGCTAGGGAGAGCATTCCAGGGGTTTTTGACAGTTTACCAGAAAACTGTCCAGTTTCAGGCAAAACAGAGTGTTCTTGCTGAAACTGGACTGCGATGATCATTTTCAGTTATTTTCTTCAACAAAAACATGGATTTAATCATCCCTATGTCATTGATCACAAATTAGACACCAAAAACAAAGGTTTTGGGTGTGATCAAGACAATCATTGGGGAAATTTTGAGAAAGTTGATGAACATGCCCTTTGGGCCAAAATGACCATTTTATGAGTAAAGATTGAAACTTTACTATCAAAATGGACTTATTATGCAAGATTAAACCTTTAGAAACAAAAATGTAACATAAAGATTGGATCTTTATGTCCCATACTTGGTGATTTTATGGCTAGGTCATGGTTGGGATGATAAAGATTGAAACTTTATCACCCAATCATGACTCTCATGCCAAACAAGAACACAATCAACATAAAACTTAACAAACCATGATCATCTTTAGGTTTTACCCCTCAATCATACACAAAGCATGAAGGGAACCTTGAATCACCTCATGATTTGGTTCCAATGTACATATATAATTATAATACATATATATATAACAATAATATATATATAGCTTGAGAAGACAAGACTTGTATAATATATATATATATAGTGCTTGAAATAGACAAGACTTGAAAGAATAATAAGAAATAACACAAAGTAAACAAGTAATATGAACAATAACAAAAAGAGTTTGAGATGAAGAAGAAGATGGGGAGAATGAGGCTTCACCTATGATGGTTATGGCCTATCTTCCTCACTTTTCACTCAAATGTGTATCACTCACAGTTTTTGCTCTCAAACTGGCAGAGTATCAACACACAAAACGTTTTATCCCCATGAAATGATCAGCATGGGGTTCAATTTATAGGGACTGAGGGTGCCCAACATAGCCGTACGGCTCAACCCCTCAAGTACCCAAACCATCCGTACGACTCGACTTGGCGAGCTTCTGGATTTTTCTAAGTTTAATTCCAGTTCAGTCCTGGAATATTAGCTTTATCCTAGTGAGGTCCTGTGTTGGTAGTGGTGCCCTAGGCACGTTTAATAAACGTTGTAATTGTTATCATTTATTTCATATCAATAAAAGAGATGTTTTGATTATTATTGTTGTTCATGTTTACTTATAATAATCCCCGTCCCTAGTACTTATTAAGCACTAGTATAAAGGCTAAATGATCATGAGATGATCATGTTAGATTTATGGGTACTTGTTTGGAACAAGGTACTGGACATGACCCGCTGTATGAGATTTATGTCATGGTCTATGTCATACATATATCTCATATTAGTTATGTCATTTGAATCCTTAGACATGAAGTTATTATAGTCTTCCACTTGATGAACATTGTGTTTGACATATTCAAACGCTACCTTAACACGGTAGTTATAAAGAGTATGATTGGCATAATCGGATTCCCGTTGGGAAGAATAATAAGCTAAATGGATTTGTCCCCCTCCACGGAGAGATGTCAAGCTTGGGCCCCTCGAAGGAATGATGTTGATGAAATGTTCGGCCGAACTCAAATGGATTGATTAGATCAATAGCATCTGAATTATCAACATATTCGGGATCGAGAAAGTATTGAACAAAACAAGTTGACTGTTTGACCATGACTTGTGTTCAATGACATCGTGGACAAAAGGATTGTGACATATTCTAAAGGAATGCGAACTTGTATCTAGTTATACTATTTGGGTAGGTATGACGGTTTGCTAGAACCTAATCATATCTTATGGGATCATGTTTGAGCCCATTGCCAACTTAGTATAATCCTAGAGGGTCACACACAATAGAACGAATCTTAAATAAGAGGACTATATTGGAATTTAGGGTCGAAGGACCTCAAGGGAATTTTTGGAATTATTCTGGGCCTCCTGGTCAACCAAGCGGGCGCTTGGTTGAAACAGGCGGGCGTCTGAATAAGCCGGAAAAGGCCTTGACCTTCTGCCCAAATGAGCGGGCGCTCGGGGAGTACCAGGCGAGCGCCCGGTATGCCGACTGGAAATTTCCTAATTCGATTAGGAAAGGTTTTTGGCACAAGATTCCTATTTGGAATAGGTCTTAATTGTGTATAAAAACCCCAATTCGGCCAGACCATATTGACTAGTGCTTTTGTGAGTCTCAAAGAGTTTGAGAGAGATATTTTAATTTGTTCTAAGATATCATTGATTGAGGAACAAAATAATTCACAAATAAATTCCATATAGTTCTTTATTATATTGTGAAAGTGTGTTTCATAATATTGGTCTAGCAACCAAGATCAAAGAAGCTCCTTTGATATTCGTTCGAAGTGTGGATACCGCTAGAGGGTGAAAATCATCATCTTCAAAGTTCGTGTTCAAGCTTTGTGATCGTGATCAAGTCTTCAAATCTCCACCAAAGACCAAGAGAAAACTTTGATAGCCATCAAGGGTTAGTTCATCCTTTATTTATTATGTTGTATTTGATTTAATCATATGAGCGGATCCATGGCTTTGGGTTTCTTAAAATTTTAATTGCTATATTCCGCTGCGCATGTTACTTGGAAACCCAACAGTGGTATCAGAGCCCCATTCATGTTGATTAATTCAATACTTGGATCATGTTATGTGTATATAAATTGTTTATGTGCCTTGCATGATTTGAATATTGGAATATATGATGCTTATGTGTTTTGTGATTTTATGTGGTTTATTGTTTTGCAACTTTAATCGCACGATTCAATCGCAATAAAAATTATGGTGGATTCTGAATTATTTCGATTATTGATTTTTGATTGGATCAAAGTTTTAATAATCGGGGAAAAATAATTTTGAGACAAAATTTTCGAACTTTAAAATTCTATACTATTCTGTCCATTCAGGCGCGCGCTTGGTCATAACCAGGCGGGCGCTCGCTCGGCAAAATATGTTCTGATTTTGGTTAAAATCTAAATATGGAATTTTCGACAAATTCGACAAAACCAGTAACAGAACCAGTCCAGACTTGCTTATCTGGAATGGGTTTGGGTAGTTGGTTTGTGTGTGGATTTTGGGGTTTGATTTTCCTATTTGTTTTAGTCTTGTGATTCCTAGATTGGTTCAAGTTTTGGATGGCTAATCTGCGTTCATCGAGATTGTGTTTCCCAAAATTGATCGCAATCAAAGTTTCAAAGATAAAACGAAGTTAGAATTATGAAGAGTTCATAATTGCTAAAATTGAGAAACAAAGTTCTTGATTCAATGATTGGAGATCCATGTGGAATTGTGAATGCAATTGGCCTACGTTCATCGAGACCATCTATTGCTTAGTTTCGGCCACATGGACTACTTTCTTGGTTTCTTGAATTAGTGCGGGATTGTGGTTGCCTAATGGCTTAGTTCGACCGCACTTCTTGTTGTCTTGATTTGGAGATAATAACCAAAGTTGAATTAGTCTCATCCTCATAATTATAGAGAAACTAATGACACATAAATATCATGCTTAAATTAATGGGATTAATTTAGTGGCTAAACTTGATGTGTAACATGTTTATATTATGTGCTCATAAATGTGTTATATGCTATATGTGATGAACCTTCAAAGAAAGTTTTAAGTCCTTCTTTGCCATGCCATGATTAAAACACTTGTTTATATATGGGTGATTTTGATGTGGGTTCGCCTCCGCGAAGTGCATTGATTTTATTCATGTATGAGCAAGATGAGGTTCATTAATTTAATGTGGGCTTGCCTCCGCAAGGTGCGTTAAATTGAATGGTTCCTATACGTTTAAAATGTTTGGACTTAATTAGGCGTCAAAACAGTTTTGGGCCTAGGCAAAAGATGAGATTAAACATGCTTTGGAAATTGGATTTCTCGAAGAATCTCATAAAAGGATCTAAGAATCATATGGGATATGATTGACATGATTGTCTACCTAATTAATTTAGTTTTTGAGCGGTCCGCCACCGTGGACTCAAAAGTTAAATTAAATTTGGATCTTAGCCCAATTAAATTATATTATACATTAGATGTATATGAAGGTTATATAATTTAGTGGGAGTATTTTGTTTGAAAAATACATTATTTATCTCTTTAATGAAAATCGGTACTTATTAAATTTTGGAAATTTTACATATTTGTAGATAATGACTAATAACACTCAATCAATGTCGTTGCGATCGATCCTTGAGAAGGATAAGCTCGAAGAGAATGGTACTAACTTTATGGATTGGATCCGTAGCATAAGAATCGTTCTTAGGCAAGAAGATAAGTTGTACATTCTCGATGGGCCTCTCCCTGCTGAACCACCGCCTACTGCCCCTAGGGTAGAAAGGGACAATTACAAGAAACATCGTAATGATTCTAGAGATGTAAGTTGTCTCATGCTTGCTACTATGTGTTCAAAACTCCAACAAAGTTTGGAACATTTGGAAGCCTATGAGATAGGCGTGGAGTTGAGAACCATGTTTCAAGAGCAAGCTAGGCAAGAGAGGTACAAGACCATTGTTGCATTCACTACTAGTAAAATGAATGAAGGGCAACAAGTGAGTCCTCACTTTCTTAAAATGAAAGGTTATGTAGAGCACCTTGAGAAACTTGGCTATCCAATCCCATTGGAGCTAGCCACGGATCTCATTCTTAATTCATTGCCTAAAAGTTATAATCAGTTTGTGATGAATTATAACATGCATGGAATGGATAAGAATCTCTCTGAGTTGCATGGGATGCTCAAAACTGCAGAGATGAAGATTGTGGAGAAAGGTTCTCCCGTGCTCTTGGTTCATGATGGGAAGAAGGCTAGTGCCAAAGGAAAGGGTAAGAAAGTTGTCAAACCCAAAATAAGCAAGGCAAAGGTTGCCAAGGCTTCTGAGGCAAAACCTGATTCACAAAAGGATGCAATCTGTTTCCATTGTCAAGAAATTGGTCATTGGAAACGTAATTGCAAGGCTTTCTTGGAAGAGCAAAAGAAGAAGAAGGGCGGCAAGGCTGCGTCGACTTCAGGTATCTATATGATAGATATTCTCCTTTCTACCACTGATTCTTGGGTATTGGATACCGGATGTGGTTCTCACATTGTCTAAATGTGCAGGGACTAAAGAATAGGAGACTGCTTAAAGAAGGTGAAGTAGATCTACGCGTGGGGAATGGAGCAAGAGTTGCTGCATTAGCCGTAGGGACTTATGAAGCCACTTTACCTTCCGGATTAATTCTTGTTTTGAACAATTGTTATTATGTTCCGGATTTAAGCAGAAATATTATTTCAATTTCTTGTTTGGATAATGAAGGTTTTAAGTTTCTTATTGAGAATAAGAAATTTTCTATTTACTTAAATGATGTGCTTTATGGTATTGCTAATTCATTTAATGGCCTTTATATCTTGGATGTCAAGAATGAAAATAATGACAATGTCTATCATGTAAACAAGAAATCTAAACCTAATGATGTAAATCATACCTATTTATGGCATTGCCGTCTTGGTCATATTAATGAGAAGCGTATCTCAAATCTCCATGGGGACGGACTTTTAGGTTCATGTGACCTCGAGTCATATGATACTTGTGAGTCGTGTCTTCTTGGAAAAATGACTAAGACACCTTTTACCAAGTTGGGTGAAAGGGCAAGCGACTTATTGGGGTTGATACATTCCGATGTATGTGGACCATTAAGTAGCAATGCTAGGGGAGGATTTCAATACTTCATAACCTTCACTGATGATTATAGTAGATTTGGGTATGTTTACCTAATGAAACATAAAAGTGAAGCATTTGAGATATTTAGAATATTTCAAAATGAAGTAGAAAAACAACTTGGCAAAAGTATAAAACACTTCGATCAGATCGAGGTGGAGAATACTTAAGTCAAGAATTTGATGATCATCTAAAGAATTGTGGAATAGTTTCACAATTGACTCCACCCGGAACACCACAATGGAATGGTGTGTCCGAGAGGAGGAATCGGACTTTGTTAGACATGGTTCGATCAATGATGAGTCAAGTTGATCTTCCAATATCCTTTTGGGGTTACGCCCTAGAAACCGCTGCTTTCACACTAAATCGTGTTCCAACTAAATCGGTTCAAAAGACTCCATATGAGATGTGGAGCGGAAAGAAGCCTTGTCTGTCTTTCATGAAGATTTGGGGTTGCGAAGCTTTTGTCAAAAGACTTGTCTTAGACAAACTTGCACACAAATCTGATAAATGTATTTTCGTGGGATATCCTAAGGAAACTAGAGGATATTACTTTTACTACCGTGAGGACAACAAAGTGTTTGTTGCCCGAACTGGTGTCTTTCTAGAGAAAGAGTTTCTCTCCAAAGAAATCAGTGGGAGTAAAATAAATCTTGAAGAAATTCGAGACCCAGAAAATAACATGGAACCAATAGTGGAACATGAACAAGAACCACAAGGAGTTGTGGAACCTGTTCAAAATACACAAGCAACTCGCAGATCTAGTAGGTTACGATCCGAGCCCGAGAAATATGGATTTCTCGTAACGGATAGTAATGAGGTAGAAATCATTGAGAATGATGAACCGTCAACCTACCAAGAGGCGATGTCTTCTCCTGATTCGGACAAGTGGCTTGGAGCCATGGAATCCGAATTGCAATCCATGCAAGACAATCAAGTTTGGAATTTGATTGATGCGCCCGAAGGTGTAAAAACCATAGGATGCAAATGGGTCTTCAAGAAGAAGACTGACATGGATGGGAAGGTGCATACTTACAAAGCTAGGCTTGTAGCGAAGGGTTATAGGCAGGTTTATGGTATTGACTATGATGAGACCTTTTCACCCGTAGCAATGATCAAGTCTATAAGAATTTTGCTTGCCATTGCCGCATATCATGACTATGAAATATGGCAGATGGACGTCAAAACCGCTTTCCTAAATGGAAAACTCCAAGAGGATGTGTATATGACACAACCAGAAGGTTTTGAACAAGATTCTAAAGTATGCAAATTGCAGAGATCTATCTATGGATTGAAGCAAGCTTCAAGGAGTTGGAATCTCCGTTTTGATGAATCGGTCAAAGAGTTTGGTTTCATCAAAAACGAGGATGAGCCTTGTGTATACAAGAAGATTAGTGGGAGCATAGTGCTATTCCTTATTTTATATGTGGATGACATATTGCTCATTGGAAACGACATTCCTACACTTCAGTCTGTGAAGACTTGGTTAGGAAAGTGTTCGCAATGAAAGATATGGGTGAAGCCGCATATATACTTGGCATTAAGATCTATAGAGATAGATCAAGGAGGCTACTTGGTTTAAGCCAAAGTACATACATTGACAAGGTCATTAGAAGATTCCGTATGGAAAATTCTAAGAGAGGCACCTTGCCCGTGTTACATGGAGTTTCTCTAAGCAAGACTCAATGTCCTAAGACAAACGATGAGCGTGAGAAAATGAATGATGTTCCATATGCTTCGGCAATTGGGTCCATCATGTATGCCATGATTTGTACTAGGCCGGATGTATCTTATGCTTTGAGCATGACAAGTAGATACCAATCCGACCCTGGCGAAAATCACTGGATAGCTGTAAAAGCGATTCTTAAGTACTTGAGAAGAACTAAAGACTCGTTTTTGGTCTATGGAGGAATGAAAGATGATCTCGTTGTAAATGCTTATACGGATGCAAGCTTCCAAACCGACAAAGATGATAGCCGATCGCAATCGGGTTTTGTGTTTATGTTAAATGGTGGAGCTGTAAGCTGGAAGAGTTCCAAGCAAAGTACAACCGCTGATTCTACAACAGAAGCTGAGTATATTGCTGCATCGGATGCTGCAAAGGAAGCTGTTTAGATTAAGAAGTTCATAACCGAACTTGAAGTGGTTCCTAGTATTGCTAGTCTAATAGACCTTTATTGTGATAATAATGGTGCTATTGCTCAAGCAAAGGAACCAAGAGCACATCAGAAATCCAAACACATACTTAGGCGTTTTCATATCA
Organism: Campanula takesimana; assembly: GCA_026119855.1. Lineage (NCBI taxonomy): Eukaryota > Viridiplantae > Streptophyta > Magnoliopsida > Asterales > Campanulaceae > Campanula > Campanula takesimana. The sequence continues at coordinate 308,605 of JAOWBW010001377.1, read as the reverse complement.
TTCGAGAGATCGTTGATAGGGGAGACGTAAATATATGCAGAGTACCTACTGATGACAATGTTGCGGACCCGCTAACAAAGGGACTTCCACAAGCTAAACATGATGGTCATGTTAGGTCCATGGGTATTAGATACATGGGAGATTGGGCCTAGGGCAAGTGGGAGATTGTTGGTAGTGGTGCCCTAGGCACGTTTAATAAACGTTGTAATTGTTATCATTTATTTCATATCAATAAAAGAGATGTTTTGATTATTATTGTTGTTCATGTTTACTTATAATAATCCCCGTCCCTAGTACTTATTAAGCACTAGTATAAAGGCTAAATGATCATGAGATGATCATGTTAGATTTATGGGTACTTGTTTGGAACAAGGTACTGGACATGACCCGTTGTATGAGATTTATGTCATGGTCTATGTCATACATATATCTCATATTAGTTATGTCATTTGAATCCTTAGACATGAAGTTATTATAGTCTTCCACTTGATGAACATTGTGTTTGACATATTCAAACGCTACCTTAACACGGTAGTTATAAAGGGTATGATTGGCATAATCGGATTCCCGTTGGGAAGAATAATAAGCTAAATGGATTTGTCCCTCCACGGAGAGATTTCAAGCTTGGGCCCCTCGAAGGAATGATGTTGATGAAATGTTCGGCCGAACTCAAATGGATTGATTAGATCAATAGCATCTGAATTATCAACATATTCGGGATCGAGAAAGTATTGAACAAAACAAGTTGACTGTTTGACCATGACTTGTGTTCAATGACATCGTAGACAAAAGGATTGTGACATATTCTAAAGGAATGCGAACTTGTATCTAGTTATACTATTTGGGTAGGTATGACGGTTTTCTAGAACCTAATCATATCTTATGGGATCATGTTTGAGCCCAATTGCCAACTTAGTATAATCCTAGAGGGTCACACACAATAGAACGAATCTTAAATAAGAGGACTGTATTGGAATTTAGGGTCGAAGGACCTCAAGGGAATTTCTGGAATTATTCTGGGCCTCCTGGTCAACCAAGAGGGTGCTTGGGTTGAACCAGGCGGGCGCCTGAATAAGCCGGAAAAGGCATTGACCTTCTGCCCAAATGAGCGGGCGCTCGGGGGGTACCAGGCGAGCGCCCGGTATGCCGACTAGAAATTTCCTAATTCGATTAGGAAAGGTTTTTGGCACAAGATTCCTATTTGGAATAGGTCTTAATTGTGTATAAAAACCCCAATTCGGCCAGACCATATTGACTAGTGCTTTTGTGAGTCTCAAAGAGTTTGAGAGAGAGATTTTATTTTGTTCTAAGATATCATTGATTGAGGAACAAACTAATTCACAAATAAATTCCATATAGTTCTTTATTATATTGTGAAAGTGTGTTTCATAATATTGGTCTAGCAACCAAGATCAAAGAAGCTCCTTTGATATTCGTTCGAAGTGTGGATACCGCTAGAGGGTGAAAATCACCATCTTCAAAGTTCGTGTTCAAGCTTTGTGATCGTGATCAAGTCTTCAAATCTCCACCAAAGACCAAGAGAAAACTTTGATAGCCATCAAGGATTAGTTCATCCTTTATTCATTATGTTGTATTTGATTTAATCATATGAGCGGATCCATGGCTTTGGGTTTCTTAAAATTTTAATTGCTATATTCCGCTGCGCGTGTTACTTGGAAACCCAACATCCTGGCCCATTGGTTTATCCCTAAATGGTACCAAGAATTCTTCTAAAGTAGGTCAAATTTAGATTGGGGTACTTACAGAGCCCCTCGGCAACGTCGCTTTTGAAGAAAGCGGGGTTGTCGACAAAATAAGCATCCCAATCTGATGGGAGGACGGCTTGGCCGATTTGTTCTATGGCTGGACCTAGAGGTATAGGATTCCTAAGTATCCCTATTCGAGGGAATCAAGCCTAACGTAGTTCGGGTGAGAGATTTTAAGGCTACTCACACCTATGGGCCTTAGGTGGATATTCATTCATCCCTTCCTAAACATGCATGGCTCAAGGGCCGAACTTGGTCAACTTGGCTCTATTCGGAAAGGGTTGACTAAGGGGGCTGGCATGGCTCAGAGGCTCAAATAATGGGCATGGCTCAGAGGCTGGACTTGATCGACTTGGCTCTATCGGAGAGGGTCGACTTAAGGAATGGGCATGGCTCAGAGGCTCAAATAATGGGCATGGCTCAGAGGCTGGGCTCGATCGACTAGGCTCTCAAGGAATAGGCATGGCTCAAAGGCCGGACTTGGTCAACTTGGATCTATTCGGAGAGGGTTGATGACACGCCCCAAGTCCCGGGATTCCCTAATAGAACCTCGAACCTGGTGCGCGTAACTAACAAGAAACAAGAAACTAACGGGAAACAGGAACAATACCTGTTAAAAACAAAACTGACATGATATATATACTTAAGAGTAGGGAGCTAAGATAGCTCAAACGAGTTCTAGACCAAGAAAATTAAAACCAAACAAGGTTACATACAGCGGAAGACATGCCTAGCAAATAAGCTGGCATCAAGAACTGTCTAGGGACAACAAATACTACCCCAATACAAGCCCAGAGTTTATTAACTCATACAAGATCGTCCTTACCAAAATATAAAAGGACACTAACTTCGAACAAGAATATCCTGCTGAGTAAATTCCCAGCTAAGTCGAGCCTCACTGCGTACTATCCCCTGCTTTCCTGGGGGGGGGGGAAACAATTAAACAAATAAAGGGTGAGATAAATCTCAGTAAGCTATGAACATGCAACTATATGTCATGTTATCATGCCATACAAGTAGATACTCAACTAAACATATATCAAGTATCATCAAGTAACAAGTATAGGAGAGGCTAAGCCAACCCAACAAGTAATCAAGCTCAAGAAATGATCAGGTAACAAGTAGTCAAGTAGTGTGAGAGGCTAAACCAGCTCACCAAGATGCACATAGGCCTATCACGCATTTTTACCTGAATCCTTCCTTATTCCTCCCAAGAATACCATTTGTTGTCGATGCTTTTCTAGCTGAGGACAACCAAGAACAGGAACAAGAGACTGCTGTGCAGTATATAAGAAGACCTGGTAACCAGTGTCATCCACAAGAACAAGATCCACGTGGTGAACAAGACAGGAGTTAGCATTCACTTAGGTCAGGCTTATTGCTCCAACCAAGGAAGCTATGCCCTTACTATGGCCGGTAGTAAGGGGTCAGGCGGAAATACATAGGGACCCGATTGTCACTTAAACCCCAGCTCTCGCGACAAGCGTGAACCTATATATTTTCGAACAAGCAAGGAGAACCAGCTGGACTCACACAAGAATGCACAAGTAGATGTTTACTTGAACTACGAGAATAGAACTCAGTCCCTTATTAGTGGACTATTCTTTATGCACCATGTAATCATGTATCATGTGCTCACGAGAATATGCACCATGTAATCATGTATCATGTGCTCACGAGAATATGCACCATGTAGTCATGTATCATGTGCTCACGAGAATATGCACCATGTAGTAATGTATCATGTGCTCACGAGAATATAAGTACACGTACGCAATTATTGCGAATACCAATCAAGTTCAACTATGGCACGTAAGTGTCCATGTAACACGATCAATCCAAGTTAGGGTCTATTAATAACAGACCTCAATCACGTAGTAGGGTATATCACTTAGTCACATGCCAAGTCTGCACGTACATATTCATATCACGTTTAACACCTTAAAGTGTCTATCACGATACCCTTACTATCAAATAGAGCTCAATACATTATACTCTAAATACGTAGAATAGGTCACATCATACCTAGTCACAGTCATATCTCACGTATATGTATCGTTAGTAATCGAATACATTTTCCACACATATTGTGTTCTGTAGTTACTCTTATTAACTTAAATCGTAGTATTCACGATTATATGAATGATCTTCATATTACACTAGTCCTTATTTCCTTTAGGAACTCATTTCAAGACAAGATATCTTCTTTATATTTTATATACTTCATTGAGTATATACACGATTAAAAACTAAATCATTTACACTTTAGTGCTTATTTATAGCACTTCCAATATACACGTATCAAGTTCAAGTATGTAGTAGAGTTAATCATTCTCTATCTAGCTCCATAACCCAATTCTTTGGTTATTCATACCCTGTACCAATCAATCAAGAAGCCACATTCTATCAAGTAAATATATGCAAGATTTGCATATACACATCAAGACTCTTTCAAGTTTATTACCATACACCTATATTGGTGTCAAGGCACGTACAAGATTTTATAATCTTATATTCAAGTCTTAATCCAATTATTTGGATGTTCAAGTCATGTACAAGATTTTATGTCTTATACTTCAAGTTACTGTCTCAACTTAAGACATTCAAGACATTCAAGACATTCAGGACATATACAAGATTTTATCATCTTATATCCAAGTTCTCAATCCATTTCTTTGGATGGTTAAACATGTACAAGAGTTAATTATCTTATACTTCAAGTTCAAGCTAGGAAGATGAATTATACATCTTTCACGTATTAATTTCTAATCCTTTTCTTAGGACATTCAAGCTCAAGACATTAGTTGGTACCCCTAAGGTATACAAACATTAACTTCAAGACATATAAAAGAGTTACTACTCTTATACTCAAGTTATCATTTAATTATGATTCAAGTCCACATTTCATTTGTTCACAAAGGGACTATTTTTCAGTACAAGAGTGTTCTACAACACTCATCAAGGCCATCTAGGGTAGTACCCTAAACCTAGACCAAGAATACTTCGAGTTCAAATTAAGTCAATGAGCTATACAACTCATACTTATAAGTTCATAATCCCCTACATAGGGTATTCAATCTCAAGTCATTGTTTTAATGCCCCTATGGTGCACAAACCTTGATTTTAAGACACAATAAAGAATTCTTATTCTTATACTTAATCAATTCAATGTCTCAAAACACCTATCTAGGTGCCCTAGACAAACACCCAAAATCTCATTAGGTAATTAGAGTGTGCTTTGAATAGCTCTCTATGTCTATCTTATTCAGCTTCTTTCGGATCTTGATTTCGACTCTCCTATAGAAAGTTATGGAGGAAACAATTCAAGAAGGAAAATCAGAATTTCCACTTGGCACGACCGTGTGTGCAAAAGTGGCACGACCGTGCTATCAAGGTCGAGAGGTTTTCACACAAAACTCATTTTCGGCACGACCGTGCCCATAAAAGGCGCACGACCGTGCTAACACTGTCGAGGAAATTTGCCTAAAGGTGATATTTGGCACGACCGTGCCAAATAAAGGCGCACGACCGTGCGGTACAAATTTTGGCCCTTTTCCCCTGAATTCAAGTTTCATTAATTCTCCGTCCCACACGTAGGAGTAACATTTAACTAACACTCCTAACATTCTCAGGAGTATACTAACAAGTTTAGAACTCCTATTTCAAGCCCAATTCATTTCTTTTACCGTCCCATAAATAATAGGATAATTTCCTTTTATTCCAATTTAATATTTCACCGTCCCAAAAGTATAAGTACAATTTTCTAATATACTACTATAAACATTTAGGGATACTTCCATTCATTTCCCCGTACCACAAATAATGGTACGATTTTTCTAATAATATTTAAATCAAGTTACTATTTTACCGTCTCACGAATAGGAGTATAATTTTTCCTATTAATCTTTCAACAAACCCAGGAGTATACTTTTTCAAATTTCTATATTTATACTCCCTTCGTTCCAATTTAACAAGTATCGCAAAAATTGCTCAAAACACAATTTTAACAAGAACAAGTAGCGGGAATAACATATATGCATGTTATTACAAGTAAGGGGGAGTCAATAACTTACCTAGTCAAAAATCAAGTTGACCCAAATTAATTTCTGAAAGGCCTGGAACGCTCTATTCAACGCCACGAATATTTATCCGGGACCGGAATCACGAACAGATGGATAATTAATCGCGAGGAGTCGAGAATAGGAAGAATCCTAAACCTTCTTTATGAAACAGAGAGAGTGTACGAGAAAGATTTGGGTAAAATGCTTTCTCAAAGAAAGCAACTGGAAGATATACTTGCAATTATCCAAGAATTGCAACTAGGCCCCTCAAGTTCTAACTTTGACAAAAAGGCCCCTAAAATTTCAACTTTGACATTTAACCACCTTGATTTTCTAAAGTAGTTAAATAATTAACTCAGATAAAATAACATCTAAATATGCTAGTCAAGAATTTAACAAGCAAGTCAAGAATTTAACAAATAAGTCAAATATTTAACGAGATTAAGGATGGGCGTTACAGTTGACTAAGGAATGGGCATGGCTCAGAGGCTCAAATAATGGGCATGGCTCAGAGGCTGGGCTTGATCGACTAGGCTCTATCAGGAGAGGGTCGACTCGAGGGTAACTGGTCTTATGTCCGACTAAGGACTGCCGGGACACATTGGTCGATTTGGTCAACTTTTCTCATGGCGGAGGGTCGACTACACAAACTGGTCAACTTATCTCATGGCGGAGGGTCGACTACACAAACTGGTCAACTTATCTCATGGCGGAGGGTCGACTACACAAACTGGTCTTACGTCCCTCCAGACTACCGTCACAATGATAGGTTTTCTCTAACCTGGCCACTCTCGGGGGACAAAGGTTTTCTTAACCTAGTCATGACTATACTGGTCTTACGCCCTACCAAGGGCTGCTAAGGCAATAACATCTTGACTTTCATCCTGGACTTACGAGGTACGGCCGGGACTTTCATGATTTCACTTTCTACCCTGGACTTACGAAGTACGGCCGGGTCAACAAAATCCAATGGTCTTACGTCATGCCGGACGGCCAAAGGACAAGTCTCACAGAACCTAATGGTCTTACGTCACGCTGGATGGCCAAGGACATATCTCACAAAACCTAATGGTCTTACGTCACGCCGGACCGCCAAAGGACAAATCTCACAAAACCTATTGGTCTTACATCACGCCGGACCGCCAAAGGACAAATCTCACAGAACCTATTGGTCTTACGTCACGCCGGACGGCCAAAGGACATAATCTCACTAAACCTAATGGTCTTACGTCACACCGGACTGCCAAAAGGGCAAATCTAACAAAACCTAATGGACTTATGTCACGCTGGACGACCAAAGGACATGTCTAACCTAATTGACTTATGTCATTCCGGACTGCCAAAGGACGAATCTCACAAAACCTAATGGTCTTACGTCACGCCGGACGGCCTAAGGACATAATCTCACTAAACCTAATGGTCTTACGTCACACCGGACTGCCAAAAGGGCAAATCTAACGAAACCTAATGGACTTATGTCACACCGGACGGCCAAAGGACAGGTCTAACCTAATGGACTTATGTTATTCCGAACTGCCAAAGGACATAATCTCACAGAACCTAATGGTCTTACGTCACGCCAGACGGCCAAAGGACAGGTCTCACAGAACCTAATGGTCTTACGTCACACCGGACTGCCAAAGGACATAATCTCACTAAACCTAATGGTCTTACGTCACGCCGGACGGCCAAAGGGCAAATCTAACGAAACCTAATGGACTTATGTCATTCCTGACCGCCAGAGGACAATTTTTCATATTTTTAACTGGACTTACAAAGAACGGCCACCTTAACTTCACAAATTCAAACTCTTAACCTGGGCTTATGAGGCGCGGCCGGGCTAACTTCATACTCTTAACCTGGACTTACGAATTACGGCCGGGTTAAATTCATACTCTTAACCTGGACTTATGAAGCACGGCCGTGTTAACTTCACAAATTCAAACTCTTAACCTGGACTTACGAGGCGCGGCCGGGCTAATTTCATACTCTTAACCTGGACTTACGAATTACGGCCGGGTTAACGCTAATTCTCACATTCTTAACTGGACTTACGAAGTACGGCCATGTTAATTTCACAAAGCTGGTCTTACGTCCATCTAGGGACTGCCCGATTTTCATTTTCATTAGGAACCTAATCTTTCTAGGTTCAATTAACATTGCATGAGCCAAAATTGGGGGTATTTTTGACATTGGTTGGGAAGGGGCTTTGAATGGGTAGGACCACAAAGCTAACTCTCAACAAGAAATCATTAATTCTGGCAGGGCTAAAGTAGCCGTACGGCTAGGGGAGGAGACACTCCTTTTTCATTCAATTTTGTTCCAGGCCTGGTCATCTTCTTAAATGCCACAGTCTGAAGTTCATCAATCAGTTCATCATCTTCATTTCGAAAGCTTTCTCTTCCATGGAGCATTTTCTCATGGAAAAACCACCAAAATTGTCTAAAATTCATCAAGAATGCTTTGAGGGCAACTTTAGACTTTGGATGCGGTACCATATGAGGAATCACAAGGGAGTTTTCCAATCCAAATTTGGTCTACAATCCCTTTGGTCTCTCAAGGAGTTCATCCCGGATCTCGAGCTATTAAGAGCCGCTGGGTCCTTTTGGGATGTTAGGAGACATGTATATTGCTTCTCCTATAACGAAATCACTCCAACGTATGAGGATTTCAAGGCTTTAATGGGTGCCGTAGACACGGAGGTCATTGCTCTCCCCTCGGTTGATGACACCATGTGTGTCGAAAGGTTGGTCTCTCTTCTCGACATTCCTTTGGAAGAGGTCCAATGCATGGTCCTTAATCACACTTTCATTGACATTTTGGATCTTCCCGAGAAGTTCATAGATCGCACATATGAGGCTTCTTGGAATGCCTTTGGTTTGTGCATTCTTGCCTTTTTCTACATGGTTGGCTCCAAAGGTACCTGCCATAGGGTTTTACTGAGTGCCCTTGAGGAGTGCCATGCGGGGAAGGATATCGTCCCCTTGATCTTGGGCGAAACCCTTCATGGAATGGACCGCTTGCCTTTGGGGGACGGCTTCATGCATAGCGGTAGCCCCGCTTTACTCACTTTGTGGTTGAGGGAGAGGTTGATGGCCATTCCCGAGGCTCCTATCTCTCATAGACCGTGGTCTTCTTCCTTGAGAGGCATCCTCTTGGATTTTATTCAGAGTGACTTGGAGGCTTACATGGCTCACCTCACGACTGCCGAGATCTGCTTATTCAGATTAAATGAGTTATACTCAGAAAAAAGGTTAGAGATTGGGTCTCTCATTTATTATCGGCCCAAGTGAGCATTAGCGAACGATTGAGTTGAGATATGCATAAGGTAGCAGCTAAATTTCCTTCCTAACGAAGTAGTTCCGCCGGAATCTAATAAACAACAACGATTACTTAGGACCAGCTTGCTAATTTGTGGGACCGTGGTCAGTCCCGCATTGGCGTATCAGCTCGGTGCGGGAGTATCAGGATAATTCCCCTTTCATTCGGGTGCCGGGACTCTTGGGATCGTCTTACTACATCCCTTCTTTGGTCTGTCGTCAGTTTGGATTACTACAGACTCCACTATTGGAGTGGTCTGGTGTTAACCCGGAGCACTTGAGGCTTCCTCCCTTGTCTATGTGGGACTCTTCCACTATTTCACTTCGTTCCCGATTGTGGACTTGTTCCCTCTTTCCGGCTCGGGTACTTCTTGGGCGTGCAGCCAGCATGGTTCTAACCACGGTCTACTTGGACTGGTATGAACAGACTATGGGACAGACTCAGAGGCTCATTGAGGAGAGGCGTGAGGCTATTCTTGGTGGGACTCATAATCCTAGCAGGGTTTTGAGAGAGACCGAGGCTGTGGCGAGTGGCCATAACATTACTGGAGACATTGTCGAGGACTATCAAGCCTTGGCTGATAGGAGGATGGCTGCGATGCCTAGGGAAGGGGCATGAATGGAAGATCTTCGGGCTCGGGCTGCTGCCAATGCGGCTTTGCGGGCAACCGAGCTGGTTGAGGATGTCAGGAGGGTACCCGATCATGGAAGGGGGGAGATCGACATTTTTGATGTGAAGAAAAAGAAGACTCGAAGAAGTCAAGAAGAAGTGGAGGGATGAGGAACAGTGATAGTCCTACATTTCCATGTATCCACCCATTGCCATTGCAGACACATTAGTTCATTTTAGGTGTCTTAGTTATGTCTTAAGCATGTTAGTTGAGTCGAGAGTAGACCGTGCTTGAACTCATCAAAAAAGTGTTTTAACTGTAATGAAAATGGTTACTTATGAAGCCAATTTGCATTCACATGGAGTTTTTGCTCAAAACCAAATTTGATTTTTATTCATTTTTCAGACCGGACCAATAATTGGCTACCTACGTTCCCCTTTTACAAATGAGACTAAGGGGCTCAGGTCATCGTAGTTCACTTTTTTACAAATTTTGGGTGCGACCCTGTTTTTTCTCTAGACCGCCCAAACGGGTTTTCAATCTAGGTGGGTATATTCTTTTGGCACCTACAATCTTTTTTTTTTTAAACAAAGTAACGACGGAGCTTATCACCGTTGACCGAGTGCATGAAGGGGTTGCCATCCAAGTCCGCAAGCCTCATTGCACCACCTGAGAAGATCTCTTGTACCACAAAGGGACCGATCCACACGGGTTCCCATTTTCCGTCGGGGTTAGACCTCCCCGGGGGTTTTTCCTTAAGGACCAAATCTCCTACCCGAATTTCTCGGGGCTTCACCTTCCTATCAAAAGCTCGCGCCATTCTCCCTTGGTAGGCGCGGATGTGCTCCATTGCCTTCAGACGACGTTCGTCCAACAAGGCCAATTCATCATGCCGGCTCCGAAGCCAATCAACCTCATGGATTTTGTTTTCCAACAAAATTCTCAATGACGGTACCTCCAACTCAGCCGGGAGCATGGCCTCCATTCCATAAGTCAAAGCAAAAGGGGTTTCCCCAGTGGCGGTTCTAACCGAGGTCCGGTAGCCCCACAATGCTAGATGTAGCTTTTCGGGCCAACCCTTCCCCCGTGTTGCCATTTTCTTAATAATCCTTTCGAGCGTTTTGTTGGCGGCCTCCACTGCACCATTGGTCTGAGGCCTATATGGGGAGGATTTTTGGCAAGTGACTCGGAACTCTCCTAATAATTAATCACATTCACCTTCGAAGTGCGAGCCATTATCGGTGATGACCTCGTTCGGGATCCCGTACCGGCACATGATGTTTTCCTTTATAAACCCCGCAACCTTCTTGGAAGTGAGGACCCTGTAGGATTTAGCCTCTACCCACTTTGTGAAGTAATCCACGGCTACCAAAACAAACTCATGGCCATTGCTCCCGGGAGGGGAAATTTTCCCAATGATGTCAATGCCCCATGTTGAGAAGGGCCATGGTGTGGTCATACAGTAAAGATGGTGAGGTGGTAGGTGGTTGAGGTTGGAGAACCGATGACACTTATCACACTTCTTCACAAATTGTATGCAATCGGTCTCCATTGAGATCCAAAAGTAGCCCATCCGTAGGATTACTTGCATCAATGCCCTTGCATTCATATGAGGGACACACACTCCGCCATGAACTTCTTGCATGAGTTCTTTCGCCTTTTCCATGCTTATACACCTAAGGAGAAGGCCCTGATGGCGCTTTTTATACAAGATATCCCCCAAGATGACATAGTGGGATGCTATCCGTTTGAGTGCCGCCATGCTTTTAGCTTTTATCCCATCCACATATTCTCCCTTTTCATTCATGAAGGGAGCTTCCCCTTCCTTGAGGAATCGGTAAATCTGGTTGTACCATGGCTCCTCCACCTTTTCTGGGGTTGCCTCAATCTCATAACAGTATGCCGGATTTTCTTTCCTCCCAACTCGGAAAGGTTTTATCGACTTTCCCACAGGGATTTCTACCAATGAAGCCAAAGTAGCTAAGGCGTCGGCAAAACGGTTCTGATCCCTCGGCAAGTAGTGGAAGCTGACTTCTTTGAATTACGCCATGAGCTCTTCCATGTAGGCATGATATTTTTGCAAACCAGGGTCCAGTGTTTTCCACTTGTTGGAGACTTGGTTGATGATCAAAGCCGAATCTCCGTATACCTCCAATTCTTTCACATTCCTTTCCAGGGCCGCTTCCAAACCGGCCGTGCATGCCTCATATTCCGTGGCAATGTTGGTCACATCAAATTTCAACTTGATGGCGATGGGGGTGTGCTCATCTTTCGGGTCAACCAAGAGCAATCCAATGCCATTTCCTCTTTTATTGGCAGCACCGTCGAAGAACAATTGCCACCTATTTTCTCCTTCGAGGGCAAAATCCCTTCATCAGGGAATTTCGGCTCGGGCTCTTTTTCCTCATTACTAGGGAAGTCCGCCAAATGTTCCGCTAAGACCCTTCCTTTGACCGCCTTCCTTGACACATAACTGATATCATACTCAGCTAGGAAGAAGGACCATTTGGCAAGTCTCATGGACAAAGATGGCTTTTCCAACAAGCACTTGATGGGGTCTATCTTGGAGATAAGCTGTATCGGGTGGGCATGCATGTAATGCTTCAACTTTCTTACGACCCATACCAATCCGGCGCAAGTCTTTTCAATTGAGGAGTAGTTGAGCTCGCTCCCTTGTAGCTTACGGCTCACAAAGTAGATGGCATTCTCTACCTTTGAATCCTTCTTATCTTGGGCCAACATTGCTCCTATCAACGTATCAGTCACTATTAGGTAGAGCAAGAGTGTCTTGTCCTTGTGTGGGGGGCATAGGATTGGCGGGTGGATGAGATAGGCCTTAATCTTGTCAAAGGCTATTTGGCATTCCTCATTCCATTCAACCTCGGCATTCTCTTTTAGCAATTTGAAGATGGGCTCACATATGGGAGTAAGCTGGTTTATGAAGCGGCTAATGTATTGCAACCTTCCCATGAAGGCCTTTACCTCTGTTTTGGTGCGAGGTGGATTTATTTCCACAATTGCCTCAACCTTTTGGGGATCAACTTTGATGCCTCGTTCAGTGACCATCTACCCCAAAACCTTGCCACGAGAAATCCCAAAAGTGCATTTGGCCGGATTGAGCCTCATGGAGTGCTTCCTAAGTCTGTCAAAGAACTTTCTCAAGTCTATCAAATGTTTCCCGTCGGTGCCCTTAGAATGCACAATCATGTCATCGACATACACCTCTATCTCCTTATGGATCATATCATGGAAGAGTGCGGTTGCGGCCCTTTAGTAGGTAGCCCCAGCATTTCGCAACCCAAAAGGCATCACGGTGTAGCAAAAGGTCCCCCATGGGGTGGTGAAGGTAGTCTTTTCCTGGTCCTCCTCAGCCATCTTAATCTGGTTATACCCGGAAAAACCATCCACAAAAGATTTGACCTCAAAACTAGAGGTTGTATCTACAAGCATGTCGATGTTCGGGACGGGGAAATCATCTTTGGGCCTCACCTTGTTGAGATCCCTAAAGTCGACACAGCATCGGACCTTTCCGTTGGCCTTTGTGACTGTTACTATGTTGGAGAGCCACGAGGGGTACTCTATCACCCTTATGAAGCCGACCCAGAGCAACTTCTCAATCTCTTCTTTGACTTGCAAAGACCATTCCGGTTTGATTCGCCGAAGCTTTTGCTTGACAGGTTTCACCTCGGAATCCACGGGGATCTTGTGTTCAATGATCGAAGACTCCAACCCCGGCATATCCTTATAAGACCAAGAAAACACATCCACATACTCCTTAAGTAGCTTAATCAAAGCTTCTCTTTTAGCTCCTTTGAAGTAGCTACCAATCTGTGTCTCTTTCGGCTCATTTTCAGTCCCCAAATTCACCTTAGTTAAAACCTCTTCGGCAGCTTGGGCACTGTTTTCCTCTCGGTCAACAACCTGCTTTGATGATCATTTAATGTTTTGTTCGTTTAGTGTGTCTGCATTATTAGGTGATTCATCATTAACCGTTTTTAGATTATTAGTTAATTTATCATCTAATAAGTTGGCAATGAGGGGATACTCGGAAAGGTCTATCATTTCATTCAATGCAAACGGGAATACAACGTTGGCTACAAGTTCATAATCCTCGGGCGTGAGGCCCTCGGAGGAGGAAGACTCAAATTTAAAGACAAAATATTGAGGGGAATCAACTATATTGGACCCTATGACATTTGACTCTAGGGGGCGGGGAACCAGTCCAAGCTTCATGGTCATTTCCTCCTTGCTCGCCACCGGTCCAGAGAAGGTTACCCAATTCTTCAGAGGCATGTCCATCGGGCTTACCAAGGTGCGAGGGTCAAAGGTCTCAGGAGATCCATCTCCTATCACAGCAATCATTCCCTTTTCGAGGCCAATCAGATCAGGCACGACCAACTCCTCCCCAAACATTTCTTGCATTACCACACCATTCCATTCGTCGTCCATGACTTCCTTGGTGGCGTGCTCGGGAGTTACCTCCTCAAACTTGCATCTATCATTTTGACCCCAAAAGGGTCCCCTTTCTTGGCTAGCCTCCACCATAGACAAGGTTTCAAATTCCCTTACCATCTCGGGTACTCCCTTAAAGGTTTGTTCGTGACTCGTAGTGGTCTCGGTAGGACCGGTCATCTTGGGTGTATCCAGAAATGCCCTCCTTATGGGGTTAGCCACCATCCCTCAGAATCTTTTGAGATCCTCTTGCAACTTATCCCAATTGGTCATCATTGGCTCCTTCGGCTCCGGGGCCTCGGTTTGGACCCCTCCTTCACAAAGTAGTGGCTCATATCAAAAGTGCAAGGGCGGAGGTTGGAAGCCTTAAACGGAATCCCTTGAGCTCTGGCTTGGCCTCTTTTTTGAGCCATTTCCTTATCCATCCTAAGGTCCTCAGGGGTGGGTTTGTACCCCCAAGCCATGGAGCGTCTTTTGCTCTTTGATCTCAACAATCTTGTGGGTCCCTTGGAGTTTCTTTCCAAGACCAAGCCCCAGGAGGTAGCGCATCAAACGCATCATTTTCATTACAGGGGGAATCATGTCCTTGGTGAGCATAAGGTCTACATAACAGATGTGGGTTTTGGATGGTATCTCGGTGAAGCCGGTCAAAACCATGTCGCTCTCCTCATGTTTGATTTCTAACACGGGAATCCCATTGGTGTTGGTTCCTTATGTAGTAACACTGTCCCCATAAATGGTTGTCAAATTACCCTCTTGCACATATTTCACGCACTGGTGGAGGGTGGAGGCTACCCCATTGACTTTATGGAGCCATGGGCGTCCCAATAGGGCGGTGAAGGATATGGGGATGTCAAGCACTTGCAAGTCGATTGGCATCATTTGTTTTCCAAACCAAAGGTTCAAGGTGGACACCCCTAGGACTGAGCGGGCCGTGGAATTATAAGCCTTAACGGTGATCATGGAAGGCTTTAGGTTGGTGGTCTTAAGACCAAGTAGATCCATCATCTTAGCATGGAGGACATTCATGGCGGAACCATTATCAACCGAAACCGAGGGAGGCGGCGCTCATCCAATTGCACCGTGATGTAGAGGGCCTTATTGTGGTTAGCCCCAAATTTCGGCAAATCCAAGTCCGTGAATGTGATGACATTCCCATATTGAACACTCCCAATCATTTGCACGGCCTCTTCGGGGGTAGCCGTGGTAGGTACCATAGTTTGGGCCAAGTATTCCTCCAACTTGAGCTTGTGAGGGTAGGAGGAAGTGAGGAGGGACCACAAAGATATGTTAGCTTGTGTCCTCTTGAGTTGGGTTAAGACGGGATCCTCTTCTCCGGAATCTAGGGCTTTTGCCTCACTAGCAAGAGGGGGAGGCATTCGGTGTTCCAGTGGCGGAGGTTTCTTAGGGTTTTTCGTTTGCACTTGCCCAGATCGAGTCAGTAGACTCACTTCCAAAGGTTTGTCAACCTCTTCCGCCCCTTTCCCGAGTGACGGGGGGTTCTGGGTACCATATGGCCATGCTTCCTTTCATAACTCATTCACCATGACCATTCCTTTCGGGGCGTATGCCGACTCACGAATCTTTTCTAGAGAGATAGGGTGGTGGCTTTGGCTCTTCCCAACTCCTACGGTTTCACGGAGTTTTTCCAAAGTAATCATGCAACAATAGTAATCTGGGAATACATACCCATCAATCAGCGGTGGCGGTGGAGACAATGGTGGCAAAGCTAAGAAGTCATCCAAGGCCGGAAAGCCTTATTCTTCCAATCTCGGGGAAGGAACACGGGGATGCATATTTGAAGATACCTCATCATCATCACTTTCACATAGGATTCGGAGCTCCTTACGGGGCATAGAGCGAATGGCTCTTTTCATTTGGGCGAGGTACCCTTCATAGTTGGTGATTTTCGGGGTCTTTGCAATTTCCATTAGGGTGACCCACCCGCTTAATTGTCCTTTTGCCGGTGGATGAACTACATGCTTCAATGACATGGATGCAATCATCGGGCGGAGGACAACCCCCATTTGAGCCTTGGCTCTCGCTGTCCAACGTGTTCTTAATGGACTTTTCCATTTCCTCCATGCACTCTTCGAATGTTAGCTCATGCTCGGTGAGTGTTATTACGATCAACTCATCGGCATATTGGTGGGGGATCCTTGCACTCATCACATTGGCAATCGTGGAGTTGGATGGGCACTTCATGTTTCCCTCCTCCACACATGCCCATAGGGTTTCCTTCCATTCCTCCCTAATCTCAGTCATCGGGACATTAACTCCAAAAGGTTCATCGGTGTCAGCTCCCCGAACACAATCATATTCACATCGACTGGCCCAAATTCAATCATATTAATGCCATGGTTGTTGGGGAACGGATTATTGATCACGTTCAGCCTTTGAGGGTGCTCGAGCATCCCTTTGGCAATCAAATCTAGGATGATGCGCTTTACAGTGAGGCAATCATCGGCATCGTGCCCATGGTAGCTGTGGAATGCACACCTCTTACTCTCGTCACGGTACCTCTCGGGGTTTCTGGGTTGGAAGTTAACCAGGGGTTTTGCAAGGCCTTGTTTAACTAACCCTTCAAACACCTTACCCAAGGGCATCCCAAAGTCCTCAAATCTAACATACGGGCGCCTTTCCAAGTTCCCGGCCCTTTGCGGAGTTTGTCTCGGATTCTCCCCTTGGATATTGTTTACCGTTCCCACGGCTTCCTTCCCTTTACCGGCTGTCGGGGGACGATATCTGTAGGAGTTCCCACTGGCCTGAGTAGAGGATTGCTCATTAAGGGCCTTCTCAAATTTGGACCCGGCAGTGACCATTGCCCGGAGGTTGGGGTAAAAGTGATGATTGATCAAGGCCCGCAGCTTAGGTTTCAAACATGATTGGAAAATGTCCAATTGTTCCTCTTCTGTGGGTGGGTTGGAAATCTCCCCAAGTTTATAATTCCACCTCTTGTAGAACTCTCCTATTGGTTCATCTCCCTTTTGCAGGGTGCTTTGCAGATCAACCCGGTTAGTTTCCCATTCTAGGTTTGACCGATATTTGTTGAGGAATGCTTCCTTGATTGCATCCCACATTTCTCGGGATTCATTTTTCAAGTGAAAGAACCACTTGAGGGCGTTTCCCCTTAAGGACAGTTGGAAGTGATTGGCCATTTGCTGCATGGTACACCCTTTTGCTCTCATGGCTAAAGTATAAGCATTGAGATGAGTCTGGGGGCAGGTAGTCTCATCAAACTTATCTATCTCTGGCATTTTGAACTTGTGAGGCAGAGGAACAATCTTGTTGGGGTCGGTGATCCCCAAGGAGGATTTCTTTTCATTCATCCTCTCAAATCTTTCTTCCATTTGTTTCAACTTCTCTACCAACCACTCCATCTGGGGGTCTACATGTGGGCTTGAGTTGATTGATCCCACGGTTTGGCTCGTTACTGGCATTGTGGTGGGAGGTGAAGTGGTGGATGGGACCATCGGAGGAGGATTTTGAGGCGGCAAATGGGTGTAGACATACCCTGGTGCCGGGTTACTTGTTGGGATATGTGGTGGGATAGCCTCAGAGGTTTGGGCCATTGGGTGGTAAAGTGGGTAAGGCACTTCTCGAGAGGTGGTTGGCAAAGCCGGAGGTGGCAGGCCAATGGTAGCTGGAGCCAAAGGTGCTCGGCTATTTAGGATTGTGTCATACAAGTTGAACCCTGGCGGGTACATGGGAAAACCGCCCGGCGGGACAAGGGAAGCATGAGTGGTAGGCACATTTTGGTGAGTGGTGGCTTGGAATGTGGGACGTGAGGTCTCCACATTTGGTTAAGCTTGAGGGGGCGGAACCCGGTTATATCCTCGGGGCTGCACATTCTCAATTCCCTCGTCATCAGTGATCTCCACAAAACTTCCGTCATTTTCAAACAAAATGGCTACCCCTCTCTGCCTCATGGCTTCCATAACCCTATTCTGCATATCCCCATGGCGTTTCCTGACATTCTCTTCCCGGGCCCTAGCGGCCTCTAGAGCTTGTACCAATTCTTCCCTACTAAGACCATTCGGATCCGCTGCGTTGTCACCCCCACTACTACTTCCTGCCGGACTAGCCATTTGGAGAAGTCTGGGTGAAGCTGCTGATGAACTATCAGACTCAGCACTAATCAAACGATGACCCGGAACTCTGACCCACTTCTTACGAGCTGCGGAGGAGAGGGAGGTTCATTTCAGACTCGAGTATTAACTCGGGTTGGTGTTTGGGAGAATGGGTTTAGGATCATGCAACATGAAGGTTCATTATTATTAATTATGTTCATGTTTACTTAAAACGCATTTATTCCTAACTGGTTGGAAAATATTTCTCTTCTTTTTCGCAACTATTCTACATCCTGGATCAGTGGAGGCCATCACTACGCCTACAGACCCCTCGTTTTTCACCTGCCTTGCACACTCCCAAGGATGGACTGTCCGGGCGAGGTTCCTATAGGGCAAGCGGCTTCCACCGACCAAAAGAAACGAACCTAGGGTCTAGTGCATCGCAAGGTTCCCAATGCGTGAGCCATTCCAATCATGATTAAGCCCCGGTTAAGATCGAGATTCGTCTTAGGGACTTAAGGGACTTCCGGTATAACCTCGTCTTTGATGAGGGCTCTCAAATCTTATCCGTGGGTTTAAGGATGATTATTATGAACCATTCATTAGGGCTCAACAACACGGTGTCACCCCATCCACAATACATGACTTAGGTCAATTATAGCCAATATTAACGCATAAGTTAAGGACCGGGTCAAAGTTCACCATGGTCACACTTGCTTTCACAAGGAGTCATGACTCGGGCATCAACTTGGCCACAGTTAATCTCAGACATGTATTAGGGACGTGGTAACGTGAGCTAGACCAAAAACCAACCGAAGTCACAGTATTTGTGTGTCACGGACAAGTGTGGTTGACTCGGCTCGGAAGGGGAGGTAGAATGGACCCGTGCGCGCTAGAAGGGCACAAGAGCACCAATCAAGTTGCATCTGGTATCCATCCCGGGTTTAAAGGGCATTTGGAACGTGCAAGGTCAAGTGCTCGTAGTGTGAAGCCATTCTATGTTATTTTTTGAGTTAAAATAGAATTTTTCGATTCGTCTTAACATCCTGAACAAATGTACACAATAACATATGAACAAGCATAATCAACAAAAATGAGCAAGCATGAATAAGCTATTTACACAAGCAATCAAGCAAGAATCATATGAACAATAAAAGCCAAAACTTGTACATACAACAAATTGTGCACAACCAAAAAAAAGTCTTTGAAAACAAAACTTCACAAGAAACAATCCTTTTGAAAACCATTTGCAAAACAAGTTGTGCACAAAAAAAGGATTCAAAATCTTTACAAAAGGGGTTATGCACAAGGAGGCCTTAAAAACCCAATTTTATATCCAAAAAGACTTGTGCATAACCAAGCTTTAAAAACCAAGTTTTGGCTAAAAATGAAGAAGGTAATGTGCACAAACAACTATGTAAGTTTGGAAACTGGATAAGCAAAAGCAAAAGGGACACAGAATGTTTCTGCCCTGCACAAAATTGTTAAATTTTGAAACATTCTGTTCCCTGCCCAACATAGCCGTACGGCTATAGCATCCTGGCAATTATTTTTTGCAGTTTCTCAACTTCTGATCATCAAGATCCAGTTTATTGCATTTCCAGAACAGTTTCACCTCCAGAAGATTCAAACAGAAAAATGATCTTCATCAAAGACCGGAACGTGAGTGTAGTTTGCAGTTGCCATAGGTTTTGAGTTTGCCATTTAGAATCGGCACCCAAGCTGTTAAGCTTGAAAAACGAAAATGTTTTATTAAGGGTGTTTGCTCTGATACCACTTGTTGGTCCCAAAGGGCAACAAGGGTATGAAAAATAGCTAGAGGGGGGGGGGTGAATAGCTGTTTTAAAATTCTTTTCGTACCCTTGAAAAACTGAATTGCAAATGCGCACTTTATCAAGTAAGCGTTATGAAATGCGCCTAAGTGAGTGAGTGAAATGTACAGCGGAATTTAGTAATGAAAATAGGCGCAAAGTGTGATAAAGGGGCGCACACACACTCTAAGTATTTTGGCTCAAAGTGGTTGAAATAAGGAACTAAGGCAAATGATATAACAACACAACACAATTCAGTTCAAGCAATCTACAATGAGTAAACAAGCAAATAGTGAGTGAAAATAATAACTTGAAAGAAATGACAAGATAATAACACAAGCTATTTGGAGAGGTTCGATCAATGAAAGATCTACGTCCTCTACCAAGATGGTTTGTCTTGGATTTCTAATGGAGATCTTATATAATGAGAGAGTGTTACAAATTACAACTTTTGAGCTTCTACACTAACTCAAGATCTAATATTCTATGAATGAACAAATCCAAAACAATAACCGGTGTATCTCTAAAAGATGGATCTAAATGATCAAACTTAAAGAGGTGCGTGTGTGATTTTAGTATCAAGGCTCTTTAGATCTTTATGATTTAGAGCACAATGAAACTAAAGTGTTATAGCTTGAAGATCTGGGCTAAGGATGAAGGTATGAGATGTTCTTGAGGAAATCTGGAAAAACGAAGGCAATCTTCAATCTTCAACAAATGCTTTGAGAGAGAAATTCTTGAAATTCTTAGCAAAACTCAGCCACTTCAAAATGTTGAAGTTATGGGGTATTTATAGTGAACTTCAAAAAACTAGCCGTTGGAAATCCTTGTGGATAAGATGAGCTGTCGCTCGTTGATTGGAGTATGCATATATTATGGCCATTTTGACACTCAACATAAATGTGACCGTTGAGGACACGTGTCAATAGATTAGGCGCATATGTATCTTTTAACCACCGTTGGATCATTGGCGTAATTTGAATTCTCTTCAAGTTTTTGAGTCTTCAATAAATCACTGAGTGTTGAATAAACACTTTGAGGCGCGTTTGAGCCAAGAGGCGCATTGAGCAAGAGGCGCACAGTAAGTGCGCTTAAATCAAGGGGCGTAGAGGCGCGTAACATAGCTAGGAAGAAATCCTTGTGTGCGCGTTTCTGAGAGGCGCATGGCGCGAATGAAGAAAGGCACATGGCGCATAGCGCAGAGGGCGCATATGTGCGGTTCAAACTCACTGAGTGATTTTCTTTGAATCTTGATCTTCTTGCCCTATTTCTAAGCCTATTCTATAACAATGGACAACCTAAAAAAAATGAAGTATAAATACTTCTTACATGAGGGTCTAAAGTCCATGAAATAAAACTTAGGTGATGGATCAATCAAATCTAATAAATCCTATTACATTAAAACTGAGATATATGTGGGCATACCAACAATCTCCCCCTATTTGATTGATGCCATTACCTACTATATCAAGGACAAACATTATACTTGATAAAAACATGTCCAAATGAATGAAATGGTAATTCATGTCTCAAGTTAATGCACACACTAGTCCAAAATATAGATTTCTAATCTAATCCAATAAGAATAAAGAGTTACATATGGAAAGATAGAAACAACAGTTTAACACATTCAAAATGATATATGATTTTTAGTTTGAAATGTGTTTAAACCAAGTTTAAACTTAATGCATGAAAGTATGAAACAATTCAATATGATGCATATGAATTTAAAACAATATTCATTGTTCTACAAACAAGGAGTTTGAGTGAACAAGGTTTGATAATAAGTGATGCATTGTTCTTATTAAAACTTGGGGTGTAAGAGTTACAAATACAAGTTTCGAATAGAACAAAAGCAAAAAGTGCTAAAACAAGTAAGCACAAAATCGCTAACACAAAAGAGTTGATTCTATTACAAAAAGGTTCTAATAACATAATCAAAAAAATAGAAACTAAGGTTGGGAGGCGCATCATCTTCCTTCAATCCTTCAATGATCTCAGAAATAGAGCGCTGAATCTGTTTAGCGAGCTGATGACTACGGTTCGCTAACCCTTGAGTGTCAGTGACACTGGAGTGAGTGGCAGTGATACCGTCTCTAATGTAACTTAAGTGATTCACATTGATGTTTTGGTATTCATCAATGGAGCGCTGAGTGATTTGCTGCTGCTGTGAAATATTTTCTTCTAGATTTGAATGTGAGCTTCAATGGCATTTTGAGCCGTGATAATATCAGAAGAAATATGTTCGGCGCGTCTGTCAGAGCTAGAGTGAGCAGCAGTAAGAGAGTGACGACCAATTCTTTCAGGACATCTAACTTAGATACTAGCACGTTCATGTTGGATTGAGACGCAGTAGACTGAGGTATGAAAGTAGGTGCAGAAGCGGTGGTTTGCGCCTGATCAGTATGAGTTTGAACCTGAGTCTGCGCGGGGAGGAGGAGGAGAGGAGCAGAAAGTTTGTCCTTGAGAGAGTTCATCTCCCCCTTAATGGCAGCGATCTCTTCAGATTGATCAGTGAGTAAGGAAGTAAGAAGCTCAAATTGAGACTTTATATGTGACTGTCCTTGCTCTAAATTGCTTGCCCCTGCTGTAAAGAATGAAGAATGGAGAGTACCTCGCTCAAATCGGGAGCAGATGGAGGAGGCGCAGGGGTAGATAGGGGCGCATTATCTTGAAGGGGCGCAATAGGAGATGGAGGCGCAAGAGGAGGTGAATGAGTAGAAGACTCAAATTCATCTTCAGTTTCAACATCAACAGTTTCAACAACAACTGTTTCGACATCAACAGTTTCCGTTGTGATTTGATCTGGTCCAGAAGGAGGTGGAGGCGCAACAGGAGAAGGAGTGCGCTGAGGAATGGTCTCTTGCTCCCCCTGAACTGGTTCCTCTATATCTGAAATGTCATCGCCAAAAAATCAGAGAGGAGTTGTACTCTGGACACTTTGGTCTGTTGAAATTTGAACGGAGGCGCACGGGGAGTGGGGGCGCGTTGAGTAGGCGCGCGGTGGGTAGGCGCGGGAATAGAAGGCCCTTTCTCAATATCAGCACTTGATCCAGCGCCTTTCATGCGCTCTAGTCTCTGACTCAGCAGCTTGTTTGGCTTGAAAATCTTCATCTCTTTTCTTTGAGCCTCAAGTCTGCTGGCTTCCTGCGCTAGCCTTAAATCACGCTCTTCATCAGATTCAAATCTGGTACGTTTGATAGGCGCACGAGGAGGGTCATCAACCACCCTTTTTCCTTTGCTTTTCTCTGCGCCCGGCAAGGGATCAGCGCTTTGTCTAGCGCTTGCCTTCACTGCGCTCTTTATTAATGGTGCGCCTTTAAGAGCTGGCGCATCATCTGACTCTGTGTCTCATCAACTAAGCCTTCAACAGATTTGATTTGAATTCCCTTGGCGCGCTTCGTAGGCTTCTTTCTGCGCTTCTTGAGGTCCAAATTAGCTTTACCAAACGTTGGAACATCATTGATCTTATACTCAGGATTCTCATTCAAAAACTTAACTAACTCAGGGTAAGTTAGAAAAAGTTTTGTGAGAAGAAGGCAGTGTGAGCGGAATCGGGTCTTTCCATCACTCTTGTTCTTCACAAATTTATCAATCTGCTCACGCAACGTCTTGAACAAAATGTGAGGCCAGTGAAGCTTCTCCTTGGCCATGATGGCAGCTGTATATTCCCATTGTTCCACGTGAATCGGTTCACGTTCCCGGTTTTGAAAACAATTGAAGTTCCCACCAAGTGCGCGATGTGAGTCAAGAGTTCTCCACCATCTCGAATTTCGTGGTTTTTTGATATTATTTTGAAGCGTGGGAATATTTAGAAGTGAGGCAGCCATCTTGTTCTGATCATCAATAGAGTAAGTCATCGGACGCCCAATAATCCGATCTTCACCCGTAGATGGAAAACCGAGCAAGTGTCGAATCACAGACGAGGAAATGTGGACGTCAACATTTTGAACGCGAGCCTCAATCCGGTAGTGAGTGCGCCCATTTACATCAATTTCCACTAGAACAGCAGTGGAAAAGAACTCATCCACGAGGAGTACAGAATAAAAAGTTTGGTCCATGGTGAATAAAGGGAGCAGACCAGCTACGCGCAGGGTCTCTATTATGTCTCTTCCAATCACTTCACCAGATAGCTCTAATAGATCAAGAGTTTCTTCTAATTTGAAATTTGCAAGGTCCTGAAAAACAAGATAATTGATGTTAGAAGTGACAAAGGTGCATAGAAACCTAAAATGATCAAAGTAAACATAGGCGCATAATTGAATCAGGCGCACAAAATTAGAGATTCAAGGCGCAAATTGAATTAGGCGCATGATTGAATTAGGCGCATGAAATATATAAGGCGCATAGAGTTACAAGGCGCATATTATGGCTCTATGTGAATACTAAGGAAAAATTAAAACAATGAAATTTGACTAAGTACAAAGTTAGGCGCATAAGGTTTTAGGCGCAGAATAATTTAAGCGCATATACAAGGAGAGGCGCAGAAAGCATTCAGGCGCATGAAAAATAGGCGCATAAAGAAGCACATGGGCGCATATCGTATGAAAAATTTTACTTAGCAAAAACAAAACAACAAGTATTCAAATGAAAGAAATGAAAATCAAAAAGTTCAAATTTTCGAAAACAAGATAGAAAATTTTTAGAGACCAAAACATGCAAGAATGACGAAGAACACGAAGAACGACCCTTGAATGCTCGAAGAACACCAAGAACACGAAAATCATGAAACTTCACCAAAATAGACAAATAATATATCAAAATGACCGCATGACAACAAGGAATCTAAAATGTAAACAAAAACATGAACAAATCAATAATGAAAGCACAATGAACAAAAGAAGAACTGAAAAATTTGAAAAGTTTTGAAACCAAAATTCAGATTTGTAACAAAGAAGCATTGTTCGTTGAAATGTTGGATTTAAAAGATTCAAAATCATGAATAGAACACAACCCAACAACGATATAGAAAACGGATCATCGAAACATGAAAAATCAAGGATAAAACGAATCCGGGTTTTGTAAAAACGAAAAACACTGAAAATGACGAAAAAGGAACAAGAATTCAGAAAATTAAAGAGATTAAAAGTTGAGAAATCATACCATTTCGTCTTGTGTAGATGTTGATGCTTTCTTAGGACCCATAAACTTATATATATATATATAGAAAATGAAGAAGAAGAATAGAGAAGATGAGGTAGATAGAGAGAGGAGGTGAGAGTCGGGGAGAGATAGAAAGAGACGAGAGACTGAGAGAGGAGAGTTGGTAGGAGGGAGTGTAGGTGATGATGAATTTTATAGGTTAGGTTCAAAATTTGCACTGATAAAGAAAAAATACAGTCAAAAATTTAAAAAAAATGGGAAGTTGAAAGGATGGCATTTATGAGGGATTTTAAAAAAAGGCGGCTAATCATGACTGGCGCATTTATGAGGGATTTTGAGATTAGAAGTGCATTAAATGCTGAATGACACAAAGTACAACTGATGTGACATCTGATTTTTGAAAAACTGCTCCACTTTCCCTTTAAGTGTATGAGCAATTTTGACTAATTTTTGCACAAACACCAAAACATCTAATTTTGGTGTAAGTTTGGGGTGCAAGAAATATATCCCCAGAAAATAAAAATTTTCGAAAAGCGTAAAACGAGGGAAAAATTTAATTGCACAAGTACCCTTGAACAATTAATGGAATGTCAAAAGACATAGATTCCTATAATAAATGAACAGAATAAACATACCTGGTACTTGTGTATTTAATACGTTCAATCATTGAAATTAAATTTGAGAATTGATTGAGCCGCAATAGTTAATGCGCGCATGAAGGGGCGCATTACTTCACAAGGCGCATACTCATCTAGGCGCATTATTCATCAAGGCGCATTACACATCAGGGCGCGCAAAGATGGTTGAGGGCGCATAAATGTTTGAAGTGTATTGGATACTAGGCGCGCATGAATTTATAGCGCGCAGATATTGAGCGCACAGAAAATGAGAGATGGGCGCGCAGTTAGTAAGGCGCATAGGTGGCGCATAGTTTCCTTGAAACTTTGAAAAAATTGATTTAACAATTGTACCTAATATACTCATAACTCAACAAAACATAAAATCATTAGTATTGACAAAACTATATTGAATTTAGTTGAGTTCAAGCATACCCATTTCACCTCTCAAAAACATGAACCGTTTCGCGTCGAGTGCTTTCGTTAGAATGTCGGCGATTTGATAGTCGGTTCCCACGTGTTCCAAATGAATATTGCCTTTCTCCACGTGGTCTTTGAGGAAGTGATATTTGATGTCGATGTGCTTGGTCTTTGAGTGCATGACAGGATTTTCAGAAACCGCAATTGTTGATGTGTTGTCGCAGTAGATGGGACAATTTTCTTCGATGATATCATAGTCCACCAATTGCTGCTTCATCCAAAGTATTTGGCAACAACAACTTCCCGCAGCGATATATTCGGCTTCGGTTGTTGAAACAGATACAGAAGCTTGTTTCTTACTTGCCCATGACACAAGTCGATATCCGAGGAAATGACAGGTTCCACTAGTGCTTTTCCTATCAATTGTGCACGCTGCATAATCCGCATCTGAATAACCTACAAGTTTAAAGTTCGAATCTTTGGTGTACCAAAGTCCAAGGTTAACAGTGCCAGAGAGATATCTTATAATACGTTTCACAGCAATTAAGTGTGCTTCTCTAGGGTCGGATTGATAACGAGCACAAACACAAACACTAAACATAATATCAGGCCTACTAGCCGTAAGGTAAAGGAGTGAGCCAATCATACCTCGATAGAGCGTTTGATCAACACGTTTACCTTTTAAATCTTTGTCGAGTTTGTTGCCGGTGGCCATTGGAGTATCGTATGCTTTAGCGTTCTCAAGTCCAAACTTCTTGATTAAGTCCTTTGTGTATTTGGCTTGATTGATAAAGATGCCTTCACTCATTTGCTTGATTTGAAGCCCGAGGAAGAATGTGAGTTCTCCCATCATGCTCATTTCAAACTTGCTCTTCATTAGTTTCTCAAAACGCTTGCACAACAATTCATTAGTAGAACCAAATATAATATCATCAACATAAATTTGAACAAGTAATTTATGACCATTATGTTTGGTAATGAAAAGAGTTGTATCGATTTTACCGCGAGTGAAGCCTTTTTCGATGAGAAACTTTGATAGTGTATCATACCATGCTCTTGGTGCTTGTTTGAGTCCATACAAAGCTTTCTGGAGTTTGTACACATGATTTGGAAATTGTGAATCTTCAAACCCAGGTGGTTGAGCAACATAGACTTGTTCTTGGAGTTCACCATTTAGAAACGCGCTCTTCACGTCCATTTGATATAACTTGAAGTTTTTGTGAGCGGCGTAAGCTAGAAATAATCTGATAGCTTCAAGTCTTGCTACGGGCGTAAAAGTTTCATCGTAGTCAATTCCTTCTTCTTGCCTATAGCCTTGTGCAACCAATCTTGCTTTGTTTCTCGTGATGGTTCCATTCTCATCCATCTTGTTCCTGAACACCCATTTCGTACCAATCACTCCATGATCATTTGGTCTTGGAACTAGAGTCCAGACCTTACATCGTTCAAATTGATTGAGTTCTTCTTGCATTGCAACAACCCAATTAGGATCTTGGAGCGCTTCATCAGCCTTCTTCGGTTCAATTTGAGAGATAAAAGCAGTGTAAGCATCAAAGTTTGTAGCTCTCCTTGTACGAACACCAACTTGTAGATCACCGATGATATTAGAAATTGGGTGACCTCTAACTTCACGAATTTCAGGAGGTAAGTTAGGTTGAGTCGTAGAAACTTGAAGAGTCTTCAATTGGTACATCTTCACCAGATTCAAAGTCATTGAAATTTGGGGGTTGAACTGGCTCAGAATTGAAATTTGGGTTGACACCAGATGCACAGTAGAAATAGGCGCGTGAGAGGAATCATGAGGCGCATCATTTGAGAGAGGCGCAATAGAGGATTCACCAGGCGCATTATACTTTGAATTAGGCGCATTTGATGTAGATGGATTTCCTTGTGTTGATAGATTCTGATCTTGAGTGGGCGCAACATAAATAGGAGCACCTGTATCATTTAGCTCAATAGAATCATCAGCAACATTTGGAGCCAAATGTGGCTCAAGAGAGAATGTTCATCAAATGTAACATGTACAGATTCAACTATCACTAATGTAGTTCTATTAAAAACTCGAAAAGCTTTAGAGTGTTTGGCATACCCAACAAAAATACCTTCGTCGGCTTTGGCATCGAATTTACCTCTATGTTCGTTTCTGTTGTAGAGGATATAACATTTGCAACCAAAGATCTTGAAGAATGCAATGTTGGGATTTCTACCACGCCAAAGTTCATACGGAGTCTTGTTGTGAAGTTTGTTGATGAGGGAACGATTTTGAGTAAAACATTCAGTGTTGATAGCTTCTTCCCAAAAGTACTTAGGCAATTTAGCTTCAGCTATCATCGTCTTTCCCGCTTCAATCAACGTTCTATTCTTTCGTTCAACAACGCCATTTTGTTGAGGGACTCGGCGGTTGAAAAGTTGTGATCTATCCCATGATCTTCACAATATCGAGCAACACCATTGTTTTGAATTCTGTTCCATTGTCGGATCTAACACTAACGATGTCATCTTCTTTTTGGGTTTGGAGCAGTCGAAATAAGGTAGTGAGAATATCATAACAATCATCTTTTGTAATCATCATCTCCACCCATGTATATATTAAATAATCATCCACCACAACTAGAGTATACTTGTTTCTTCTAATACTTGCGGTGGAAACTGGTCCAAATAGATCAATGTGAAGCAGTTGCAAACATCTTGTAGTTGAAGGATTTAGACTTGCTTGAAAATGACTGCTTCGGTTGTTTGCCAAGTTGACATGCGGCGCACTTTTTGTCATGATGATCAGCAACCTTGGAAGTCCTTTGACCAGATTATTCCTGCTGAGTTTAGATAGATACTTGAAGTTCAAGTGACTTAAGCGCTTGTGCCACAGCCAACTATTTTCGTTCACACTTTTTGCTACAAAACAAAGATTAGTACTAGAGTTCATACTATGGAAATCAATAATATAAATATTTGTCTTACGATATCCCGTGAGTAAGATAGCTCCAGTTTTGCCATTCTTGATAAGACATTGCGTTGAAGTGAAATGGCATTCTAATCCTTTATCGCAGAATTGAGATATGGATAATAAGTTGTGCTTGAGCCCTTCAACGAGTGAGACTCTTTCAATGCACACTTTGTCTTTCTTGAGCTTTCCATATGCTACAACTTGACCTTTGTTATTATCGCCAAATGTTACGGAGGGACCTCTTTCTTCATGGACATCTTCTAATAAGGATTCATCTCCAGTCATGTGTCTTGAACACCCACTATCGAGAATCCATTCATAATTCTAGCTTTTGAAGATCCAGCCATGAAACAAAGAACCTGAAATATAGACATTTAAGCAGGTCCCCTTTATTCCTTTTGGGTCCTAGGGTTAGCAACTTTTGACAACCCACTCTTGCTTGACCTTAGGATTTTTACGTCCTTTTGCATTGGGAGTGAATCGCAAAAGGCATTCCACGGCCTTGTGTCCTGAACAGTCACAAATGGAACAATGATGAAAGCCACCAATCACATGAGTTTTCATAAACTCTTTACTTTTCTTGGGGATGACATTCTTCTTTGGGTCAAATGAACTAGCCTTAACAAAATCTTTCTTTTGAAATTTTGGAGTGATTTTTTCTCGGAGGGCGCATAGGGCTAGGAGGCGCACGGCGATGAGGCGCACGGCGATGAGGCGCGTGGCTCTTAGGCGCATAGTGAGCACTCGGAGAAGGAGCGCGCCTATTTTCAAGAATGATTTTGCTAGGAGATGGTTCATCTGTAGCTATATCTTTCCCATTAGCTTTCCCAAATTGCTTCGTTGGGTAGACATAATGGAATGTTTGTCTCTTGACTTTTTCCTGTCCTTTACCCATTGAATTAGAATGTTTTTCCTTGGGAATTTCAAAAGTTTGTTGGTTGGTAATTCACTATCTCTTTCAGCACAGACATCACATTTAAAGTTGTCACTAGTTGATGAGAATCCCAAGCCACTTTTATCACCACTGACTTTTGGGACTCAAATATATTCTCCATAGTGACACGAGAATTGGACCACTCATTTGTAATCTTTTTAAGATCAGTAATTTGAGCAACCAATTCATCGTTTTGAACTTTAAGAAGTGAGTTCTGTTCTGTTAGAAAAGTGTTTTTAACAGTAAGAGGAGTCATGCTCTTATCTGCTCCTTAAGGAGGGTGAGTTCAGATTTAAGTAGAGATTTCTCGGTCTTAAGCTGGGAAATTTCATCACATGATAGTGCTAAAGCTTCCTTCATACTATCAAATCTAGTAATTACCTTTTCAGCCTTCTTGAACAATTTTTCTTGTTCAGCAATCACTTCATCATTGATTTTGGAGATTGGAGCAGTTGGTTCAACCTGTAGTCTAATGTATGCTCCTTTTCTCAATTTGTTCCTTGCTCCAAGATCACATCGTGAGAATAGCAATCCACCATCGTTTGAGCCGGAGTGAGAAATCCTTGTTCAACGAGCTCGCTGATGGTTGGTCCTTTCTTCTTTTTCACTTCTTGAAAACCTGCAGATTTCTTGATAGGTTTATTCAAGGCATTCATATCGGGAACATCCTTGGAGAAGTCATCATCAGAATCATAAGCATTAACTTCATCATCATTTGCCATCAAACAGACGAGTCCATCATCAGAATCTTCATCGCTCTCATCGGAGTCTGTTTCAATCCAAGTGTTGTGCTCATTTGCTGGTGCTTCTTCTTCAGCAACCATTCCCTTGTGACGAGTGAACTTGGGAGTGAATTGGGAGTATGGCTGCTCTTCTTCTGCATATATTCAAATTTGGGGATCGGGCAGCTTGATGCGAAATGTCCGGGTTTCCTGCAATTAAAACAAACAAGATCTTCTTTCCTTTTTGAATCACTGCTCCTTGAAAACTTTTGAGGAGCTTTGCTGGTAGATCCTTGAAATTTGTTGGTTGAGCCGGGTCTTGAGAATTTTCTGAATTTTTGAAATTTCTTCACAAATAAAGCGAAGTCTTCATCATCCATGTCTAATAGCTCAGAAGTAGAATTTTGGGATCGGAGCTTTTCTCATCTTGTACAGGCGCAAGAGTAGGCGCAGGTGTAGGCGCAGCTTCTCTGTGCGCCATCATAGCCATAGATTTTGACTTTCCTTCAGTTTCGCTGATTCGTTGGAGTTTGAGTTCGTAAACTTTGAGATTTGCATATAGGTTCCTTAAAGTCCAAACATCTAAAGTTCCAGCGTCTTCAAGAGCGCTAGATTTATGTAGGTATCTTGATCCAAAAGCTTGTAGAAAATTTACATTCAAATCTTGTTGGTAAACTTCATGCCAAGTGAAATACATAGATTGATAATTTCACAGTAGCGTTCATAAGTTTGCCTCAAGTTTTCACCGGGGAGTTGAGAGAAATTGTTGAATCTCTTTTGTACTTCGTATTTCTTGTTCTCCTTGCAGACGGTGTCTCCTTCAATATGCTCTTCAATAGCATCCCATAACTCATTTGCAGTAGCACAATGCATGACTTGTTGTTTCATAGCCGTGCTTAGAGTGCTCAAGAGAATGTTTCTTGCTTTGCCATCATTTGCAACTCTTCTAATTTCTTCCTCGGTCCATTCTTCCCTTGGTTTTAGAACTGTAGGTTGAGCAGCGTTGGTGCGTGATTTAGGATTTGCCTTCATCGGAATATAAGGTCCATAAACGACGGTGTCATGGAGCCTTTCATCGATTGAGTTGAGATGAGTCAATATGCTGAATTTCCACACGTCAAAATGATCTTCATCAAAGACCGGAACGTGAGTGTAGTTTGCAGTTGCCATAGGTTTTGAGTTTGCCATTTAGAATCGGCACCCAAGCTGTTAAGCTTGAAAAACGAAAAATGTTTTATAAAGGTGTTTGCTCTGATACCACTTGTTGGTCCCAAAGGGCAACAAGGGTATGAAAAATAGCTAGAGGGGGGGGGTGAATAGCTGTTTTAAAATTCTTTTCGTACCCTTGAAAAACTCAATTGCAAATGCGCACTTTATCAAGTAAGCGTTATGAAATGCGCCTAAGTGAGTGAGTGAAATGCACAGCGGAATTTAGTAATGAAAATAGGCGCAAAGTGTGATAAAGGGGCGCACACACACTCTAAGTATTTTGGCTCAAAGTGGTTGAAATAAGGAACTAAGGCAAATGATATAACAACACAACACAATTCAGTTCAAGCAATCTACAATGAGTAAACAAGCAAATAGTGAGTGAAAATAATAACTTGAAAGAAATGACAAGATAATAACACAAGCTATTTGGAGAGGTTCGATCAATGAAAGATCTACGTCCTCTACCAAGATGGTTTGTCTTGGATTTCTAATGGAGATCTTATATAATGAGAGAGTGTTACAAATTACAACTTTTGAGCTTCTACACTAACTCAAGATCTAATATTCTATGAATGAACAAATCCAAAACAATAACCGGTGTATCTCTAAAAGATGGATCTAAATGATCAAACTTAAAGAGGTGCGTGTGTGATTTTAGTATCAAGGCTCTTTAGATCTTTATGATTTAGAGCACAATGAAACTAAAGTGTTATAGCTTGAAGATCTGGGCTAAGGATGAAGGTATGAAGATGTTCTTGAGGAAATCTGGAAAAACGAAGGCAATCTTCAAATCTTCAACAAATGCTTTGAGAGAGAAATTCTTGAAATTCTTAGCAAAACTCAGCCACTTCAAAATGTTGAAGTTATGGGGTATTTATAGTGAACTTCAAAAAACTAGCCGTTGGAAATCCTTGTGGATAAGATGAGCTGTCGCTCGTTGATTGGAGTATGCATATATTATGGCCATTTTGACACTCAACATAAATGTGACCGTTGAGGACACGTGTCAATAGATTAGGCGCATATGTATCTTTTAACCACCGTTGGATCATTGGCGTAATTTGAATTCTCTTCAAGTTTTTGAGTCTTCAATAAATCACTGAGTGTTGAATAAACACTTTGAGGCGCGTTTGAGCCAAGAGGCGCATTGAGCCAAGAGGCGCACAGTAAGTGCGCTTAAATCAAGGGGCGTAGAGGCGCGTAACATAGCTAGGAAGAAATCCTTGTGTGCGCGTTTCTGAGAGGCGCATGGCGCGAATGAAGAAAGGCGCATGGCGCATAGCGCAGAGGGCGCATATGCGCGGCTCAAACTCACTGAGTGATTTTTCTTTGAATCTTGATCTTCTTGCCCTATTTCTAAGCCTATTCTATAACAATGGACAACCTAAAAAAATGAAGTATAAATACTTCTTACATGAGGGTCTAAAGTCCATGAAATAAAACTTAGGTGATGGATCAATCAAATCTAATAAATCCTATTACATTAAAACTGAGATATATGTGGGCATACCCAACACCCCCTGAAATGATCAGCATGGGGTTCAATTTATAGGGACTGAGGGTGCCCAACATAGCCGTACGGCTCAACCCCTCAAGTACCCAAACCATCCGTACGGCTCGACTTGGCGAGCTTCTGGATTTTTCTAAGTTTAATTCCAGTTCAGTCCTGGAATATTAGGTTTATCCTAGTGAGGTCCTGGCCCATTGGTTTATTCCTAAATGGTACCAAGAATTCCTCTAAAGCAGGTCAAATTCAGATTGGGGTACTTACATCGTGGGGGAAGAATCGACGACACTGACACGAGAAAGGAGACTATCAGTGAGATCC
This sequence comes from Campanula takesimana, assembly GCA_026119855.1. NCBI lineage: Eukaryota > Viridiplantae > Streptophyta > Magnoliopsida > Asterales > Campanulaceae > Campanula > Campanula takesimana. The sequence continues at coordinate 274,734 of JAOWBW010001377.1, read as the reverse complement.
ATCCAAGCTCCGAGCCAATCAACAATTGGTATTCTACAAAGGGACCCATGGTATCCGAAGACTCCTTGGTCAAGTAGATGGGGTGCATCCCGCGCAAAGTTACAAAGGAAGACTTGTTCACATTCACTTTCGAGTCCGAGTGTGTTTCCGATACCCTCACCCAAGAGGATATGGAGGCCATAGCCGAGCGTGTGTTCCCTTTCTTTGTTAATGAAAAAATTGATCTTTCTGAGTACCCCGAGATTGCAAACATCATGAATGATGAATTAACTAATAATGAATTTAATGAACTAGTTAATAACGATTCAAATAATGATTAAATAGACCACGAAAACACAACATACTTAAATGAGCTTGCTCAACAGGTCCGTAGTCGTGGTGAAAATGGTCCAGGGGATGACGAAGAATTGCATATTATTAATCTGGGTACCGACGAAGAGCCGAAAGAAACCAAGATAGGAAGCTTCTTCGAGGGGGAAGAGAAAGACAGATTGACTGCACTGCTCAAAGAGTTCGTGGATATATTCGCATGGTCATACAAAGACATGCCGGGTTTAGACAGAAAGGTCACGGAACACAAAATTCCGATCAGAGACGATGCTAAGCCAACAAAGCAGAAACTCAGAAAGATCAAGCCAGAATGGTCTCTACAAGTCAAAGAAGAGATAGAGAAGCTTCTCAATGTAGGCTTCATTAAAGTTATTGAGTATCCAACATGGCTAGCCAATGTGGTCACAGTCCGAAAGGCTAATGGCAAGGTTCGTGTTTGTGTGGACTTTCGGGATTTGAACAAAGCTTCTCCAAAGGATGACTTTCCACTACCCAACATCGACATGCTAGTCGACTCCACTGCTGCCTACGAGGTCCGCTCGTTTGTGGATGGTTTTGTTGGGTACAATCAGATTCTCATGGCTGAAGAGGATCAGCACAATACTGCTTTAACAACACCGTGGGGCACCTTTTGCTATACAGTTATGCCGTTTGGGTTAAGGAACGCTGGGGCTACTTATCAAAGGGTTGTTACAGACTTGTTCCATGACATGATTCACAAAGAGATCGAGGTCTACGTGGACAACATGATCATCCACTCCAAAAGGACCGACAGTTAACATTTGATCGACCGCAAGTTCTTTGAAAGATTTTTTCAACACAAGATGAGGCTTAATCCCGTAAAGTGCAGGTTCGGGGTCATCCAGGGCAAAGTTCTTGGCTACATGGTCACAGAAAAGGGTATTAAAGCAGATCCCTCAAAATCAAGGTAATCATTGACATGACTCCTCCCAAGACACGGAAAGAAATCAAAGGTTTCATGGGCAGACTTCAGTACATCAGTCGGTTTGTGCACCAGCTTACTTCCATGTGCGAGCCAATCTTCATGTTACTCAAGAAGAATGTGGCTCTAGAATGGACCGACGCTTGCCAAGAAGCTTTCGACCAAGTGAAGCATTACTTGACATGCCCCCCAGTCTTGGTTCCACCTCACAAGGAAAAGCCTCTCCTGCTCTACCTCATAGTGAACAGTGAAGTCCTTGGGGCTATGTTAGCACAAGAGCAACGGGACTCCACAAAGGAGAATGCCATTTATTTTGTCAGTCGCCGGTTTCAAGGAGGCAAAAAGAACTACTCTGTCTTAGAGAAGTCATGTGCAACACTAGTTTGGGTTACTCAAAAGCTCAAACATTACATGGAAGCCTTTCCGATCAAGCTAGTAGCAAAAGTGGACCCGCTCCGCTACATCTTTGAGAAGCCTTTCATGTCAATAAGGATAGCCAAATGGTACTTCATGCTCGCTGGCTATGATATCACTTACGTCAAACTCAAATCCATCAGGGGGAAAGTGTTCAGTGATCAGCTTGCTGAATTTCCGTGTGACGAAGTGAAGGGGGAGGACTTACAGTTTCCCGACGAGCACTTGGTTTGCACTACAACCGAGGAAAATAAGTGGCAACTCTTTTTCGATAGCGCTGCCAATAAACATGGTTATGGGATAGGAATGTTGCTTGTCGATCCAAAGGACATCTACACTCCAATTGCCATCCGTCTTAAATTCGAAGCTATCAACAACATTGCCGAATATGAGGCATGCATAACGGGGCTAGAAGCAGCCCTAGAAAGAAATGTCACAGAGATAGAAGTATTCGGTGACTCCCTGCTCCTTATCAATCAAACATCGGGTAAATGGCGAATCCAAGACCCGACCCTCCAACAGTACGGTCAACACCTCGAGGAATTGGTTGAACAGTTCCAAGACATCACGTTCAATTATTTGCCAAGAGACAAGAACCGCTTTACCGATGCTTTGGCTACTATAGCCTCACTGGTTGAGATGCCCAAAGGAAACCCTTCAAAATTTCAAGAAGGACCAGTCCGGCATACTGCATGAACATTGAGATCAATGAAGTCTAAGATAACCCCCCATGGTACACTGTCATCATGAATTTTCTCAACAACGGCACCTTTCCCGAGAACAGCAATGGGAAAACCCGAATAGCACTACAAAAGCTAGCCGCCAGATTTGTGTTGATTGGAAACCTAGTCTACAAGAGACATCATCAAGGGATCAATCTTTTATGTGCAAACGAGTCCGAAACTCAAGAAATCATGCACGAAGTCCATGAAGGCTAGTGTGGACCCCACATGAATGGGGTTATGTTGGCCAAGAAGATACTCTGTACTGGTTACTATTGGACTACAATGGAACAAGACTACATAGAGAAAGTCAAGATATGCGCCAAGTGCCAGTTCCATGCTAATCTGTAACATGCTCCACCTTCACAATTATACAATATGACCACACCTTGGCCATTCTCTTGTTGGGGCATAGATATCATCGGCAAAGTCCATCCTACGGGGATCAACGGACAGTCATTTATCCTTTTCGCCGTGGACTATTTCACAAAATGGGTCGAGGCACAAGCTTACCGAGTTCTCAATGCCAAGAAAGTGGCCGAATTCGTGAAGAACAACATCATGTGCCGATATGGTATTCCTCATGAGATCATCTCCGACAATGGCTCTCACTTTGAGAAAGAAATGGATGAACTTTTGGTTAACTACAAAATTACCAAGCACAAGTCATCCCCGTACCGTCCCCAAGTCAATGGAGTGGTCGAAGCAGCAACTAAGACAATCGAGGTCATCATACGAAAAATGGCTTCAACGGGAAGGGATTGGCCCGAGAAATTACCACTAGCATTGTGGGGCTACCGCACATCAATACGGTCAGCAACGGGAGAAACCCATACTCATTAGTTTATGGTTCTGAAGCCGTACTCCCAGTCGAACTCGAGGTTCCTTCCATACGGGTCTTACTCGAGAACCAAGTCAACGAGGTTGACTGGATGCAAAGTCGATATGAGAAACTAGCCATACTCGACGAAAAGGGATTAAGAGCATTTGAACGCACAAGGGCCTATCAACAAAGAATGGCAAGGGCTTTCAACAAGAAGGTGAAGCCTCGAAACATCAAAGTGGGAGATTTGGTCCTAAAACAACATCCCCTCAATGCCATGAATCCCCTTAGGAAATGGGGACCTCGATGGATCGGTCCTTATGTGGTCAAAAAGATACTAAGCGGCGGTGCAGCCCGACTCGTAGACTTGGATGGTGATCAATTACCAAAAGAGGTCAACCTCGACAAGCTCAAGAAGTTCTACGCTTAACAAATAAAGACCATTAAAAAAAAAAACGCTCGCTAGGTTGAAAACCCATAAGGGTGGCCTAGGCAAAAATTAGAGCACGTGCAAAAAAGAAGCCCACTAGATTGAAAACCCGAAAGGGCGGTCTAGGCAAAAATCAGGGTGCAAAAAAAATGGTCTTCATTTGTTTGAACTACGGAGACCTGAGCCTCTCTACGAGAGGAACGTAGGCAACCTTCGGGTGCGGTCTGAAACAATAATTTTTACCCAATCATGTTGTAACAAAATGCAATTTTTATTCATCTCTCAAATCATTCTTGCCATTACAACGGATATGCTGAGCAATAAAAGACAATAAAAACATTAAATCCTAACAAGTGGTCTATTTAATTGCAATCTTGAGGTACAAAGAAAAGTCTAATCTTTCTTCGGTTTGGGAACCCATTGTTTCTTGCTTTGGCCTTTGACCTTCTTGAGTGGGGGCGGGACACTCTCGGAACCGCCAAGATGAGAGAAGACACTAGGACGGGACGTAGCTTCATCAACGACCTTCCCCTTGCCTTTGTCAAAAGAGGCCTTAACCGGAGCCTTGTATGGACGCTTCCACACATGAGGAGAATGGCCCTTACCTTTGCCTTTCTTATTCTTCGGAAGATAGCGCGGCCTAGGGGCTTCAACACGAGCTGCTGGCCTCAAAGGTTCAACAACAACATTGTTAGGCTTCCCCAAACAATCAAAGACACTTGGGCGTGCCTTCACAACGGGGACGGACTTCACTTGTTCACCTTCGGGGACAGACACTTTTACCTCAAAAGAGAAGGTCATATGAGCCATTCTTGACAAGAATTTGGGGCTTAAAGAGATGAGAAGTAGTGCAGAGTATTGCTGTGTGACCAAACTGGTCAAAATTAGTTCAAATTTATAGATGTTGGGGATCTTTTGGCCAACAAATGTCAAGCCTCGAAATTCGCTCCCCAGAAGCGCGCGCCTCCCGCCACCCATTCAGGAAGCGCGCACGTCCCACATCCACCATTTGAGGCACCCTCCTCCCACTTCAGAAGCGCCTCAGTCGGCCCTTGTCAGAAGAAGAAATCATGCAGAAGCAGATTCCAAACGCTCCCAAAATCAGCAGGATCTATATTTTTCATCAAAGCCACGGCAACTCCGCCCTTAGAGACACATTTGGGCATACATTAATTCGGTCCGCCCTAAGGCATGTTGAATCAAAGTAAGATAGAAACTCCCACTAAAAGTAGGTTGTGTCTCTCTCTATCTCTTACAAAAGCCAAAGTCAATCTCTACGTCTCCCCCGGTCCGCAGTCAACTGTGCCCGCACCCCACAAAAGTCAACTGCAAGCGCTACTCCAGACAGCGCACATCAAAATGTAGCTTCAAAATAGCAAAATTTGGTCCATGGTGAACCACCGAAATCACCTCCTCATCAGCAGGCATACTTTCGATTCCCTCTACACCAGCAGGCAGACTTTCGAGTCCCTCTACATCGGCAGGCAGACTCTCCAGTCCCTCCAAATCAGCAGGCAGACTTTCGAGTCCCTCTACATCAGCAGGCAGACTTTTGAGTCCCTCTACATCAGCAGGCAGACTTTTGAGTCCCTCTACATCGGCAGGCAAACTTTCGAGTCCCTGTACATCGTAGGCAGACTCTCCAGTCCCTCCAAATCGGCAGGCTGACTCTCCAGTCCCTCCAAACCAGTAGGCAGACTTTCGAGTCCCTCTACATCGGCAGGCAGACTCTCCAGTCCCTCCAAATCAGCAGGCAGACTTTTGAATCCCTCCAAATCAGCAGGGAGACTTTCGAGTCCCTCTACATCGGTAGGCAGACTTTTCAGTCCCTCCAAATCAGCAGGCAGACTTTTGAGTCCCTCTACATCGGCAGGCAGACTCTCCAGTCCCTACAAGTCCTCTATACGGACTCTAAATTCAGGCCACGGTGGACCGATTTCTATCACCGCAGCCCTACTATCAGCAAAATCCGCTCACATAGGGAGCGCACTCCTATCCCTTATAAATTCAAGATTCTTGTTTTCATCTAGTCTTTGTTTTTTTCCCGGTGATGTCCTCGGCGGATGTTTTGTTCTTTTGTCGACGCGTTTTGCTTTGCAATCCACATCGCCGAGGGGCTTTGTAGACACCCCGCCTTGGACCGCTCACCCCGATTTCAAATTTGATTTTGTGTTTCTCCCTATTTTAAGTGTTTCTCGTTAGTTTCTGTTAATTTTGTTAAGTTCCTGACTGCCTTCGTTAAGTCCAGGGACCAAACTGAATAACAGTGCTGACTTTCTAGTCCATTCTGTCATTTTTGCCATTTTCAAGGCGCGCGCATCCACCCTTTGGGGCCAGAGGCCTGCGCATCCCGCCAACAAGGCAGGAGGCGCGCGCACCTGGGCATCAGTTACAAATTTCTGTCCAAGAATCACTCCCTTGCTCCTTTTAACAGGATTTGCCCGGGAAACTGATCTGGGTGGCTTGGTTTTGGCATAAAAAACTCACCTCCTTTACCTATATAAACACCTCTAATTCACCATTGAAGAGGAGGAAGATTGGAATCACTAACAAAAACTATACACAAATACTTGCAAGGCATTTTCCTAAGAACCTCTTGAAGGAGTCCTTGAAGCTCTTTGAAGTATAGGTAAAAGACTACTCTTTTCCATCCTTTTCTACTTCATCTCTTCTCTCTTTATTTTGCTTTAAATCAAAAGTGCAATCACCCAAACATTTTGGGACATGACATCAAAGACTACTTCACTTCATTGAAGCTAGTCACGAAGTTATCTTCCTACATTCCACACACCCTTTTTTTTACCCCCCCCCTTTTATCATCAAGAATAAGAAGAACATTTTATCATTTATGTAGATTTTGATCAAGCAAGACAACCTTTAGTTGGGCGAGATGGGTGTTTAAGTACTTCCCATCTCGTAACCTAACCCCCGAACCTCATAACAAAGAATCTCTGTTTTCGTAATCAAACTTAGGCTATAAACATTAGGTTTTTCTTATGTTCCTCTAAAACATAGGTGACGACTCTAAAACACAAATAGACATCCTAGGGTAACTCACGCGCTCTAGCCAAGCCGTGGCCCCCCGGGGTATCTACACCCGGCTAAAGCCGGTCTTGCTAGTTTTGGTGTTCTAAGAATAAAAGTCTTTCTTTTATTAATAAAAATTTGTGCTAACAATTATATTGAATAGAAAAGGGGGAATTACAAAGGGGAAAATTAAAGTAGATTTTAAAATGTTGGAAGATAACATTGACTAAACTTCAATAGTGAAGTGGCCTTTTAGGTCATGTTCCTTTTTATGGGGATTGCATACACATTAGAGAGGTAGAAAGATGAAGAAAATAAGTAAAAGAAATGTTTTAGAAAATTAAAGTAAGTGAATAAAAAAAGAACAATGACTTAGAAGAAGAAAGGGGACATCATACCTATGCTTGAAGGAGGAAGAACCAAATTGCCTATAGTAAGGACCTTGAAGATGAACTTTGTGTATTTAGAGTGTTCTTGAGTCAAGAATTGTTCCTACTACTTTCCAAGGTGGAATAGAGAGGTATTTATAGGTGTAGGGAGAGTGTTTGAGGTCACAAAGATGGCCTTTCTCTGGATCAAGCATAGGAGTAATGGCCAAGGGGGTTACAAATCAGAAAATGAGGGAAAAATGGAAAAAATTGAGATTTTGGAGGTGGGAAGCGCGCACGTCCCACCCCCCTATGGGAATCGCACGCCTCCCACAAAGGAGGGCAAAGGCGCGCACGTCCCACCTTCAGAAAATCCATATTTTAGCCCAAAAGTTAACCTCGTTATGCAGTTAAGCCCCGAAACTAACTAAATCAGTCAAAAACTTAATGAACACCACGAAAGTCAACAAAAAAAAAATGAAACAAAGACTCAAGGTTGACTTTGTCACTTAGTTAAGTCCAAGACTAACGGAGTAAGTCAAGAACTTAATGAAAACTAACGAAAGTTAACGAAAAGTAACAAAACTTAACAGAGAAGAGGAAGACAGAGAATGTGTATGCAATAGGGACATGAGAGGTCCAAGGCGGGGTGTCTGCATATCCCCTCGACGACGTGGATTGCAAAGCAAAACGCGTCGATGAAAGAAAGACAACCGCCAAGGACATCGACAAGGGAAAATAAAGACTTGATAAAAAGAAGGATAGAAGTGTGCTCCCTGTATGAGCGGCTTTTGCTGGAAGAGGTATGGTGATTTCAGTGGTTCATCATAGACCAAATTGTTGTTTGGAGCCGCATTTACTGTTTTGCTGTTTGAAGCCGCACTTGTTGTATGCTGTTTGAAGCCGAATTTGCTTGCTATTCGAAGCGACACTTGCTGTATGTTGTTTGAAGCTGCATTTGCTTGCTATTCGGAGCCGCATTTGCTGTATGCTGTTTCAAGCCGTATTTGCTTGCTATTCGGAGCCGCACATGCTGAATGTTGTTTTAAGCTGCATTTGCTTGCTGTTCGGAGCCGCATTTCCTATGATGTTCGGAGCCACATTTGCTATGCTGTTTGGAGCCGCATTTGCTATGCTGTTCAGAGCCGCATTTGCTATATGCTGTTTGAAGACGCATTTGCTATGCCGTTTGGAGCCGCATTTGATGTGTACCTATTATGTGTGTGCTTTGCAGATATAGGTGCTTGTGCAATAAAATGTGTGAAGTGTGAAATTGTGCTTGTGGTGTGATGTAATTTGAAAGCAGTTTTGCATGAGAGTGGTTTTGAAAGGATGGAGAAATTGATTTTGTGTGCGGTGGGTTTTTGAGGAAAGTTTCGGATGCATTCATACCTTCACTTACCATTTCCGCTTGATTGGAGATGGATTTCTGATGTCGCGGAGGATGCCTTGATAGAGAATGTTTGTTGTCTTGATGATGATGATGAATTGCTTTTACTTTTGATGGAGTATTGGTGAGATGGCATTCTTGATGATGGGTTTGTCGTGCCAAAAGGCTGCCTACGTATCCCTTGAAGAGAATCAGACCAGCGTATTTCAAGGACGGTGGAGAGTGCTGGGGAAGAAGCTATGAGCAAGGCAAAATAAAAACACATACTTTTTACACAAGTAAGGAGACAAAGAAAGTTTATTTACAAGAAAAAAAAAAAAAAAAGAAAATCTTTTTGTCGTTTTTTTTTTTTTAGATTAGAAGAAAAAGAATATATACGCTTGCGAGAGAAAGATTATTTTAGTTCGTGGGTGAACCATTCTAACCATCGTGTGTTTGTAAAGCCAACCCAAGACCAAGTCATGTTTGGTCGAAGTCCGGATTGCCTCGCTTGAATTCTGTTGTCGCTGTTGTGCCCAACAAAGCGTGATGTCTAGCCCCCAGAGATTGGTCGATAATGGGGCTTCAAAAGAATTTCGATGCCGAGATACCAAGGGGTTGCTGATTGTAAAGCCCCTAGAACGCCTTTGATGCCAAACTTTGAGTGACTTGCATAGCCCCAAGATAAATCAGCTCTTGGCTCATTCAAATAAATCGCCTTTTGTTGTTGACGTGAGCAAGCCCTAAGAAAAGATTATTGATACCAGGATTCGAGAGATTGCTAAGCCCCAAATGTCACGTACTTGTTGTTTGCGAGCTTCAAGATGGTGAAATGTGAAGACCTTTCGATGTAAAGCCCCAGAAACGTCTCAGAATCGGCTTGGCATTATATTGAGAGCGGATGCACCGTTTGGTAGAACTCTTGATAGTGATCTCCTTCTTACTCTTTCTTGGAAATGAATGGCCTTATTGTGGTCGGTACCGAAATGGCGGAAGGTCCAAGTCGAAAAGTGTAGCAAGGTCTTCGGAAAATGTCTTGGGAGAGATTGTGGTGTCGTCGAGGTTGCGGATGATAAGGTCTTGGCGTGATAAGGTCCCAAATGGGTATGTTTGTTTGAGTCTTCTTGGGTTGAACTAATAATGGATCTTCGGATGCAACTCGTGCGGATGCATCTTGTGCTTTTGATCTTAGAGAAGGGGGTGCTGAATTGCAGAAACATTGGGATTGGTACCCGCTATAACCCTGTTTTAGTGAGTTTAGCATATTGAATCTTTTTCCTTTTCTCTAAGACTTCCTTCATAATCTCGTCGTAAGTCACAACATAACAAGAATCATCAAATTCATTCATAACATAGGAGCCCTCCTTTCAAACCAAAAGACCTTTGACGTGAAGTACTAAAAGACCCTTTAAGCTTGGACCACTCCCCACATTGCATTGCTCAAGTATCATTGCCCAAAATATTGTCGAAGCCCCTTAAAAAGACTGTCGGTGCCAAATTGATAGAGGAAGCTTCAAATGTTGCACATGACTTTGCTAGGGCCATCGTTGGGGGAGGTGAAGTGAATGGCATTTTTGCTGAGGGAGCCTTTCAAACTCGAGTCTAGCCCCTAGAGTGCCATCATCGATTGTAAGTAGAGTAAGAAAGGCCTATCCTTGATTGGGGGAACAGGCATGAGCACACATGACAACCCAAACTGAGCTCCAATCAGAATTTAACAGCTCATTGTCCTCCAAACTTGCTCCCCAAAATTTCAAACGGCTATCCATTCAAGGCTATAAATAGCCATTGAGTTCCTCATTGAACATTGCTGAGATTCCAAGAGAGAAAATGCTGTTAAAATTCTTGGTGATTGAAGATCATATTCAAGATTTCCAAAATCCTTTGAATCTACAAGCACAACCTTCAAGTCTTCAACAACTCCAGAAACCTTCATCTACAAATCTCAAGCCTTGTAACACATAAGATTCAATAGGCTCTAAATCATATAGATTTCAAAGAGATTTTGATTCTTAACACATACACTCACCTCGATTTGGTGATGTTCAAAATGGACCGAAGTCCACGGAGGCCCGTCAAGCTCGCCGGCCCGAGGCCCGTTGGTCCGAGCCCGTCAGCCCACGGACTGAGCCCACTCCAAGCCCGCACGGACACAAGGATGGGCCGGACAGTGAAAATGACGCACGGGCCGGGCTAAAGCCCGCGGATCACTTGGCCCGTTTGGTCCGTGTCCGTTTGGCCCCTTCTTTTTTTTTTTTTTTTTTTTGGACTGGGCGACTCACTGGCGCATGCATGGGATGGGATGGCTGTTGCTCTGTCTGTGTGTGCTATGCTGTGTCCTCTTCCTTGGCATTTAGCCATTTAGTGTTTTTTTTTGTTTTTTTTTTTTTAAAAAGTTGATGTTGAAAACTCAACTTTTTATATGTATTTTAATTAACTCTATTTAAATATAAAAGACAAATTAAAGTAGATATTGAATCACTTTTTATATGTATTTTAATTTATATTATATATTTAATAAGTCTAAGTCATTTTTTTTTTTAATAATTTTTTAAAAGTTTTTCTGATTTAAAAAAAAAAAAAAAAAGAGGACAAAATCCGTTTGGCCCGTAAAACTTTCGGTCCGGACCAAACGGACGGGCCGGACCACACATAAAACGCCGGCCGGGCCACACATAAAACGCCGGGCCGGGCCGGGCTTTTATCCATCCGTGGGAGGGCCGGACCGGTCAAGCCCGTCAAGCCCGCGGACATGACCAAAGGCGGGCCGGGCCGGATAACCCGTTTGAACATCACCACCTCGATTGATCAATCATATAGATTGCATCATTAGAGATAAACTGGTTTAAGTCTAGGATTTGATCTTCATAAAAAATAGGTTGTTGATTCAAAGTTTCATCTCTGTAATCTGTAATTAAGGAAGAATCAATATAAACATTCATTCAAAATCCAAGACTGACTATCTTGGTAAAGAACGTAGATCTTTTAACAGATCGAACATTTCCAAATCTTTGTGTCATTTACTTATTGCTATTTACATTTCTGCTAATTTAATTTATGGACTTGTTCTTATTGTTCATGTTGATCTTGTTTGTCGTTTAGTTTTTTGATCTTTTCAGATATACAATATCATTGTGAATTTTGTTTGTATGTTTACCATATTGCCTAAGTTGTGAATCTGACTACTTATCATTTGCTAAACTTCCAAGACACCATCTTTCAATCTCTCAACCTACCTCACTCAGTTGACCTTATTTCAGCTGACCGCACCACAACTAACCACACCTCTACCGACCGCACCACAAACGACCGCACTCCATCCTACCGCACTTTTTTTCATTCAAAAACAACTCTAACTCATTTATATCGAAAACTTGCGCCGTGCATATTACTCTTGAACTAGTGGTTTTTAAGTGAACGTAAAACTCATTAAGTAAGCATAAGGTTGAATTTTAAAAAAGTTGAAATTTTAAATAGGCTATTCACCCCCCTCTAGTCTCTTTTCATACCCTTGTTGTGTATTTGAGACCAACAAGTTTACACACAGATAAGGAGAGAACTGATTTTTATCCATATGGTCAGTTGTTTTGATATACTAAAATTTTAAAATCTAAAATTGCATTTGTGCAGAATACTACTAAAGAGATACACAATTAAAAGAATCATAATCACTTCCCAAACGAAATTTAAATTTAATTTTAATGAAATAATTTATTTTGAAATGAAATTCCTAATTTTATCGAAACAAAAATTATTTTTTCAAAGGGATAATGCTGTATTTAAGAAAATTTTCCATAATATGTAAAAAAAAATCATCTTCATAATCTATTATTTTAATTTATATCATTTAAATATGAGTACATCTCGTGCATCGCGCACGGGAGTAACACTAGTTACTAAAAATAATGAGTAAACATGCCACATCACTAGATTTAACGGTAAAATTGACAGTTTATTGACGAAAGGATGTCATAATTCATAAAAACAATGGTTCCAATAACTTTTAAGTAAAGGAAAAATTAAATTAGTTGAAGCAAAAATGTATTTTTTTTTTTTTTTTTCTCAAAATTGGGGGCGTACATAACAATTGAAAAAACAACCAAAAGCGTAATCATGGATTATGCTACTTCAGCCCAAGCCCAGAAGGCCCAAACGAAACTCCCCCCAAAACGTTATTACAATCAAATCATACGCAGATTAAACCCTAACGGCAACAACTGCAAAGAGAGCGTAAAAAACCCTCTCAACAATTAACGATTCTCCGGCGAGACCCATCGGACTTTGTCGAAAAGGGAGATGGCGAAATCGCTTAGATGTAAGAGGGAGAAGAGATTGAGAGCTATTAAGAGAGAGTTAGTGGAACCGATTTACGAGAAGAAAGAAGCTGCCAAGCAAGTCATTCTCGAAGCCGCTCTCGCCGCCCCTAAGCTACCCGTTCGTTCCACCACCGGAAACGCCGCCGCTATTATGGATGTCGCCGCCTCTTCCTCAATTATTACTAACGCCGATATGGGTAACTCCCCATCCCTGATTCTTGATTCCTTATTAATTTCTTAGATTTTGCTGTTTCAAGTTTAAGCATTTCGAATCGTCAACTTTTCCTTCCTTTGTTAATATTAATTTTATTTTCGAAATCATATTGGTGAGAGTAATAGGGTTTTCTAATTTCAATTAATTGCTGATTTTCTCAGTTTTGATATCTTGTTCTAGTTTTATGATAATAAATAAACTGAATAATATTCTTTATGTCCTAACAAAATAATCCCCTTTCCAATTTTTATTTGCCAATCAAATAAAATAAACATATAATTTGATTCTTTCATAAAAGTATCAGTTCTATCTATATCTATACAAACACCTAGAATAAAAACAGGCAAACGACCAATTTATGCAACGTAGTGTCCGATTTATATCAATTAATGCAACGTATTAGCGAATTCTTACATTGTGAAACGTACTTGAAGTAGTTGTATCAAATAATGCAAAATTCGAACAATTTGACAAACGTACTTGAAGTACGTTGTATCAATTAATGCAACGTAGTAGAGGCTAAAAAGTTATTACGTTGCATTATTTGATACACAATAAGCAAGTACGTTGTCTATTTTCAAAAGTAAGCACTACGTTGCATTAATTGACTTTTAACACCCGATACGTTGCATATTTTAGTGATTTTCCCGAATAAAAACCAAACCAATTATGGGCTATAGAAGTCCTTATTTTGACCACTGTATGTGGAATAAAGAAAATAAAATACTATTAATTTGTACTGGTTTTATCCCGGATTATAATAACTCTGAAGGATGGTTATAAATTTTTTGACTTTCCTATGAGGAAATTTCGGGTGGACCAAAAAGAGTAGTATATGTTTGTTGCAATACATGGCTGGTTACATATGATCTGTGTGCTAGGGTGAGTGATTTAGGCAGAGGAAACGTGATCGTGTATCTCTGAACAGAATGATGATAGGTTCTACCATTTGTCCTTCTTTTGCAAGTAACTATCGGGTTTTTGGCTTGGATGATTTTGACATTTAAATATTCTTGTAGGTTCTGGAGTTAACTTCTACTCCCTCTGTCCCGAAATGATTTTCTCATTTACCATTTTTCATTGTCCCAAAAAAGTTCTTCCCATTTCTACAGTTTAGGCTTAAATGTGCATTAACACAACATGGTTAGTGAGGCAAGTGTTCATATCCTTAAAAAGTTTGAATAGTCAAATGCAAAGATCATTTTGGGACGGAGGGAGTATTTGGTAAATCTAGATATATCCAGTGTGTTAGTGTGTTTCTGAACCCATAAAAATTGCCTCAAGTTTGCCTAACAAGAAGTCTGGTGCTGTTTCTTGTACTTTTGCAACTGATTCTGGAACATTTCTCTATATTCCCTCCTGTTCTTCAACGGAAAATTTATAGAGAAATATAAATAGAGATTTCAAATTAAACGAAGTCCTTTAACCTGTTGACAACTTCTAACCTTATCATCTGCACCCCACCCCAACCCAGTCGCATCAAATACCGTATTAAATTAAAGGAAGTGTTTTGCAATTGCGCTCGTTTGTGCTGGCTTATCTGAAAGTTGGTGTATGGCTAAGTGCTGTACAATCTGTATATCCCATTTAGGAAGAGTAAATGCATCAACTTTTTATCATTCTTTCTTCAACTATGCTATTCCCCTCCCCCCACTTTTTCGTGTCCCCATTTATTTTATGAATGTGAATTTGACGGGAAGAAATTGGCATTCGTTTTTCGAGTTACCTACATGTTTGTTAGCTCAATCTTATGCAGTGCCAAGTTAAATATCTAACCAAGTTTTATTTGAACTCCCAATTGCACAAGTATTCTTGCCTTGCGGGTATTGTGTGTCACTATCTAGTACTAGCTTCTTTCCGGTTACTGATGTTGATATTGTGATGAAACAGATGTTGAGATGGATGAAGGCAATCAAAATTCAAGGTCCTTAAAGCCTATGGGGAAAAAGATGAAAAAGAGGATCCAGATTGGTAAAAAGAAGTACCGTGGCAAAGGCAAAATCAGGAGGAAGCATAATATCTAAAAATCTGTTTGGTGTTGGTGTTGGTGTTATGTTTCCTTGATTAATCTCGTCTTAGTTGTGTATGTTCACATTTTATTAAACTTATCCGAACGCTACACTGAAATTCATTTTGAGCAGCACTTGCAAAATCATGCTAATGCATGTAAAAGCAAATTTTGCCCATGAGCAATCTGTTTATAATGTTCCACTTTTTTTTTTTTTGGATCATGTTTCTTTAAAAGAAAAAAACAAGGACCTACAAATTACCAATTGGAAGCCCTACAATTATAGTATTCCCTCTGTCCCAAAATGATTTGCATTTGACTATTTAAACTTTTTAAGGATATGAACACTTGCTTCACTAGTCATGTTTTGTTTAAGCCTAAAATGTAGAAATGTGAAGAACCAATGAGAAATGGCAAATGAGAAGATCATGGGACGGAGGGAGTATTTGTTACTAGCCAATATTCTACTCACTATACCATTGTTGTCGATCAGTCCAGGTTTGAAAAAAATACTACTCCACTTGCTCTTGATTAAGATTAAACTTAGGTCATTCATTTTGAGAATTTTGGGACAAAGGGAGAGTTTCATTTCTTATCAGGCCTTGAGAATGTAACACTCGACCCATTTTGAAAAGATAGTCTCATTTTACGTGCAGACTTTTGACTTTTATTGATTTTTAATGGTAACCACCTGTACTTTAACAAAATACTTTAACCATATGTTAATGTCAATTCAGTTTAGTACTCGTATCTATACCCCTCCTATTGAGAGCAGGTCTACACAGATGAGTAGATATAGTACAAACTTAATGAAGAAATGGCCAATTCAGTTTAGTACTCGTATCTACACCAAAATGGAGGGAATTAAGGAGAACGAAAGATACATGCGATAATCTACATCATTCTGTACCCCCGTATACAGAAATGAATCAAACTTCAAAGTAGGCTATCTGTGATTCATTCGGATTATATTTCAAATCTCCATACACAGATGGAAAGTGAATTTTGATTCAGAATTTCTTTCAAATCTCCACGTTTCCTTGCTCAACAGGTTGCCTCGTTGTTCATGCCATGTCAAACCGACACATTACCCAACATGTGTCATTAGCCATTTACAACAATTTCACAAATCTTTACAACTAAAAAAGCTCCACTCATATTTCCTTTCTCTTTAACTGATTATACAACAAAATTAGATGAATTAGTAATAGTATAAACCAACATCAAGTGTAAAATTAGATTATATGCTCTATGTTATCACTGCCTCTTTGCCAAAGTTTTCCTCAATCCCTTGACTATCTTTCCAAACCACATTAAGTTCATAGTAGCAAGTGCCGTCGGTACTGCAAATACTAACAGGAAACCAATGGGGTGCATCTGAACAACCTGCCAAACAGTTCAAATGCTCTCAACATCACTTAATTTTTTAACTGCTCGCTCAAATTAAGATCAATTACTACTCTAGATTTCGGTTCTAAAACCTCTACGATAACCCACACAGAATTGTCAGAACAGACCATTCTTCGTATAAAAGAGGTTTCTTAACTACTCAAATCAGTGAAAAAAATTACTCGTATAATCTAAGGATTCCATGCAAAAAGGGAGAATTAAGATTGCCAATTTCCAGTGTATTGGATAATTTTAGGGGAATACTCCCTCCGTCCCATAACAAATTTAACAAAGTACCAAATTGTTTTTTTAGGAACAGGAATCAAGGAAAATTGAAAAAAAAAAGGTGTTGTGAGTGGGTAGGAGAGAGAAAGTGGGGTAGAGAATAATAAGTATATAGTTGTTGTGAGTATGATTTATATATTTCCTTTCGGGAAAGTGGTACTTTTTAATAGGACACCTAAAATGGCAAAATGGGTACTTTGTTATGGGACAGCGAGACTAGGGAGTATGCAATAGCATATTAAAAAAAAAAAAAAAAAAAAACATTATTGATATTGTTGTAACATAACCAATCAACACAGCACATTTGATCCCTTGTTCAGTAGTCAGTAGACAATAAAATGGAAAAAGTATTGACATTAGTTTTCTTTCATTTTGTCAGAAACTAAATAATGAAGTGTTAGCTAATCTTATCACTAGCATTTTGCCATATCATAGGGAAAATTTGACACCTTGCAGGTAGATATTGCTCTAATAAAAATTTCCAAGGAAATAATAGGCAAGACGGGTATACAAAAGTAGTTTATGTAATTTACCTGATCATAGTGCAAGTAGACGTGGTAAAACATGTAAACGAACAGCAAAATTCTCGCAATCTGCATCAGTAGAGAAAACTCAGCTTTTATTTCTTGAAACATAAGTTAGTAGTAACAAATTTAACAAAAAGTAATCAGTTAGTGCTAAGTTGGTCTTCAAGTTTCTAGAGTCAAACATTGAAACTTTCATGCCATGACACAGGACACGGTAGTACAGACTTTTTTTTTCTCATAGTATTACTTTTAAAAGAAAAAAGTATTTCCCTCAACAACACACTTGAAAACGTATTGCCCAAAGAAACCAACTTTTTTTTTTAAATATGCTATTGGCAGTATCTTATTTAACTCCGTGGAAACCAAAATTCCCTGTGCTAAAAGCGAATTTAAACCGTGGAAACCTAAATCGCTACTGCCAATAGCATATTTTAAAAAGTTGGTTCCATTGGGCAATACTTCTCCATGTGTGTTGTTTGGAAAACACTTTCTTAAAAAGCAATTTTTTAGAAACAAATCCGGTATAACACTACTCCCCCTGTCCCAAAATGATAGTTTCCGGTAAGTTGGTCCAATTTCCGGTAATTAATACTTCAAAATAACTGAATTTCCAGAATTTACTCCCTCCGTCCCAAAACAAACTTCCCATAGAATTATAGGAACGGGAATTAAAGAGATGTTGGAAAAGTAGGTGTTGTGACTTGTGAGTGGGAAAGAGAGAGAACGTGGGGTAGGGAATAGTAAGTGGATAGTTGTTGTGAGTGAAAAGGAGAAAGTGGAGGGAATCTTTTCCTTTTTGGGTAAGTGGGAGTTTCTACTGGGACGCCCAAAATGGCAAAATGGGAAGTTTTTGGGACAGATGGGGTATAATGTAACCTTAAAATGTTTGAAAAGTCAAACGGGACTATCAATTTGAGACGGAGGGAGTATAAACCAAGGCATATCACATGGCCTAAGTCAGTGTTAAAGAGTAAACACTGGTTGGTTACAGTGTTGTATTTGGGGGTTACCGTCTACCAAGACGAATGGAGAGAACGGTGGAAGTGCATACTATAACTAGGGTTGTGGGAGAGGACAACACTACTCGCTTGACAAGATATTACACATATAATTTATAAAGATGTGATCGTATATCTCTTTTTTGCTAGAATTAAAAAAAAAAAAAAAAAAAAAAACTATCATTGAAGATCCAATTACCAAAACATTGCATAAATCGGTAACAACCCTGAGATTCATTTCCAGACAAAATAAATTATATCAACTTTAGGTAGATTTTGTTGACTCAAATTAAGCAGACACAGTATTGATGGTAAGATAGATGAAATCCAAGAAGGTGATTAATTAGGGAGTTGATTACTTCCTCTGTCCCAAAATGATTTTCTTATTTGCCATTTCTCATTGTACCAAAAAGTTCTTCCGATTTCTACAATTTGGGCTTGAATGTGCATAAACACAACATGGCTAGTGAAGCAAGTGTTCATATCCTTAAAAAGTTTGAATAGTCAAATGTGAAGATCATTTGGGACGGAGGGAGTATATTGTAGTGATATGAGAGCAAAAATGAGAGAAGGTTAAAAAGGTTTGACCACTCTAACCCAGGAAGAGAGAAAGATAAAGAGTAGTTAAAGCGGGAAGAAAAAGAACAAGTTAGATCCCATGAAGGGGAGAAAGAATGAAAGTTGGACCAAAGAAGGTCAACTACATGGATCAAATTAAGGGGATTTACTGGAATTATCCTATGACATTTCACATGAATGAATGGACCTTTCAATATTTACATGTGGCAAACAGTTAATGGTGCCAATATAGTCATAGCACCCATAGTTGTTAAAGGCTAAATGCGAGAGGCGGGCGGGAGGTATCTAGAAAAGGCGAAAGGCGAAAGGCGAGGCGGTTAAAAGGCAGCCAAAAGGTGAGCAAGGCGTTAAAATAGAACAAAAAAGTTGTAAAAATATATGTGAAATATGTATTACTACAAAGAATAAAACATGTTCTAAACAAGAATTTTGCTTTAACTAATTGTCACAATTCCACATGTAATAGTAATTTAACACAATTCAAACCCCAAAAGTGAGAATTCTACAACAAAAGGCACATTAATTGAAACTACGATGTTTAAACTATCAAAAATGTAGTAATTTAAAAAATGTAAATAAATTTCAAAGCATGTAAGAAATGAGAGTAGTATAGTATTAAATTAAGTTAATATTTAATGTCAATCCCATCATTCCACACCTATAGATGAACACAAGAGTATGAGATAATTAAAACTTCAAAGAGCAAGAAGAAGAGAACTAACTAAATAGCAAACAAAACCAGAGTAAATTGGGGAGCTTATTTGTCTTCGTTCATCATTTGTTGCGCTTCTTTTCTTTTGTCCGCTTGAGAGAAATTTAGGTTATATTTCTTTTTTTTGCATGCCCAAGCTATCTTTACCAAAAAAAAATAAAAAAAAAAAAAAATATTTTAAGTTAAACCATTAAAATTACAAAATGGCCTAAGTTAACATTACACATACGCCTATTACAACTTTCATTAAAGGCGAACGCCTCACGCCACTAGCCATAAGAAAAAAAGGCGTCGCCTATGCCAAAAGACGCACAAAAGCCTGCCTCAGTACCAAAAGGCGGCTGACCCCAAAAGGCGAGGCGGGCGAGGGATGCGTTAGCCTTTCACAACTATGATAGCACCATGCATAACAGCAGCAGATCATGTCTTGCCAAACGCATAAACGCAGTAAGCAGCAACATCAACCATGTTCATGACATATATGATTCTTATTATATATGTCATGAACACAATCAGCAGCAACATCGATCATGTTCATGACATGGTCGATTCCCTGCTACTCCATACTCAAGGTTCAAAAAGTCAGATTCCCTGCTGCTCGATAGTCCATACTGACTAGTCTAATTCAAATAAACACAATCAGCAACAACATCGACCATGTTCATGACATATGATTCTTATCATTTTTCTCATTTGTTTTTGGACATGATGTTACACCATAAACAAAGGCATGTCAGGTGGCTTAAAGTCAGAATCAGACTCCTTACAGCTCCATAGTCTAAAGCATGTTAAAGTAATTACTGGAAACGTCGACCGTGCTATGTTTTATATGACTTTCATTCTCTTTTTCATTTTAGTTTTAATGGAACTAGATGGCTGTTGTTTAGGCCTGGCAATTTTGACCCATTACCCACTAACCCGCACAACCCAACCCATTATTACCCGAGCCAGCCCATTTGAGTTAGCGGTTTGAAACGGGTTACCCATCTCAACCCGTTAAGCTTAACGGGTCGACCCGGCCCAACCCGTTTTGACCCGTGAACACAAATAGGTATAATTTATAAATTTAAGGCACTCCGGACGAAAAATAAACGGTCGACCCGTCTCAACCCGCCAACCCAACCCGTTTCAACCCAACCCATTTGGCCCGTTTCAACCCGTTAACCCGACCCAACTCGCACAATTGCCAGGCCTAGTGTTGT
Organism: Campanula takesimana; assembly: GCA_026119855.1. Taxonomy (NCBI): domain Eukaryota; kingdom Viridiplantae; phylum Streptophyta; class Magnoliopsida; order Asterales; family Campanulaceae; genus Campanula; species Campanula takesimana. The sequence continues at coordinate 254,078 of JAOWBW010001377.1, read as the reverse complement.
TAGCAAGGTAGGTCCTCCTAAAATAGTTAGAAAGACATTACTCACCAGCCATGCAAAAAATATCACCACCCCATTAACCAGATAGGCATTGGATCTTTTCAAACCACAAGTGTCCAGGAACCTGCATGATTCAGATAATGCATTAACTGATATCAGAAGCTTATCAGGAATAACCTCCTGATCCATATAAGGAAGAGGGGGGGGGGACAGAGAAAATAGAAGAAGTAGAAAAAAAGGAGTATTATCTCTACCACAGCATACCATCTCATATTGATCTCTGGAGTTGTCACTTCAGAGATAAGAACCATAAATGTATAAAGCTGCCCCTCCCCAGTAAACATAGCATATGCTACTGCAACTGCCGAAAGAGAGTGATGAACAACCTGCAATCCAGACGTATAATCAGAGGGCTGTTATGGTGGAACATGTACATAAGAGTGTCAAAATGTGCATTCTGCATTATGTTCAATCCCCACTATAAGCTCAAAAAGATAAACATCACATGCACAAAGCATCTCTTTTCTGCTAACTGGACACCGTGCCCATATCTGTCGCAAGATACACCAATCTCATTGTTGGTAATGAAGCCTTTCTGTTACTTGACTGTGCTTTGAGGTTCAAGAATGAGCAGATCTTCAAATTTTCCAGTAACTCAGGTCATAATGCTTATGTCACTATGTGCATGGATAAGCGAGATAATTTTGGTGGTCAAGAAGGATTTTCATGCGATTCGTTGCACGTCAAAGAGATTTAGGATATGTGACTTCCCTTTACGGTATGCCTCTTGGAGGTAACCAAATAGTTATCCCGCATTCCCGCTCAAGTGATTCGATTATTGATAGATAGCCTAAGAGGTAAAATAGATGTGAACATGCTTATTTCTCGTTGGGGACAAAACTGCCTTGCTAAAGGCTTGCCTTACTTAGTACACTAACTTGCTATTAAACATAATTGAGAGAGCCATGCTCAACTTCCTCTAGGAGGGTTACGTGAGGCACGATGTTTGCCTCAAGATTCCACTACCTCTAGCACAGAAGTGTTCAAGAGCGGATTCAGCATCAGTCAGATTATCAGTTAGCAGCACTTATTCGTTCAATTTATAACATCTCTCTCTAACAACCGCACAATCCATAAATTTTGGTCTCGAGTCTCTTGACCCTACCGGTTAATCTCTCATGGCTCAATATGAGCATAAACTTGAGAGTTACTAACCCAAAATCTAGACAAACAGATACATCTTTCATGGCCTCAAATGTAAGAAATTTCTTTGTGCTGCAGTGCATAACACATACAACATACTCCCTCCGTCCCAGAGTAAGAGGCCCACTCCCAAAATGGCAAATGATGAAGAGTGTTTTGGACAACTTTATCCTTCTAATGCCCGTATAATTACCAAAAAAAAAAAAAAACCAATACTTTACTAGCCTACTTTTACCCACTTCAATTAAGAATAGTGTCTTGGACAATTATGTCCTCAACCCACTTGAATTTTTTACCCATTTCTTATTGTTTCTTTAATACGCGTGCAAAACTAAGATAGTACTCTTACTCCGGGACGGGAAGGTGGGGGGGGGCGTACTTTATAAGCCTCTTTCACTGATCTTTTATTCCTTTTCAGGAAAAATGGAAGCAACATGTTCATCTTATTGAGTGGTATGAGTGAACTGGGCTGAGGTCCTGGATGTAATCTCAGGTTTCATACACCTTAAATGCAATTGCTACTTGTCTTTCATCAAGTTTTGTCTTGTGACCATGATTTAAAAGTAAGAGTAAAAACCAAAGTAAAAGCTTTGGATGTAAAACAAAGTCAAACCATGATAGCCCTACACTGGCCCAGAATGAGAAGGGAAAGACGATCCTATCCCATAAGAGTGCTGATCCTTAATTGTTCGGTCAAATGCACCATAGAAGAGAAAATAATCACACACTATCAGAAGCTTCATTCTTACTTCCATCTAGTCCTATAAATGAATCAAGAGGAAAAAACTCACACTACTAGCTACTCTCAAGCTGACTCTGAAACTGAAAACAACATAAGCCGCAAATAAAGGAAGCCCAACTGAACTTTAATCTGACCTGAAGAAGAAAGAAAGGGTAAATTGTTGTACTAATTTCCAATTACTACTATGAGTCACAGAGGTTTTGCCTCTTGGATCACCCTGTCTAATTGGTTAAAAATTTACTAGTAGTAATTCACTTCAAGCCAAAGTGATTATAGTCTATGGAGAAAGCTCCACAAAAATGTACCCACCATGGAAATACAGTGTTCAGCCAGATTACCATACTCAAATCATTGTCATTCGATGGCCTATGCTCCTTATCCAACAATGCACTAAGCGGTCTCTACAAGGATCCTCCGCACCCTCCCACAAGAACTTCCAAGTAATTGCTTCTAGCATATCAGTCATAAAGACAGCTATGAAAAACACAATATAAAGGAGAACACTCGCAAGACATGACTGGATCAAAGTGATTCTCCAAAAGAGAAGCAAGCACACTTCTGACCATCAAGACTTTTTATAATGAAGTCCGCTCAACCACCAACCCAAAATAATATCCTCAAGGTATCCACCAAAAAGAACCCCGATTTAAGACAAAAGTAAAGAAAAAAACATATTCCATTAGCGCCACACAATTCCCAGAATCCTGTAGAGAAATATTAACTCTTGCAAACCCTAGCATACCCGCAGGCCAAAGACTCTTCACGATAAGCGCATTCTGAAAACAGAATATAGCCGACAATGACTAAGTAAACTTGTTACTGGAAATAAAATTAAAAGAAAAAAACACACTTGATTCCTTGCTGCAAATCACATGAAAAACAGAACAAAAGATGAGCTTCTGAAATTACATTTCGAGGTCTGCTTACACAAATATGATGCATCTTAACAGTCAGAAAGAAGGAATGACATGCTAAAGTTAATTACTATTTGTTTCTGATGACAAATATACACTTACGTACTCAACTCCACCCAAAGCAGGATATAGCCAACAAATCATTCCAAGGTCAGAAAGGAAGTATCCAACAGAAACCTGTCAAGAGCATATAGGAATCATCAAAAAAGGGATTTCCAGAAAAAAGAAATGCATGCGTTGATGCTTGAAGAGTAAACTAACACTTGAAGCAAAAGAAGTTGAGGCTGAAACTGCCTAGAAATATGCACGATGGCTGCTCCTCTTTGGTTTGAAGTTTGGTAGTTTGCTTCCATAAGCACACAAGGGTTCGCACTCAGAAACTAGTCAAACACTCTGTGCCCACTCCTATGGTCTAGACAATTAAATTAATCACACCCTCTTCTGTTACGGGATCATGAGAAGGCTCAACACATGAATTCAAGAATACAACTTCAAAAGTAGCAAAGAGTTGATTCAACAGTGATCTTTTCAAATTTACATGGTTGAATATAATGTTTACAAAAAGCAAAATGAAAAGCAATATTTTGTAACCAAAAAAATGCTGTATTTATTTAATGAACTCTAGCTCAGGTGATGTCAAGCCAGTACATAGAAGAAAGCCTAGACATCTCGGTTCTATGGCCCTGACTTTTATATGGCAGTCTCAGGATAGATTGGAACCACTTTGGCTTGACCTAAACGATCCATTATGTAGACTTAAAAGCTTAAGTAGTAAGGGCAGTGAAGTAAGTTGTTTTGTGTCTAAGTTGTGTCCTGTGTGTGCCAATAAGGGAAGTCAAGTAACGGCCTAAGGAATAAATGATGCAGAATAGATGCTTATGTGCTGCAGAATCTGGTTGTAGAACAGTCTAAGGAATTGAACAAAAGCCTTTGACAGCTAGATAACCGTAGGCGTCACACCTAGGTTCTTGAGTGCACCCATGAGCATGCACCGAGAATTGAATCACACAATTCACCACAAAATATATTTTTGCAGCTGGAAAATTCTTTTTATTGAACTCTGAATAAAACTGAAGGTATTACAAGCTTCCTATAGGCTAATAACAATTCCTAAACCACAAACTAAACTAATTAACAAAAAGGAAACTAAATCCTAAATTAAAAAGGGAACAAGATCCCAAACAGGAACTAATTAAGATTAAGATTTAAGACGACTAAAATATAAATCCTTTAAGGATTTGAACTCTGAATACTAATTAAGACTCCTCAGTTGATAAGGAAACTTATTCTCAGCAAATAAAGAGCTGACCAAAAGACCTTAACTCCTAAAATGTTAAGAAAACTGAATAAAATATAGCAGCAGCTTATTGACCTACTAATAGCTATCAATAAGAGACTAAAAATATAGATTGGCTTCTTATGATCTTGAATAGGCTCCGCCAAGAAGCTTGTCATGCTCTTATATTTGCTTTTATGGTCACTAAACTTGTGTGCGCGAGTTTTGGTGACGATAGTTAATGCATGACTCCAATTTGTCTTAGCCCCAAGCATGGCTCCTATATATACCTCACATCGAGTTAGACCACCAGGGGTGGGGGTATGATATGTTAGTCTATTGTGTAGATTGTGAGGTGTGATGCTCAGGAGTCCTGTGTATCATTGCCTAGGATTTGTAACATTTGTTTATTCTTGCTTTCTATAATCTGCTCATCAATTTTCTCAGATAAGTCCTAATAATATTCAGACCTAAACACTTATCTAGGATTTTGCAAGAATTGATCTTGAAATTGAGTTAATCAGTCAAACGTAACAAATCCGCTCTCGATGAATTTCATAATCTAGTAGGTTATACTCCCTGTTCGCAGCCAAATGGGCCTATGCTCATCAACTGGGTTCGTAAGGATGGGCCTTTATTTTCTATGCAAACCTGAACTTTTGATTTCCATGATATAATGGTGAAAGAGAGATGGGGAGAGAGAGAGAGAGAGAGAGATGGTGCTTTTGGCTTTTCATAGTACATGTAGTCAATTTTTATATAACCCTCCTTGCATACTTGCTTCTTACAAATTGAGGGGCTTTATGGTCCATATATATATAATATATATATATATATATATATATATATATAGATAGATATATATAGATAGATAGATAGATAAATAGATCCCAATAGAATTGACTGCTTTATTTGGATTAAACTGTTACTTGTGTATTTTCCCTCCTCCAGATAAACGTTGTTCTAGTAACAACCGATTCTGCGGTGTTTACTTTTGGTCCTAAAGAAGGCAGCAAAAAGGAGAAAAATTAACATACCCCCAATGCAAAAGTTGACAGTGGTGAACTTCGGAATGTAATAGAACCAGAAAGATGGCGGTCAGAATAAAGATCTGACCAGAACACAAAGTACAAAGACATAGTCGCGATGAAAATTGCATGAACTGTGGAGATACCTCTGCACATGCACAAAAAAGGAAGTAGTATGAGAAAAAAATGAAACAGAACTCAGAAAATGATAAACTAACAAAAGAATTCTGTTTGCCTGTTATTCCACTCAATTCGCTGGATTTTTGTAAGACCAGCATAGGTTCTAAAGTAAAAGGTGCTAATCAACTGTGTAAGATCATAGACCTGCAAGAAGGAAGAACTTGCCAATAAATTAACCAGAAAAGCTTCAAACAGATATACCTTAGCCGAAGGCACGATACAAGCATAAAAATAGACTCCACCGTCCCAAAAACAACTTTCCAGTAGTCTCTCTTTGTTTGAAAAAGAAACTTTATTAAAAGAAGAGTAAATTACAGAGACGGACAAGGTGTCCATCAACAAAAATAAAGAATACATGAACCCTACATTAAACTAAAGCAGCAAACCAATCTCTCTTCGAGTCATTAAGACATAATCCTCGAAAGGCCCCATTGGCATATGCCCGGCCCGCAGTAGATATTTCGGTAAGAAACGATTTTCAAAAATTCTTGCATACCTCTCCATCCACATACACCAAACAACTGCGAAAACACCGCAGTTCCACAAAAGTTGCACATCTCTCCCTTTTCTAAACCCTCTGAACTCAAACTGAAGAAAAAAATTAATAGATTTAGGGCTAGCCCAAATTTTCCAGTAGTCCTATTTGGGCGTTTTCCGAAGATGTTTACTTTCTTAACTTCAATTTAGTGATATGTCAACCATCTTACTCTTAATCTATTACTCCTTTAACTGATGGGTCCACTATGTGGGACACTTGAAAATATACTACGCCATGATATTTATAATAGGGATAATTAACTTCCCCAAATCGATGTATCAAGTTCTGGGTAAAGAAGAACACTTGTTTTAGAGTAAAAAAAAAAACAATATGTTTCGTTAGGTAAAAAGGGTTAAACTTTAAGAAATATGTCAAAAAGTAGCAACGGGAAGGATAGAGATATACCATTTTGCTAGCAAATATGCCGCCGAGGACTGAAGTATACGGAATAAAAGGATCTGCTAGCAGATAGTTCTTAACCAGCACCTGAGCCTGATTTTGATATGACTGAAATGCCATAGCTGTCTTTTGAGAAACAGCCATTCTGCTAATTTAGACAGCTATATGTCAATCTTGCTCCTATAACATGGCTGTTTTTTCCTTTGCCTCCTTTGCCATGTCTCTATTAAGCAACCTGAAAATCTTTCAGCATAGAAAAACTTTACGTAAGACTTTGTGTCTTCATGTACTCCCTCCGTCCCACTCGAATTAGGATTTTTGGTCAATCTAATTATACTTTGACCACTAATTTGAAAAAAAAAAAAAAATCTAAAAATAGTTATTGAATTTATTAGTAATCTTGATACAATAACAATTTTTAAAGGGAAAACTCCGTTTTAGTCCATTGTACTTTGGGTCGTGTTTCACTTTTACCATTGAACTTTATTTTTTTCATTTTTACCATCGTACTAGAAAAAATGGTGTCATTTTATACCCAAAACTTAACGTTGTTATATTTGTTAACAGAAAATATATAAAAACTAACACTCAATACATATTTAACGAATAAAAAAATGGCATTTGCACCATAAATTAGGAAAATTGCTAGTGTGGCATGTGAAGGGTAAAAGTGCAAAATGTTAAACTAAATAGGTTTAAAATATCTTTTCAAAATATAAAAGGGCTAAAACAATTCATCCCCCAAGTTAAACCTAGATCTAGATCTGGAATTGGAATCTCCTCCATGACCTCACCCCTCCCCTTCTCCCCATGCCATCCACATCCATCTTCTCCCTTCCTTCTCCGACGGTGACATTTTCCCCTGTAATACTAATTCAGAGAACCCCTCCACCTCCCAGTCAACCTTCCAGCCTCTTCACAATCTTCCCCGACATCGATGTTCGCCCCGCCTCCACCTTCGAAATCCGATCCCCCATGTGCAGTTCATATTTGAATCCCCATGTCCAGTCCCCCGTGTTTGCGTCTATGTTCGTTTATGTCTGTATGAGGATTTCTCTCTTCCCTTTTCCACTTTCTTCCTTTGACGGATCCCCCATTTACATTCATGATTTGAATTTTTGTTTGGATTTTTGACTTCTTATCTTTACTCTTTGTTGATTTGGAATTTCGTAAACCAAGGTTAAGATTTGTATCAATTTGTGGATTTTGTTATTGTTTCAATAGTATTTTAGGAAATTGCTGGTGGCAGTTTGGTGATTGTAATGGTGGTGATAGGGTGTTGGATGATGGTGGTGGTGGTCGGTGGTGATTTTGAATTGTGAGGAGAGATATTGACGAGAAGATGGAAGTCACTTTCTAAATTGATAGCGGTAGTGGAGTAATGGTTGTGGGTAGTGGTGGTGATTGCCGCAGTGGGGTGATGATTGTGTGTGGTGGCTGTGTCAACAGTGGGGTGGTTTGACTGATGCTTGTGTGAAAGATGAATGTAACCAAGTCCTTTACAATTTGACCGGATATTGTTATTTTATTTGTTAAATATTTAATGGGCGTTAGTTTCTGTAATTTTTTCATTAATAAAGATAACGAAGTTAAATTTTAGATATAAAATGACACCATTTTTTCTAGTACGATGGTAAAATGAAAAAAAATAAAGTTTGATGGTAAAAATGGAACACGACCCAAAGTACAATGGACTAAAACGGATTTTTCCCATTTTTAAAATTTTATTATCATCATTATTTTTCTTCGAATTATTGGTCAAAGTATAATTAGATTGACCAAAGATCCTAATTCGAGTGGGACGGAGGGAGTATGATACTTGTTATAAATATTCCACAAAGCATCCAACAGACTGATGGCGCACGTTGCCACGAATACCAATCTCAAGCGCAAACAACATTCTCATGCTTGATAGATTGAAGCGAAGTAGGTAGAACAAAGACACATTTCTACTGTGTGAAATATGAATATATATTGGCTGTATAACCCAGCTGATGCAATGTCACCATCCAATGGAATAATGTCATGAAATCATGTGATTGGTCAAACTTTTCAACTTTTTAAGAAATCTGACGTATTCATTGGATGGTGGATCTGATACCACATCAACACTACGACCGTTACACTTGATAATATTTTTGTGAAAAATACTGAAATTCGCACAGCATACAATTAAACATTTCAAAATAAAGAAGCAGAGGGAACCAAACACAATGGATCGAAGCTCTCTCTTTCAATTTCTATGAAGCCAAAACTCTGGATCAGGATCTGTTTGATCCATCATCCCTTAGACTGGCCTAATGCAAGGAACTATTGGTGCCTCAACTAGGACGTAGTATGGCCATCTCAACCAAGTATAAGGCTGGGATAAGCATGGCCTATCCATAGAGAAGGCATTTCTGCAACACAACATTAACTAAAAGCTTTATGGTTGTTAGCATGACGTATGCAATCAACTCGACCCATTAAAAGTGCAAAACTAAGCCAAAACACAAAAGTCATGCCAATTCACACATAAGCAGATCCAAACCCATGTCTCTCAACAGCTTTAACCGAAAGGCTGTGTGTCTCACCAAGATATATTATCGGACTAGTCAAAATACTTCAAGCACCATTGCTATGTTCAACACCATTTTAGATAAGGTTACGGCTCCTACTCGGACATTCAAAATGGTTCTAATAAGATATCAAATTGACTCAATATCTTATTTCACTATTCATTGAATGCATTAAAAATGGAAATAAACTAGGGCAGAAAAAGAGTCCATCAAAGTAAATAGGAGAAAAAGAATACAAGGTAGAAAAAAAGATAGAAGAGTATTCAAGTCATGCTGAATATCAGAAAGTGGAACCCCAGGGAAAGCACCCCTAGGTGAAACCCTAAGAGAAGGCATACATATCACTTTGTCCCATAAAAACTTCTGCGGTTGACTCTGAAAATCTGGGAATTGTTCCACACACAATCAAAACGGAATAGCATAGCCAAGCCAAGGCAGTACACCCATATTTGTTGAAACCTTGATCCTACATACGGAGGAAGCTATAGAATGTGGATTGGGGACTCGCCCGAGTTTCACCAGACACTCCAAAAAAATTGAACGCAAAGATACTTAACCCCACTACTGCAAAGAAGAAGATGATAATGAGCCTTTGCCTCAGAACCAAGTACCACAGAGCTACTGCTTTTTTTTTTTTTTTTTTTTTTGAAGGGGACAGACAACCTTCCAAACAAAGAAAACGGAAACAAAGGAAGGATCGGAGGAATGAGTCAAGTGCGAAAAGGAAAGAACGACAAGAGACAAGCACATAACCCTCTAGGAACCAAGTCAAGAATCCTCATAAGGATGAAAAGAAGATGTGAAAGGTATCCACGAGAACAACTGCCTCTTTTGTCTACATATCATTAAGGTGATGAAAAGAGGTGGGAAAACTGAAAGGAGCTCCAAAATAGGATCTATGTGAAGCGAAGAAAGACTAAAGAGCCCAGCAACAGAAACAACAACAACAAAACAAAAACAACAAAACCTTAGTCCCAAACATAATTATTAAGGCGAAAGGCGAGCGGCAAGGGAAACATGCCTGAAAAAGGCGAAAGGTGAGGCGTTTGAAAGCGGCAAAAAGGCGAGCAAGGGGGAAAAGTAGGGGAAAATCACACACACACACACACACACACACACACACACATATATCTGTGTCTCTGAGCTATTTTTTTACTAATAATCATTTACCTCACTTATTTGGTCATTTTGCGATCCTTCTACTAAAAGAAGGTTCAATTGCCGTTAAATTTTGCTTATATGGCACAGTGATGTCATCTATTTACTTATTTATTTATTTTTTTGGTACAAAGGAAATAAAGAAGAACAAACAAACTACGATCTAGGTGTGGCAACTCGCACGTAGTCAGCCACCATTAATTCCTTAAGCTCCTCATCAGGAGCATTCATACGGACAAAAGGGAGATCCTGTTCCGTGCCACGGTTGGCAAGATAGTCGGCACAAAAGTTTCCTTCTCGGAAAGTGTGTTGAATGAAGCAACGGGCGGCCTTAAGAAGAGCCTGAATGTCGTTCATTACTGCTGCGTGGGGGTGGCTTTCCTCCACGGGATTTTCAACAAGCTTGACCGCTGAAAGTGAGTCTGTCTCAATCATGGCGTTTCCCAGTCCCATATGTGGAACTACTAATGCTGAGTTGACATACACCCGAGGTTTATGTGGATATTTACGTAAATTATAGGGGTTAAAATGTAATAACCCTAAAAGTAAAACCTAAACACTTAAATCAAACCCCCCCCCCCCAAAAAAAAAAAAACTACCCGTATCTCTCTCTTAACGGTCCACTTCCCCCCTCTCCCCCATGCCACAGAAACCCACACCATAACCCACGGCCACCCACTTCTCAACTAAGTCCAACGCCAAGCTCATCGCCGCAGTGCTCTCCTTCATCTCAATTGTACCTGAAGAAGACTCTTAAGAATTTTGACTTTGACCAACTGTAGACACCCCGCCTTGGACCTCTCATGTCCCGATTGCATACACATTCTCTATCTTCCTCTTTTCTGTTAAGTTTTGTTACTTTTCGTTACTTTCCGTTAAGTTCTTGACTTATTCCGTTAGTCTTGGATTTGACTAAGTGACAAAGTCAACCTTGAGTCTTTGTTTACTTTGTTTTTGTTGACTTTCGTGGTGTTCGTTAAGTTTCTGACTGATTTCGTTAGTTTCGGGGCTTAACTGCATAACGGGACCAACTTTTGGGCTAAAATATGGATTTTCTGAAGATGGGACGAGCACACCTTTGCCCTCCTTTGTGAGAAGCGTGCGCCTCCCATAGGGGGGGTGGGATGTGCGCGCATCCCACCTCCAGAATCTCAGATTTTGTCAAATTTCCCTCCTTTTCTGATTTGTAACCTCCAAAACCATTATGCCTTGGCTTGATCCGGGGAGAGACCATCTTTGTGACCACAAAAACTCTCCCTACACCTATAAATACCTCTTCATTCCACCATGGAAAGGAGGAAGGATTCTTGACTCAAAAACTCTCTTAAAACTACAAGTTCATTTTCAAGAGTGGTTACTATAGACAAATTGGTTCTTCCCCATTCAAGCACAAGGTACAATGCTTATTCTTTTCTTCTAAACTCTTAATCTTATTTGCTTTCTTCATCTTTAATCTCTTCTAATGTGTATGCAATCTCCATAAAAAGGAATACAACCAAAAGGCCACTTCACTATTGAAGTTTGGTCAAGGTTACATTCCAACATTCTAAACTCTAGTTTAATTTACTATTCTTCTCTTAATGTAATCTTTAGCAATTAATCAATAAAACAATTCCCTTTTATTTCCCCTTTCTTTTCATTGTAATTGTTAGCACTTTTATATTAATATTATTGAAGGACTTTTTAGCATTAGAACACCAATAGTAGCAAGACCCGCGTAAGCGGGGCGGAGTGGGTGTTTATGTACTTCCCACTCCGTCACCTAACCCCCGAACCCTTCTCTTCCCGAATCTCTAGTTTCGTAATATTAAAATAGGCTATTTCTTTAGGTTTTTCTTATGTTTCCTCAATAACATAGGTGGTGACTCTACAAATTAAAACAAGTTAGACATCCTAGGATAATTCACCGCTCTAGCCAAGCAGTGGGCTTTCCCGGGGTATCTACACCAACCTATTAAGCCTTACTTTAAGTATAGCATTCAGTGTTACATATCTAGCAATAGATAAATCATGTGCCATACACCTCAAATGCTCCCTCTGCTCTGCAAAAAAGGTCTTACTTTCTCTTTTGGACCATTCTGTTTGCTCCACTTGAAAAAAATAAGCATGCTAATAAATTTTATAAAAAGAAAAGCAACATTTGTTTTTATATTAAGATATTATAGGCAAGTAATGTTACTTCAAAAGGCTGTGTATTTAATGTTGGGTGCGGCATTCAATGGCTTAGCTTAGTCTTTTTGGCTATTGGTTTCTAATGTGTACATTTACGCCTTCAAGTGTACGCGCAAGAAACACATCTTGTCAACAATTAGAAAAGGCAGAGGGAAAAAGAAAGCAAAAGGGGAGCAGCAGGAATATGCGCTCTCCCATCTTTGTCAAAACTATCATTTCTATTTCTGATAATTACCGTTTCAGTCTAGTTCGGACTACATCACTTTCAATTTTGAATAACCATAATCAAGAAACAGTTACAAGGCTCCATGCTTCGCCTAAGTGACACACATTTTCATATAACCTATCAGCATAATCTCAAGTTCTTGTTATCCCCTTTTCAATTTGTTCTCAAGTGTTGTTACTGAACCTAAAAAGCAAGATTGCAGCAAACTTTCTTAGTATTCAGTTACGTCATTTTTTTATTTTATTTTTTTGATGCCCAGGTTCACCAACTTCGCCAGACTTACGGTTGCTCGGCCTAGCTCCGCCAACTACTCCTGGGGGTAGTAGTTCCGGTCCCTCTTCCCTACCACCCGTTAAATCGCGGGATGTGCCTCAGTAGCCAGGGTTTGAGCACATGTCAACTGATAACACAATAGAAGGTCCGAACCCGGAAAAGAGCCCGGAGAGCTCCGTTGTGCCAGGACTTACGGTTGCTCGGCCCTGGCACTAATTGCTCCCACCAGGAATCGAACCCACACTCTATGCCTCCAGCGCAACAACTTATGTCCCCCTCCTTAACCACTGAGCTATGCCCCGGGGGACTCAGTTACGTCATTTTTTAACAATGAAGCATGTGTTTGTGAATTTTCCTCACTTTTCCGATTTCAGCTCCAAATCTACTTTAGATAGTAAATATAAGGATTATTAATGACAGAATTGCATAAAATACTGATTATATCGGCTACAAGCACACAGCCAATGAAAAAGGAGTCAACAGGTACAATGATATCATTAACTCGCAAAACCTAGGGCAAATCGCGGAGTTTATGGTAAATCGGTCCAATGACCGTCTGACCGAGTTGAAACAATGCAGGAAATGGAAAGAAAATGAGAGATGAAATACCTCTTCGAAGTTCGAACGTCAGTATGTCAATTGGCTACGCTGCCAATGCGCGATTCAATATTTCGAAGATCCTTTCATACTTGAAATGTTCCCTCTCTTCTCCAACGTATATTGTATCGCTCTGCGTCAACGGTGAAATAGCTAGATCCGGCAGCAGCAGGCGATGTATTGTTGATTCTCCGGCGGCCTTGATCTTCCACCTTCAGCAACAACCGTCTCTCTCTCCTCTCTTCTCTTCTCTTCTCCCTAACCCTATCCCTATCCCTATCCCTATCCCCGGTGCAGAACCAAACATGTATTACTCCCACCGTCCCTGAATGAATGTGCACAAGATTTTCTCGTCCAAAATGTATACTACTCCCTCCGTCCCAAAACAACTCGCACTTATTTCTTTTTTGGGTGCTCTCCTAAAATGTTCAAAATTTATGTACAAAATTTATTGTTTTTCTATTCTCTCTACCCCACTTGTCATACTCACACACTTACTTTTGAGCCCCACTTGTAAATTTCACTCAACTTATCATACTCACAACCTTTTTCCCACTAACAATACTTTTGTATATATATACTCATTCCTTAATTCTCGTGCATCCTCAAAAGTGTGCAAGTTGTTTTGGGACGGAGGGAGTACTTCCTTATTTGAGACTCCAAAACTAACCCTGGCAATTGGGCGGGTTGGGTCGGGACGGGTTCTAACGGGTTAAGACGTGTCTACCCGCCACAACCCGTTTAAATTTACTGGTGAAACGGGGCGGGTAACGGGTAGTGGCGGGTTGACCCGTTTAATTTTTTTTTCTTTTTTACCTTAGGATGTCGACCCAAGCTATTTGTTCTCGCGGGTTGAGTCGGGTCGACCTGTTAAGCTTCGCGGGTTGAAATGAGTAACCCGCTTTAACCCGCTAACTTAAACGTGTTGGGCCGGGTAATTAGCGGGTTGGGTCGGACAGGTTAGCGGGTAACCGGCCACAATTGCCAAGCCTTCTCCAAAACGATAATCTTTTTTTAATTTTATACTAGAGTCTAACCCGTGCTATGCACGGGTATTTTATAAGAACGACTTTTCTATTACTTTATTTACAGCAATATGTTAATTTACGCAAATGAAGAGTTAGATGGTAAATATATGACGTAAATATAATATGTTATACGAGTGAGTTTTCTATTATTTTATATAAAGCTATATGTTAATTTAACCAAATGAATGGTTAGACGGTAAAATATATAACGTAAATATAATTTCTTAATGTCAATTTAAGCAACACTCTTTGCTTTGAGAAAATAAATACTAATGAAGAAATATGTAGATAAAATAAGTGGTAAGAAAAATGAAATAAAACATACTTATACTTATAAAATTAATGAGTCGATAGAAAGAAAATGATTAAGCAAACAGTAGTATTGCTTGCATACTAAGTTAAAGACGTTAAATTATAGTTTGCGAGATTCAAATTAAAATGCATAGAAATTATTAACTTTCTAATGCTTAAGTGTGACATACTGAATATATAGTCTTAAACAGATTGAGTTGGGAGAGTATGACTTGAACTGTGAGAGGTTTGTGATTTCTTTTTCTCTATGTAACTAAAATTAAATTTATTTTAGGTGTCTTTTGGATTCCTAAACTATCAATGAAATTCATTTGATGATTAATTGTTCATGAATGAAAACAAAATGATGGAAGATGAAAAATTACCAACTCAAAACACTCATTAATTAAATATTTTAAATGAAAATATTGATTAATTTCTTTAAGTGATACCCCTATTACCTTAACATATTTTAGACTCTTGAGTTGCCCTATTACAATGTTCTTAGACTCTTGAGTAGAATAAATATTTCACAATTAATTTTAATGTCAACTTTAGTTTAATTCATTTATCATTAAACTTGTATTAATTTTCATCAATAAGTATTTGATGACTTTTTTTATTCCTCACTAATCATGATCATTGTAACTTTATAATGTTAACTTTGAATTAAATTATATTTGTATTATTATTTGATAGCTATTTATTGTTATGATATATACATTGAATGTATTTTAAACTTTTGAGTTGCCAAGGCTCTTATCTAATACTATATATAGTGTATGGTATCTATTAGAAGACACTCATAGAAGAATACATCAAGTTAACTTGTATAGTAGAATAAAAAGTTAACTAATATTAATAACAATAATAATAATAATAATTAACATATATAATAACTATTATGGTAAACTACTACTATTAATAGTAAACATTAACATATATCGTAACTATTATGATTAACTAATACTATTAATAGTAGTGAACTTATATAATAACTATTATGATTAAGTACTATAAATAGTACTCCCTCCGTCCCGGTTTAAGGTTTTTAGTTTGACTTTGCACGCTTATTAAGAAATCAAGTGTAAAACAGAAAAAAAAATGAGTCAACAAAAGTAGAGAGGTGAGGATATAATTGTCTAAATACTATTCATAAAGCAAATAGGTGAAAAGTAAGTTAGGTAATTAATGATTTTTTTGTACTCAAATGAACTTTTTGAGGGCAAAATTTTCCAAGGCACTATTCATATTTTTCTATTTATGGAATAAAGAAACTAAGAACTTTAATCTGGGACTGACAAAAAAGGAAACTAAGAACCTTAAACTGAGACGGAGGGAGTAATAGTTAATGTAAATACTATTATAATTAACTAATAATATTAATAGTAAAATTTAACATATATAATAATTGTTATGGTTAACTAATACTATTAATAGTAATAGTTAACATATATAATAACTATTATAGTTAACCAATACTATTAATTGTAATGGTTAACTTATATAGTAACTATTATGGTTAACTAATACTATTAATAGTAATAGTTAACAAATATAGTAACTATCATTGTTAACTAATAATATTTAACTTATATAAGTTAACTAATACTATTAATAGTAATAGTTAACCTATATAATAACTATTATTATTAACTAATAGTATTAACTAATAATAAGAATTCCAAAAGTCAATTATTAATTTGAGAGGTGGTGATGTGGCTTCATGTAAATCAATCATTGTCCACGTGGCGGCTTTATAGGCTTCCGCGTCGACCTTTATATATATATATTTAATTTACCACACCTACTCATTCTCTTTCTTCGTTTTTCATCGCTCAATTCATTCAACCAACCTACTATTAACCCCACTCATTCTATCTCTTCATTTTCTACCACACATTTTCCTTATTTTATTTTTTTCCTTTGTTATTTAACCAACCTCTTAGGTTTCAAGTGAGATGTGACGAAGGGAGTATATTATTAGCAATCGCAAAGAGCAAAGAGTTGGCTACCCACATATACGGGATGCTCAACCCAAACAGTAAAGCCTACAAACGTTACAAACGTAAAAGAAGCCCAACAAATACAATTTGCCAAAGCATTGGCTCGATGATCAACTAAACATACCGAGAAATGATTATGAACACGGAGCACAACTTGGTATGTTTGAAGAAGGCAACCTAATCTAACTTCATCATAGACGGCCTTCATGAACACGCTCTTGTGAGAGTTCCAAACGGATAACATATGGTTTCGCATAAGCCCGAAATTGATCGAATGATTAGTTGAAAATCTCCCTTCCAAACATAAATCTGAAGCGTCGTTGTTCAGAGATGAAGCAACCAAATCGACAAAAAATTTATCATCCTCGACGTGTGGTAGATTGAGATTATCCAACAAAAAAGTAATACACAAAGCCCTCAACAAGAGGGAAAACAAAAGCCCTCAACAAATGAGTGAAAAGCCCCCAACACAGGAGGAAAATAAAAGGCTCTCACAGATTGGAGAGAAAATCAAACAAAAACAACAATAATAAACGACATTTATTAAAAAGCTACAAAATTAGAAAACAAACAAGAATGAGATCATCAAATAATTGTTTGTAATCACAAAGATTAAAAACAATTGTTTGAGATCAATCAGAGTGAATCAAATCAAATTTTAAGAGATTGATGAAGAAATGTGAACAAGAACAATCAAATTATCGGCTTGGCTTGTTGGATTTTGTAACAAGGCTGCAGAGAAAATGAAATTACTGTGTGCATGCGCTTCCAAATCACTTTATAATTGAAAAATTAAACCTTTTGGAAAGTAAATAATATATATTGTCTCATAAATAATTTAAACATTCATTTAAAATACGTAATATTACTAAGTTTTCTTTATTCTTGTTTTGAAATGAGTACAAAAACATAATATTTTTTTTACAACTCTTTGAAAAAATTATATTTATTTTATTAAAACAGACATTTTTTTTATAAAACTTTAAATGAGATATTATAAAGCATAAAACCCCTTTTTTTTCTTATTTAGAAAAAAAAGAATAATCTCTTGTGAGAATTTCCGTTTTAGGCCACCATGCATCTCTTTTAACTTTCACTACTAAACTCCTTCTCAAAAGAAAATGATAATTGTATTTAACTTTTATGATCAAACTCAGAATTTTCGAACATAGTTTTTACGAAAATCTAATTATTTTTATGAAGTTAAAAAAAATAGTTCACCACTACAAATACTATCAAAAACAATTTTTCAAATTGTTTGGATATAATTAGATATTATTTAAAAAATGATCAAAGTTCAATTGATTTTACCACAAAAATTAAAGTGCGATTATATTTTCAAGTCCGAGGAGTACTATTTTCATTGTACCTCGTTTATAACTTTGATGTTTAGCCTCATATATTAATACTATATAAAATCAGCTAAAATTCAGAATTGATGACACAAATGTCCACGCGGGATGAAAGTTACTGTAAAAACTAACACACGTTAAAAGTTTAATGCATCAAATGACATTGTAGAAAATAATTACAATGACTCACGTAGAAAAAATCATGCTACTTTATTATAGTTTGTAACCACCACTACAACTGTTATCACCACCGTCACAATCACCACTTCACCACCACCGCCACGGTGACTGCCACCGCACCCCACCGCCACTATTATCACCTCCATCACCATCATAACTCCTAAAATTGTGCTACTTGCCACACATAGGTAGTTTTGTGTTGAGATATGACCGAGATCCTCCAAGATCTCATCAATATCTCTTCCCTATTGTGTACATATCTTTACCTATTATCTTGATATTTATTTTGTAAATTAGGTAGGATAATATTAACAACGTAAATGTAGGGATTTGACTTCTCCTCAAATAAGGACACTCTTGTATATATTCGTGTACACGGATTTGTAAAGATCAAGGAATAAAATCATATTCTCTCATTCATGATTTCTGCGAATTCTGTTTCTTAACTTGGCATCCAGTAGCGGATCTAGAAACTAATGAGAGTGGGTGCACAAAAAGTAAATGTGGGGAATGGGAGTTGAACTCAAGACATCTAGGACAAAAAAAAATTGACTCTGTCATTGAGCTTGAATGATTTAAATATCAATGGATGCACTTTTAATGTAAATATCTCTAAATTGTGTTTTCCTCTTGCGAAATAATTGAAATGGATCCCCTGTCAAATTTATTGATTCTATCTATCTAAACCAATTATCCAAGCATTCCCTTGACTTTCTAGCGTAAGATTGTCTCAAGGTCCTTCAGCAAAGCCGAAAACAACTCTCAAACTTTTCGTTTATACAGTAGTAATCTTCTTTTTTTTTACTAAATATGAGAATTCATTGGGTGCACCACCACCCACAGTTACAAAGGTGGATCCGCCTCTATTGGCATTAGAGCCTCCTAGATCCGACCAAAACCATGGCCGGCAATATTCAATTTTGCCGACTAAACTAAAATAGATTCTCACTGCTATTCGAACTTAACATTGAGAATTATAGAGAGTGGGCAAAGCCTTGCTTCGTTGATAATACATCTGATAACCAAAAAAGGCTGAAGACATCATCTTCATTGGGAAAACGCTTGAAGAATGGCATGAACGACGTCTCCCGTGCACCTGCAATGTTGAGATTTTTAATTTGATTCATTGTGACGTTTGGGGAGATTATCGAAAACATGCAATGTGTGGGGCTACTTATTTTTTTTTACCATTGTAGATGATTGCTCTCGGGCCCTATGGATTTATTTTGTCCACTCTAAAAGTGATGTTTCTCAGATTTTGAAATTTTTTCTCGTCATCATAGAAAGATAATTTAATAAACGTGTTAAGAAAATTCAAACTGATAATAGCACGAGTTTATGTTTCTAACAAAGTATTTTGTTGAAAATGGCATTGAACATCACACCACCTGCACTCGTACGTCTCAATTAAACGGTTGGGTTGAACGTAAACATCGAAACCTTTTAAATGTATCTCGTGCTTTGATGTTTCAAACCAAATTACATGTCAAGTTTTGGGGGAGTGTATCTTAGCTGCGGGCCATTTAATAAACCGTACACCTTCGAAATTGTTATATGGGAAAACTCCTTATGAAATTCGTTTTGGGAAACCACCTTCTTACCAACACATAAGAGTTTTTGGGTCTTTGTGTTATGTACATTACTTTAGGAGAGACAATGTAACGACCCGAGCCAGCAGGCCCGACCCGTTACACAAGTACCACGCACTTGGCCAGTGAATACAAATATCTTGGGTCCACTTGGCTTACCACAGGCCCACCCAAAAATCCATAGATGTATTGGTATTCATTGGTAAGTCGTGGTACCTTAAGTACCACTCCAACCTTTTGTAACACACCAATGTGGGATACTACAATCTCCCCACCTTGGATCCCTGTCGTCCCCTGTAAAGCCCACTTGGATCGATATCCCGGGCAGTGTTGGATTCAAGAGGTTGCTCGTATGGATTGAAGAGGTGACTCCCACCGTCTCCGCGGTGTGCACTTTGTTCCGCACATCACTTTATTCCACACTTCCGGCCGGGACCCGCTCTGGTACCATTTGTAATGACCCGAGCCCGCAGGCCCGACCCGTTACACAAGTACCACGCACTTGGCCCAGTGAATACAAATATCTTGGGCCACTTGGCTTACCACAGGCCCACCCAAAAATCCATGGGCGTATTGGTATTCATTGGCAAGTCATGGTACCTTAAGTACCACTCCAACCTTTTTGTAACCCACCAATGTGGGATACTACAATTTTGTAACGACCCGAGCCGCAAATCCGACCTGTTACATAAGTACCACACACTTGGCCCAGTGAATACAAATATCTTGGTTCCACTTGGCTTACCACAGGCCCACCCAAAAATCTATGGATGTATTGGTATTCATTGGTAAGTCGTGGTACCTTAAGTATTGTCGCGACCCCGAACCCCGCGGGTCCGGAATACGCGAGCTGGACGTCGACTTAAAACCAAAACTCTAAAATATAGAAGTTAAAAATTCCATTTTTAAACCAAAAGATGATAACACAAGGTTTTACAAATCCAAGTTTAAATCAACAAAGTGCATCTAACATAAGCTCCACAGCTTATACCAAAAAGAATAAAATATACAATTCTTAATGACGTCAATAATGGTAAAACTATCCCCAAAAGGTTATACATTTAAATAATGTAAACCGATCCATAACAACCTGCCCCAAAATCTCAATCCTCTCGACGTCCTCCTCGATCCGCGAATCCTAATCCTTTTCCTCCTGGGGGGGGGTTAAGGAAAAACAAAGATAGAAATAAACGGGGTGAGATAAAATCTCAGTAAGATACTAATGCAACTACATGACATGCTAATATGCAATGACCAATAGCAATTAACATAAGACAGATAGCAGCGGAATAATAAGTGACATGCTGTCGAACAGTAACATCCAATAATCAATCATATAAATAAACATATACCAACAAATGAGAGGCTCCCTATCGCCAACCGTCCCATACCGGTTGGAAATAACGACCAGCTCATCATGAAACACATAAAGCTGAAATAAACACTCATAAGTGGATACATAGCCAAGGTTTCACCCAACTGAAGAACCAAATAAAGGTCGCTGCGCAGCTTCAATAATCAACAATCAACATCTTCATAGCAGCATGAAAGCTCGAAGAGAAAACCCCGGTACCGGAACCAATAACCATAAGAGTGTCACAAGGGACAAGGACCATGACACAAAGTCATGCCCGTTAGCTAGATACATTCACAGAGGAACGCTAACTTGACTTTTCCAAGGCCAATCTGGAAAAGGGGTATAGAAGGGGGCAAAACAATGGTCAACATTATAATGGACTTGGCTTTGCCATTATAATCTTTCCCATCGCCCGATGCAACAAATATGCCAGCTGGGCTTCTAATTAAATGCTAAGTAATAATATTTTAGCATGAATAAACAGCTTACGGTTCCAAAGTAGGGAACCACACCAATTAAATCACCATAAAGATGCAAACGATTACTCAAGAAGAGTTCAACAACAATAGTACAAGAAGTTTCTCATAAAAGAGTCCAACAACATTGACCATTAAAACATAATGATTCAAAGATAAGGCACGTACCAAATACATCCTAAATATGGTACCCACAAGTTAATCGCAAAGAGCACAACCCAAACGGTCGCTCACCAATGGCACAATGACTATTACCAAAATGATCATAAACATTTACTCAGAAGATATACTAGGACTATGAACTCAACCATCTCGTCACACCTGGAATTCCAAATAAGAAACCCGAATGAATACATCTTAAGGTAAATCAAACCGTAGGTACCCAATTGCCAATTCAAGCTTTATCTCCGTTCATAACGAACCCATTCTAAACACCCCAAACTAATCCAAAAGGTTACACTTATTAGAACATGATCACGACTGGACTAAACCCTACACTTTGGTGTTCAGTAACCACCCTCTAGGTACTATAGGACATCGCCTAAAACCTAGACCAAGGCTCACTCGAAAATCAATTCGATTGGAACAATCACGAACACATCATAAGATGCCCAAACATATACCAAATGATCATCACAAAGATAAGTCAAACCAACAATATCTCAATAAGATGTTCCAAATCCCAATTAACACTTAATTAATTTCAAACACAAACTTGATCACAAAGGACCCAATTCTATCACTATAGTGTACTACAATGATCACTAAGGTCGACTAGAAGGACACCCAAGATTTGGATCAAAATGCATTCTTCAACCACACAAAATAACAAATGAAAACTTTCAGAGGTTCTGTGCGGCCGCCCAAACTCAACTGTGCGGTCGCCCAAAAAGCCATCAAACAAGAACAAAACCTTTCAGATAGATGTGCGGTCGCCCAGACATTTTTGGGCGGTCGCCCAATACTCTGGTCTGCCGGAATTCGGGAAGAACAAACTGGGTTCTTCCATTTTTAACCCAAAACAAAACTAAACCAAAATCCAACACTCTTAACTAGCATACTAAGGTACTAGAGCAACTTATGGGTCTAAGAGAACTCATATAACAACATTTAACAACCAAAATCAAAAATCAAACCCAACATTCATAAATCACATTTTTGACCCAAAATCCAAATAAATTCCAAATAAATTGCAACCTCATCCAAACTTCAAATATAACAACAAAAGCATTATATGAACATGATATGAACATTTTAACATCAAAATGGGGGAAAAATAACTTACCCGGATTTTCTCAAAGGTGACGGAACTCGAAATTTCTTGGCTTCCTACGATCCTATCGACGATCTAAACATGATTCATGTTTTAAGAAATGAGAAATAACAAGAGGAAGATGAAGAAAATGAAGAGAGAAGTGAGAGGAGAACTTACCCAATTTGAGCTAGAGAGAGAGAAATGGGCTGGGAATGAGGGAGAGGTGAGGGAGAAGAGAGGGTGTAGGGGAATTATTTCCAAAACTTACACTCTGGCTCCTCCTCTACACTACACACAAATACTTACACTCCCTACTAACTATTAAGACCCAACAATATTACACTAACCCGAATGACTCAAATAAAATGCTAAGCATAATTATGATGAACATAAAATGCACACATAAATATTTAAATAAATAATAATTTAGATAAATAAATAAGCAAATAAATAAATAATAATTACTTATTACCAATAAAATAGAGCCTAGTTTTCGGGTCGTGACATTCACTCCCCCTTAAAGAAAATTCGACCCGAATTTTAACGAGACTTACCCGAAAGACTAATTAGCTACGGATACGATAGTTCCCCCATTCCTCGTATTCCTCAATTATCCAATCTAATCCACTAAAAGGTATCCTTAAATAATGCTTACGATAACACCACCTCTCGAACCGAATCATTCCATCATTATCTTCATTACTAATAGAAATCCGTACTCAATCATCGAAGAATCCAAATTAGTTCCACACATAATTCTCGAGGTACCTCAAGCTCGCCTTATTCATAACCTTAACTATTTGTAAATCGCATACTTAGTATTATTCCTCAGAAATTCAAAACATTACCATCTCGAGCTAAATTAGCTTTTAAA
Organism: Campanula takesimana; assembly: GCA_026119855.1. Lineage (NCBI taxonomy): Eukaryota > Viridiplantae > Streptophyta > Magnoliopsida > Asterales > Campanulaceae > Campanula > Campanula takesimana. The sequence goes on along the minus strand of JAOWBW010001377.1, from coordinate 230,409 downwards.
ATATAAAAAGGCTAAAGAAATTTCTATTTCTACAATATTCATCAAAGGCTATATCTCTAAGGATTCCCATTATAGTGCTCTCGCTTTAGGTAGCACTTTAAACTAAAGGTGTAATGTAAACCCAAAATTTTAATACAAAATGTTCACTTAAATCTACGCCATAATATCATCGTCATAAAACTCCAATCCTTGAAAGCCTAAAATAATTACGAATACGCAACAGTCCGAAAATGATCTAAATTTTATCTTCCAGGGATTTCCTCTAGCTCCCTTTTTAGTTAATAATTTGTGCTCATATACCCAAGGAAATCAACGAACCCTAAATTCAATAGCTAACCCCAGTTAGTCTCTCACGCATACATTTATTAACTTAATGATACTTAAGCTCAATGGTACTACCAAAATCATAAACCAATTAGCTAGCCTCATTCCAATAGATCCATTACCAAATCACAATATTCTTTTAATTATGCCCAAATATTGATACTCAACTTTCTTCACATACCCTTGGTCCAAATCATGAAACGCCACCAAGGAGAGATTTAGGACCATAGAACCACTATCTAACCAAAATTCAAAATGCCTTTAACATAGATCGAGAAATTGTTACTCTCCCAAAATGTACTTATTAGTCCTTTCTAACTTAACACGCTTACCACCATTATCGATTATAACTTCCACCATACACTCATTACCCATAACAATTCACGCATCCCTCCATACTAATCAATCCCGATGTACTCACGGAGATGTACTAAAAGTGACCAAAACTTTCCTCAAGAGATTCTCATTGAATCCGCAACTCCTATAACCCAACCGATACAATATGGATATTGATCTAAATATTAGCATTACAACCTTGTACCACAACAACCCAATTTAACCCAAGCTCCTCCTCAAACACTAGGTACTATTCAGAAGAAAATGGAAACCTTACAAATGATAAATACACCCAACAACTTGACCGAAACTAATTACTCGGATTTCAATTAAGAAAAGATAGGTATAACTCTACCCAAAGGAACGGTCTCAAACAGTTTTAAGAAATTAGGAATGGAGAATATAACAATCCCCTACAACAATAGATTAAAGCAATAGTAACATCAAAATCTTGTAATAGCAACATGGCTAATTTAGCAGGTGAGACATAACCATACTTTAAGCACATCATAAGCACATAAGACTTCATCAGATACCCTAAACTCCTCCATAGGAGTAGACACCTACAACACATAAGTTAAAGACTCAGAAGAAATAAATGCGACTAAATGCACAGAAACACATAAATGCGATGATCCTAAAATGCACGCGCTCGCTCTCACGACGCAAAATAATACCTCCTGAAATTATCCGTTACCTGGTGAGTGCTGATTGATTGCAAATACTCTACCCGAAACCTTGGGCTTCCCCGAAGCATCCCTCTTCTGACCCTGTGGTATTCCAGTTCCTGTCCCAGATGACTGAACTCTAAACCTCGGACAATCTTTAACGAAGTGCCCCAACTGTCCACACTTCACACATTTTCCTTGCTTCTTCCAACACTTGTCTTCTGAGTGTCCTTTCCTCTGACAGTAGCTGCAGACTTTCCCATTTCGTGTCCCCTTATTAGAACCTTGATTTCCTACTGTTGGTTGCCCTTGAAGTTGCCTTCTGAATCGAGTTTGCACTCCAGAATTACCTCTGTTATCCGAATGTTGCTGTTGTGACTTACTCTGCCCTCCTTGCTTACCCGGGTTAACCATCTCAGTCTTCCTTTTGTGTTCCCCAATATCCTGCTCAATCAAGTAGGCTCGATCCACCGCATCCTGAAAAGGTTGAATTCCTTGGGCTAAAAGTTGAGTCCTAATAGCTGTCTTCAAACCCCTGATCAATCTCATCGATTTCTGCTCCTCGGTCCGCACAAGGTAGTCACAACACCTGGCTAATTCTGCGAACTTAGCCGAGTACTGTGCTACTGACATCATGCCTTGCTCCAAGCTGAGGAACTCGATCTCTTTCCGGTTTTGATCCACTAGAGAGATAAAATGATCCTTGAATTTCCTCACGAACCACTCCCAAGGATATGGTACAAGAGTCGCATCCCAACTGGTCTTCAGTGCCTTCCACCAATGTTCCGCAGCACCAACTAACATATAAGCTGCAAACCGAACCCTATCCTTATCAGTGCAACCAAAGACATCGTAGATCTTCTCCATCGATTCTATCCATAGCTCGGCCTTCTTCACATCAGGCTCACCGTCGTACTCACTTGGTTTCAACTTCAAGAACTGCTCCAACCCATATCGCGGAGGTGCTACATGTTCCTCTCTCGGCCCTTGGTCATGAATTGCTTTCACGGCCGCTTCAAACCTGTCCTGAAACATTGCACGGCTTTCTTCCCGTAGACCATTCTGATTCTGAGCCCCACTAGAACTTTCACCCGTTCTTCTTCTAGCCATCACAAACAAATACCTGCATAAAATACTCACCGTTACTCACTCCGAACCCATCTACCCTCCTAGGTCATTCTAGTCCACCTATACTTATACATAGAGCTAAACCATAGCTCTGATACCAACTGTCGCGACCCCGAACCCCGCGGGTCCGGAATACGTGTGCTGGACGTCGACTTAAAACCAAAACTCTAAAATATAGAAGTTAAAAATTCCATTTTTAAACCAAAAGATGATAACACAAGGTTTTACAAATCCAAGTTTAAATCAACAAAGTGCATCTAACATAAGCTCCACAGCTTATACCAAAAAGAATAAAATATACAATTCTTAATGACGTCAATAATGGTAAAACTATCCCCAAAAGGTTATACATTTAAATAATGTAAACCGATCCATAACAACCTGCCCCAAAATCTCAATCCTCTCGACGTCCTCCTCGATCCGCGAATCCTAATCCTTTTCCTCCTGGGGAGGGGGGGTTAAGGAAAAACAAAGATGGAAATAAACGGGGTGAGATAAAATCTCAGTAAGATACTAATGCAACTACATGACATGCTAATATGCAATGACCAATAGCAATTAACATAAGACAGATAGCAGCGGAATAATAAGTGACATGCTGTCGAACAGTAACATCCAATAATCAATCATATAAATAAACATATAACAACAAATGAGAGGCTCCCTATCGCCAACCGTCCCATACCGGTTGGAAATAACGACCAGCTCATCATGCAACACATAAAGCTGAAATAAACACTCATAAGTGGATACATAGCCAAGGTTTCACCCAACTGAAGAACCAAATAAAGGTCGCTGCGCAGCTTCAATAATCAACAATCAACATCATAGCAGCATGAAAGCTCGAAGAGAAAACCCCGGTACCGGAACCAATAACCATAAGAGTGTCACAAGGGACAAGGACCATGACACAAAGTCATGCCCGTTAGCTAGATACATTCACAGAGGAACGCTAACTTGACTTTTCCAAGGCCAATCTGGAAAAGGGGTATAGAAGGGGGCAAAACAATGGTCAACATTATAATGGACTTGGCTTTGCCATTATAATCTTTCCCATCGCCCGATGCAACAAATATGCCAGCTGGGCTTCTAATTAAATGCTAAGTAATAATATTTTAGCATAAATAAACAGCTTACGGTTCCAAAGTAGGGAACCACACCAATTAAATCACCATAAAGATGCAAACGATTACTCAAGAAGAGTTCAACAACAATAGTACAAGAAGTTTCTCATAAAAGAGTCCAACAACATTGACCATTAAAACATAATGATTCAAAGATAAGGCACGTACCAAATACATCCTAAATATGGTACCCACAAGTTAATCGCAAAGAGCACAACCCAAACGGTCGCTCACCAATGGCACAATGACTATTACCAAAATGATCATAAACATTTACTCAGAAGATATACTAGGACTATGAACTCAACCATCTCGTCACACCTGGAATTCCAAATAAGAAACCCGAATGAATACATCTTAAGGTAAATCAAACCGTAGGTACCCAATTGCCAATTCAAGCTTTATCTCCGTTCATAACGAACCCATTCTAAACACCCCAAACTAATCCAAAAGGTTACACTTATTAGAACATGATCACGACTGGACTAAACCCTACACTTTGGTGTTCAGTAACCACCCTCTAGGTACTATAGGACATCGCCTAAAACCTAGACCAAGGCTCACTCGAAAATCAATTCGATTAGAACAATCACGAACACATCATAAGATGCCCAAACATATACCAAATGATCATCACAAAGATAAGTCAAACCAACAATATCTCAATAAGATGTTCCAAATCCCAATTAACACTTAATTAATTTCAAACACAAACTTGATCACAAAGGACCCAATTCTATCACTATAGTGTACTACAATGATCACTAAGGTCGACTAGAAGGACACCCAAGATTTGGATCAAAACGCATTCTTCAACCACACAAAATAACAAATGAAAAATTTCAGAGGTTCTGTGCGGCCGCCCAAACTCAACTGTGCGGTCGCCCAAAAAGCCATCAAACAAGAACAAAACCTTTCAGATAGATGTGCGGTCGCCCAGACATTTTTGGGCGGTCGCCCAATACTCTGGTCTGCCGGAATTCGGGAAGAACAAACTGGGTTCTTCCATTTTTAACCCAAAACAAAACTACACCAAAATCCAACACTCTTAACTAGCATACTAAGGTACTAGAGCAACTTATGGGTCTAAGAGAACTCATATAACAACATTTAACAACCAAAATCAAAAATCAAACCCAACATTCATAAATCACCATTTTTGACCCAAAATCCAAATAAATTCCAAATAAATTGCAACCTCATCCAAACTTCAAATATAACAACAAAAGCATTATATGAACATGATATGAACATTTTAACATCAAAATGGGGGAAAAGTAACTTACCCGGATTTTTCAAAGGTGACTCGAAATTTCTTGGCTTCCTACGATCCTATCGACGATCTAAACATGATTCATGTTTTAAGAAATGAGAAATAACAAGAGGAAGATGAAGAAAATGAAGAGAGAAGTGAGAGGAGAACTTACCCAATTTGAGCTAGAGAGAGAGAAATGGGCTGGGAATGAGGGAGAGGTGAGGGAGAAGAGAGGGTGTAGGCGAATTATTTCCAAAACTTACACTCTGGCCCCTCCTCTACACTACACACAAATACTTACACTCCCTACTAACTATTAAGACCCAACAATATTACACTAACCCGAATGACTCAAATAAAATGCTAAGCATAATTATGATGAACATAAAATGCACACATAAATATTTAAATAAATAATAATTTAGATAAATAAATAAGCAAATAAATAAATAATAATTACTTATTACCAATAAAATAGAGCCTAGTTTTCGGGTCGTGACATTCACTCCCCCTTAAAGAAAATTCGACCCGAATTTTAACGAGACTTACCCGAAAGACTAATTAGCTACGGATACGATAGTTCCCCCATTCCTCGTATTCCTCAATTATCCAATCTAATCCACTAAAAGGTATCCTTAAATAATGCTTACGATAACACCACCTCTCGAACCGAATCATTCCATCATTATCTTCATTACTAATAGAAATCCGTACTCAATCATCGAAGAATCCAAATTAGTTCCACACATAATTCTCGAGGTACCTCAAGCTCGCCTTATTCATAACCTTAACTATTTGTAAATCGCATACTTAGTATTATTCCTCAGAAATTCAAAACATTACCATCTCGAGCTAAATTAGCTTTTAAAATATAAAAAGGCTAAAGAAATTTCTATTTCTACAATATTCATCAAAGGCTATATCTCTAAGGATTCCCATTATAGTGCTCTCGCTTTAGGTAGCACTTTAAACTAAAGGTGTAATGTAAACCCAAAATTTTAATACAAAATGTTCACTTAAATCTACGCCATAATATCATCGTCATAAAACTCCAATCCTTGAAAGCCTAAAATAATTACGAATACGCAACAGTCCGAAAATGATCTAAATTTTATCTTCCAGGGATTTCCTCTAGCTCCCTTTTTAGTTAATAATTTGTGCTCATATACCCAAGGAAATCAACGAACCCTAAATTCAATAGCTAACCCCAGTTAGTCTCTCACGCATACATTTATTAACTTAATGATACTTAAGCTCAATGGTACTACCAAAATCATAAACCAATTAGCTAGCCTCATTCCAATAGATCCATTACCAAATCACAATATTCTTTTAATTATGCCCAAATATTGATACTCAACTTTCTTCACATACCCTTGGTCCAAATCGCGAAACGCCACCAAGGAGAGATTTAGGACCATAGAACCACTATCTAACCAAAATTCAAAATGCCTTTAACATAGATCGAGAAATTGTTACTCTCCCAAAATGTACTTATTAGTCCTTTCTAACTTAACACGCTTACCACCATTATCGATTATAACTTCCACCATACACTCATTACCCATAACAATTCACGCATCCCTCCATACTAATCAATCCCGATGTACTCACGGAGATGTACTAAAAGTGACCAAAACTTTCCTCAAGAGATTCTCATTGAATCCGCAACTCCTATAACCCAACCGATACAATATGGATATTGATCTAAATATTAGCATTACAACCTTGTACCACAACAACCCAATTTAACCCAAGCTCCTCCTCAAACACTAGGTACTATTCAGAAGAAAATGGAAACCTTACAAATGATAAATACACCCAACAACTTGACCGAAACTAATTACTCGGATTTCAATTAAGAAAAGATAGGTATAACTCTACCCAAAGGAACGGTCTCAAACAGTTTTAAGAAATTAGGAATGGAGAATATAACAATCCCCTACAACAATAGATTAAAGCAATAGTAACATCAAAATCTTGTAATAGCAACATGGCTAATTTAGCAGGTGAGACATAACCATACTTTAAGCACATCATAAGCACATAAGACTTCATCAGATACCCTAAACTCCTCCATAGGAGTAGACACCTACAACACATAAGTTAAAGACTCAGAAGAAATAAATGCGACTAAATGCACAGAAACACATAAATGCGATGATCCTAAAATGCACGCGCTCGCTCTCACGACGCAAAATAATACCTCCTGAAATTATCCGTTACCTGGTGAGTGCTGATTGATTGCAAATACTCTACCCGAAACCTTGGGCTTCCCCGAAGCATCCCTCTTCTGACCCTGTGGTATTCCAGTTCCTGTCCCAGATGACTGAACTCTAAACCTCGGACAATCTTTAACGAAGTGCCCCAACTGTCCACACTTCACACATTTTCCTTGCTTCTTCCAACACTTGTCTTCTGAGTGTCCTTTCCTCTGACAGTAGCTGCAGACTTTCCCATTTCGTGTCCCCTTATTAGAACCTTGATTTCCTACTGTTGGTTGCCCTTGAAGTTGCCTTCTGAATCGAGTTTGCACTCCAGAATTACCTCTGTTATCCGAATGTTGCTGTTGTGACTTACTCTGCCCTCCTTGCTTACCCGGGTTAACCATCTCAGTCTTCCTTTTGTGTTCCCTAATATCCTGCTCAATCAAGTAGGCTCGATCCACCGCATCCTGAAAAGGTTGAATTCCTTGGGCTAAAAGTTGAGTCCTAATAGCTGTCTTCAAACCCCTGATCAATCTCATCGATTTCTGCTCCTCGGTCCGCACAAGGTAGTCACAACACCTGGCTAATTCTGTGAACTTAGCCGAGTACTGTGCTACTGACATCATGCCTTGCTCCAAGCTGAGGAACTCGATCTCTTTCCGGTTTTGATCCACTAGAGAGATAAAATGATCCTTGAATTTCCTCACGAACCACTCCCAAGGATATGGTACAAGAGTCGCATCCCAACTGGTCTTCAGTGCCTTCCACCAATGTTCCGCAGCACCAACTAACATATAAGCTGCAAACCGAACCCTATCCTTATCAGTGCAACCAAAGACATCGTAGATCTTCTCCATCGATTCTATCCATAGCTCGGCCTTCTTCACATCAGGCTCACCGTCGTACTCACTTGGTTTCAACTTCAAGAACTGCTCCAACCCATATCGCGGAGGTGCTACATGTTCCTCTCTCGGCCCTTGGTCATGAATTGCTTTCACGGCCGCTTCAAACCTGTCCTGAAACATTGAACGGCTTTCTTCCCGTAGACCATTCTGATTCTGAGCCCCACTAGAACTTTCACCCGTTCTTCTTCTAGCCATCACAAACAAATACCTGCATAAAATACTCATCGTTACTCACTCCGAACCCCGCGGGTCCGGAATACGCGAGCTGGACGTCGACTTAAAACCAAAACTCTAAAATATAGAAGTTAAAAATTCCATTTTTAAACCAAAAGATGATAACACAAGGTTTTACAAATCCAAGTTTAAATCAACAAAGTGCATCTAACATAAACTCCACAGCTTATACCAAAAAGAATAAAATATACAATTCTTAATGATGTCAATAATGGTAAAACTATCCCCAAAAGGTTATACATTTAAATAATGTAAACCGATCCATAACAACCTGCCCCAAAATCTCAATCCTCTCGACGTCCTCCTCGATCCGCGAATCCTAATCCTTTTCCTCCTGGGGGGGGGGGTTAAGGAAAAACAAAGATGGAAATAAACGGGGTGAGATAAAATCTCAGTAAGATACTAATGCAACTACATGACATGCTAATATGCAATGACCAATAGCAATTAACATAAGACAGATAGCAGCGGAATAATAAGTGACATGCTGTCGAACAGTAACATCCAATAATCAATCATATAAATAAACATATAACAACAAATGAGAGGCTCCCTATCGCCAACCATCCCATACCGGTTGGAAATAACGACCAGCTCATCATGCAACACATAAAGCTGAAATAAACACTCATAAGTGGATACATAGCCAAGGTTTCACCCAACTGAAGAACCAAATAAAGGTCGCTGCGCAGCTTCAATAATCAACAATCAACATCTTCATAGCAGCATGAAAGCTCGAAGAGAAAACCCCGGTACCGGAACCAATAACCATAAGAGTGTCACAAGGGACAAGGACCATGACACAAAGTCATGCCCGTTAGCTAGATACATTCACAGAGGAACGCTAACTTGAATTTTCCAAGGCCAATCTGGAAAAGGGGTATAGAAGGGGGCAAAACAATGGTCAACATTATAATGGACTTGGCTTTGCCATTATAATCTTTCCCATTGCCCGATGCAACAAATATGCCAGCTGGGCTTCTAATTAAATGATAAGTAATAATATTTTAGCATGAATAAACAACTTAAGGTTCCAAAGTAGGGAACCACACCAATTAAATCACCATAAAGATGCAAACGATTACTCAAGAAGAGTTCAACAACAATAGTACAAGAAGTTTCTCATAAAAGAGTCCAACAACATTGACCATTAAAACATAATGATTCAAAGATAAGGCATGTACCAAATACATCCTAAATATGGTACCCACAAGTTAATCGCAAAGAGCACAACCCAAACGGTCGCTCACCAATGGCACAATGACTATTACCAAAATGATCATAAACATTTACTCAGAAGATATACTAGGACTATGAACTCAACCATCTCGTCACACCTGGAATTCCAAATAAGAAACCCGAATGAATACATCTTAAGGTAAATCAAACCGTAGGTACCCAATTGCCAATTCAAGCTTTATCTCCGTTCATAACGAACCCATTCTAAACACCCCAAACTAATCCAAAAGGTTACACTTATTAGAACATGATCACGACTGGACTAAACCCTACACTTTGGTGTTCAGTAACCACCCTCTAGGTACTATAGGACATCGCCTAAAACCTAGACCAAGGCTCACTCGAAAATCAATTCGATTGGAACAATCACGAACACATCATAAGATGCCCAAACATATACCAAATGATCATCACAAAGATAAGTCAAACCAACAATATCTCAATAAGATGTTCCAAATCCCAATTAACACTTAATTAATTTCAAACACAAACTTGATCACAAAGGACCCAATTCTATCACTATAGTGTACTACAATGATCACTAAGGTCGACTAGAAGGACACCCAAGATTTGGATCAAAATGCATTCTTCAACCACACAAAATAACAAATGAAAACTTTCAGAGGTTCTGTGCGGCCGCCCAAACTCAACTGTGCGGTCGCCCAAAAAGCCATCAAACAAGAACAAAACCTTTCAGATAGATGTGCGGTCGCCCAGACATTTTTGGGCGGTCGCCCAATACTCTGGTCTGCCGGAATTCGGGAAGAACAAACTGGGTTCTTCCATTTTTAACCCAAAACAAAACTAAACCAAAATCCAACACTCTTAACTAGCATACTAAGGTACTAGAGCAACTTATGGGTCTAAGAGAACTCATATAACAACATTTAACAACCAAAATCAAAAATCAAACCCAACATTCATAAATCACTATTTTTGACCCAAAATCCAAATAAATTCCAAATAAATTGCAACCTCATCCAAACTTCAAATATAACAACAAAAGCATTATATGAACATGATATGAACATTTTAACATCAAAATGGGGGAAAAATAACTTACCCGGATTTTCTCAAAGGTGACGGAACTCGAAATTTCTTGGCTTCCTACGATCCTATCGACGATCTAAACATGATTCATGTTTTAAGAAATGAGAAATAACAAGAGGAAGATGAAGAAAATGAAGAGAGAAGTGAGAGGAGAACTTACCCAATTTGAGCTAGAGAGAGAGAAATGGGCTGGGAATGAGGGAGAGGTGAGGGAGAAGAGAGGGTGTAGGGGAATTATTTCCAAAACTTACACTCTGGCTCCTCCTCTACACTACACACAAATACTTACACTCCCTACTAACTATTAAGACCCAACAATATTACACTAACCCGAATGACTCAAATAAAATGCTAAGCATAATTATGATGAACATAAAATGCACACATAAATATTTAAATAAATAATAATTTAGATAAATAAATAAGCAAATAAATAAATAATAATTACTTATTACCAATAAAATAGAGCCTAGTTTTTGGGTCGTGACAAGTATACTAATCCAACCTTTTTGTAACCCACCAATGTGGGATACTACAATCTCCCCACCTTGGATCCTTGCCGTCCCCGGTAAGGCCCACTTGGATCGGTACCCCAGGCAGTGTTGGATTGAAGAGGTTGCTCGTGCAGATTCACGAGGTGACTCCCACCGTTTCTGCGGTGTGCACTTTGTTCCGCACATCACTTTGTTTCACACTTCCGGCCGAGAGCCTCTCTGATACCATTTGTAACGACCAAAACCCGCAAGCCTGACTTGTTACACAAGTACCATGCACTTGGCCCAGTGAATACAAATATCTTGGGACCACTTGCCTTACCACAGGCCCACCCAAAAATCCATGGACGTATTGGTATTCATGGTAAGTCGTGGTACCTTAAGTACCACTCCAATATTTTGTAACCCACCAATATGGGATACTATAGACAATGACAAATTTCCTGCTCGTAGAAGGAGATGTGTTTTCTTGGGGTACCCGTATGGGAAGAAAGGTTGGTTGGTATATGATCTTGATAAACATAAGACACTTATTTCACGGGACGTTGTTTTTGTTGAAAAAGAGTTTCCCTTTGCTAGCATAAAGGCTGATTCAGCCCAGGACCACATGGATTCCGACATATTTCTTTGTTCAACATGGATACTTGTGAAGAAGAAAACATTGGGGTTTCTGCTCATGTGCCTGAACAGTTGACTGCACTAGTGGCTGCACAATAGGATACTTATATGGCAAACAGTGGTGAGAATGGTGTGGCTGCTTGTGAAATGACATTATTGGTGTAACTGAACCAGTGGTTGCACACCGAACTGATCAGATAACAGACAGAGATGGCCATGTTGTGACTGCTCATGTGTCTGACTAGTTGCATGGACAATTGCGCACAACAAGAATAGGTCTTGCAGATGTTAATCAGCCTGCAGAAATTGAAAATCTGGGTCGAGGACACCGTGCTAAGGTTCCTTCTACCAGGTATTCATCATCAGACTATGTTTTCACTGCTAAGTAAGCCCTTCGTCATGTTCTTCCTCCCAACACAAATCTTCAGGTACTCATTTGTGAGAGCTCGTGCCCGAACCAGAATCTGCGCTCGAGTTCTCATAATGGTTACCCTTTTGGATTTTTTATAGAGAGTCGTCACCTCATTTTATTTAAGGAAAATAGAGATAAAACCTTTTATCTTGAAAAATAAGTTGGTTCGAGGGCTATGTTACGAGTAGAGAAGGTGATTAGCAGCACTCCACTCGCCCTTACGGTCTCTAGCATGCTTCCGCCTATGCTTCATTTAATGCCTTTTGAAAAAGTATTTATGCCCTAACTTTGAGAAAAATGTGTGTTTATGTGTTAGAGAAAAAAATATATATATAAGAATGATGATCAAAGAAATAATCAATCATAAACACAAGAATTTACGTGTTTCACAAACTTGGCTACGTCCACGGGCGGAGGGAGAATATATTATTATTCAATGGCAATCACAAAAGACGATCTTCACTAATCAAGTTGCACGAATTATTTAGGCAAATAATTCCGTCAACCTAAATATGGATCTTAGAACTCTACTTGTATCTTTGAAAGATGACCGGCATAAAATATGCTAGGGGAGAGGGTATATTTATAGTCATAAATACCTAAATCCCTAAAGGAGAAGGAATCTCATTCATTGTGTACAAAGTAATTGGAATCCTATTTCTTGTGTACAAAGTAATTCTATTCTCATTAGGAAAAGGTTTTCCTAATTCTTGAATAATTCCTTGTACCAATAAGAAACCTAATAAACCAATAAACATTAATCAATGTACTAAGAGGATTTCTTTTCCTTGCTCAATTCAAATCCCAAGATTTACTTTCACTTATCGCAGACATATCCTTAATCAATATTCATCAATTCAAAGGCATATTCCCAACAATCTCCACCTTGACTTTGAATCTCACTGAACCATAATCTATATCCACGAACCGACCCCAAATCCACCTTGTGTTTAATCCTCCACTTCTGAATATATCTCTCCACCTCTACCACGGCCTTCTATCTTTGTCAAGACACTAACTTTGTTCACCCAAGAACAACCACGTTTACTTAGTCAAGCAAATGACTTTTCTGGCTTAACTTGTGCAATGATTTCTAGATCCCTAGAACCTTCACCACAACGCTGACCACCATATTCGAAAACCAAATCCACGATCACCAAATTCGAATACCATATTACCCAGATGATGACAGACGATCTTGTCTCAAACTTCAATGTGCTTCGAACTATTCTTAGACCACTAACGATCACGAACAAACACCCTTGAATGACTTGAACAAATCACTTCTCATTCTGGCAATGTATCTCGAACCCCTGATTACTTATTTGGATTTCTTCCTCCATAAGCATCTGCATAAATGGAAATTGCACATGAACTTGTAGACACCCCGCCTTGGACCGCTCACCCCGATTGCACACTTGATTTTGTGTTTCTCCCTCTTTTAAGTGTTTTCTGTTATTTTCTGTTACTTTGGTCAAGTTCCAGACGGGCTCCGTTAAGTCCAGGGACTAAACCGAATAACAGTTCTAACTTTCTAGTCCATTCTGTTAAAAATTCGCCTTTCAGAGTCGCGCGCCTCCGCCCCTTGAGGCTAGACGCGCGCGCCTTCCGCCGCCTAGGTGGGATGAGCGCGCTTCTGGGGTGTGTCAGTTACAGATTCTGCCCAAGAATCTCTCCCTTGCTTATTATACATGATTTTGCCCGGGAAAGATTTCTTGGAGACTCCGTTTGGCTCCAAAAACTCCCCTTTTACAACTATAAAAACCCCCCAATCCATCATTGAAAAGGGGGTCTCAATCTTGAAAACTCTTCTCAAAACAAAAACTCTAGGCAATTTACAAAAGGTATTCTCTCCAAGTATTCAACCTCTTCTTTAAGACTTTTTCAAGAGGTTCTCTTTGAATGATATTATAGGTAAAATGTCTTAACTTTATTCTTTACTTCTTCTTCTTCTTCAATCAAATGTGCAATCACCCCAAAACCATTTAGGACATGACACCAATGGCCCTTTCATTACATTGAATTGGCCTAGGAGTTATCTCCTTACATTCTAAACAATCAAAACCCCTTTTAAAACCCCCTCTTTTATCATTTATTCAAATAGGAAGAACACGTCTATCTTTAAAGTGAATTATGAACAAACAAGACCGACTTTGCTCGGGCGAAATGGGTGTTTAAGTACTTCCCATTTCGTAACCTAACCCCCTTCATCCCAAAGAATCTCTGTTTTCGTAAATCAAACTTAGGCTCATAAACATTAGGTTTTCTTATGTTCCTCAAAAACGTGGGTGGCGACTCTAAAACACGATTAGACATCCTAGGACAACCCGCGCGCTCTAGCCAGGCCGCGGTTCCCCCGGGGTATCTACAGTGGCGACTCTGCTGGGGACAGCTTGAGGGTTAAGCTTGTGTTTCTGTTCATAATTCACTTTTCTGGGCATTCTGGAAATTGATATGGGAAGCACGCGCCTCGGACCTTCATGGTCCAAAGCACGCGCGTCCCACATCACATTCCAGAATCGCCCGCCTTCCATGTGTTCTTCCTATTATTTCATGCTAACAAACACTGCAGGGGTTTCATTACACAATCAGGACCAGGGCAATCCTCTGAGTCCATAAGTTTCTGACAATTTGACAGGTCAGCCCAGAAGCGGGCGCCTCCCATGGACAATGCGCCAGGCGCGCGCTTCCCACAACACCAGCCCGAGGCGCACGCTTCTTGGCCAATTTCCAGGACAAGAACAGGTTTCAGGGACTGAATAGAACAGTGGGGTGTGGGCACAGTTGCGTGCATCAGAACAGAATTGGACCTTTGGACTGTCTTAATTTTATGTTTATTTACCGGTCACACGGGTGATTCGGGAGTTGTAATTTACATGCTTATGTGTTTTTATCTTTTCTTTTAAAAAAAAAATAATAAAAAAAAAATAAAAATTTTTGTCACGTGATAGACCTCACACTACATGCACATTACTCCTATGAATTGCTCACTATAGAGTCGCACAAGTCCATAACCCCAAACCCGTCGAGGCCCGTCCTAGAAAGTTTCAAGCTCCACCCGACCTTGACTCTTTCGAAGCGGTCAACCTCAGCCCGTGGCATAGTTCAAGACTACATGCCGGGGGTGACCTTTAAGCCCCTCTTTAGCCGAGCACAAACCACACTTCTAGTTAGGGTCTAACACTCCGTGACCAAGTCGGTTTTCATGTACTGAGATTTCCCTAAACTAATGTTTTCAAATCATACATGACAACTTGTTGATACGGACGCAATAAAAATCCGTCCCCAAAAGTGGTTATTTTGGATGAAAATAAAAAAATCCGTCCCCGCATGTATGCTTTACTACATTGATTTAGTTTAATCCCGATACATGTAGGATTCACAAACGTGATGGAATCCGATGAGTATATGGGACCGCGAGATGGTCAATATACTAGTGTGACGATTCCATTATCTTCTTAGAAACCCCAAAAGGGACCCCGTCCCTCCGACTTATAAAAAAAAAGTCTTTTTCTTATGTGGTTCGAGTCGTGTGCCCAATGTGTGTTCTCAACCTCTTCATGGACCGAAAGTGTGAACCGAGACTGACAAGGGCTACTTCTCCAATTATAGGTCCGATTGGTACTCTCCGCATCTACAGGGATTCATCCAACAGGCTTGTCCGTGAACCGATCACTCCAATAACTTCTACACCATCAATGGCCGGGGACTCCCGCACCAACAACACCATGACTCTCGAACAGCTCTCTGCCATGGTTCAAGCACTCCAACAATAAGTCTCTACCCTTAACCAAGAGGCTCAAACCAAGGAAAACTTGTGGCAAACTCATGTTGTCAGCCAAAAAGCGGCCCACGAGGCCGAGGTCGAACAGTTGAAAGCCAAGCTCCTTAAGCTCTCCAAGAATAAGGGGGTTGTTAGGATTCATTGTTAGTACACCCACCTGATTTGATTGACCCATTCCACGTGTCTTTTTATGGACTTTAGGTTTACTTGTAATGAAGTTTTACTTCAATTTTTAGACAAGTCCATTTCTAGATTTTTAGTAGTTAGGCTGAGTTATGATCGGTTTATCCTTAGCGGTTTAGTGTCCCTCAAGCCGCCGTCTTCAAACCTCCAGCGTGGTGCCTTAAGACCTTCATCAAACCGCAGTTTGTGTCTTTGATGAAACCGCATTTCAAGTTCATTCATGAAACCGCACATGCATCTGGTGGAACCGCCGACCAAGATATTGAAGAAGTTATTGCTGTCATTTACTCCTTGAAGACAAACATTTGCTTTTCAACCGTAAAAGTGAATGACTGGTGACTTGTCCTTAAACTTCAAGTCATGGTTCAGTTATTCTTTGAATGTCGGTTTGTCTCGCTTTTTGAAAAGTTACCGTTGTACTTTTCAACAACTAAAAGGACAATGTCAGGTAGTGATCCAACAACTTCCTGCCACAAAGCAAAAGCAAAGGACGACAGTGACAGGTCAACCAATGGGATTGTGGCAGCGCATTAAACCGCCATACAATGACTCACCTCATTGTCCAACGGTCACTAATGACTTCACTATAAATAGCCTTCATTGTTCAACATTGAAGGTTGCTGAGCTTCAAAGAGAATATCCCAAGTATTCTAGTTTTCTTTGAAGATTGAAAATTCAGATACTCATATCTTCATCATCTCCTTAGCAAACCCAGAGTTCTTCATTAAAGCTTCAAGCCTTCAAATCATCACAACTCAGCCTTGCACAGAAAGTAATCATTTGCTCACCATCACTTAGATATTTTGAGCTCTTGATTTCTTTCCACACTACACACCCGGAGTATATTTTCTTATAGATTATATACCTCGAAAACACAGGTTGTTATAATAGCATTGTTAGGTTAGATTGTTTATTTAGAGTTTGGATTCATTTGTAATCTTGTAAAAACTCCTCTAAATCAATACAAGTCTAGTAGCTATTAGAAAATCCTAGGCTAACCACCTAGGTAGAGGACGTAGTTCTTTCAAGAACGAACCTCTTCAAATTGTGTGTCCTTGATCTTTATTTTCTGTCTTGTCATTTACATTTATGTTTATCAGCTTTATTTACTTTCATGTGAAATGACTTGATAAATGATTTGCATACTTTTGTGATACTTCAGTTGTGCCTTGTCAGTTGTATCATTCCTTTTTCAACCACTTATACCGCCCTACTCTTTATAATTCAGTTTGGACAAAACCGCAAAACTCCGCTGTACATTTTATCTGAGCGGTTCTAGTGCTTTAAACCGCAATAGACCAAACTGATAAGTACTTGGTTGATTTTCAAGGGTATTTCGAAAAATATTTTAAACCGCTATTCACCCCTCCCTCTAGCTGTTCTATACCCTTGTTGCCCTTTGGGACCAACAAGTGGTATCAGAGCGTATCCACCAAAATTTATTTTACAAGCTTAACCGCTTGGGTGCTGATCCAATGGCAAACATAAACTCCCATATGATGCAGACATCCAACTCTAATCACTTACCTATTCTTAATGAAGATAGTTTCATCTTCTGGAAAGATAGGATGAAGAAGCACATGATATCTGAGGATCGCAGATTATGGACTGCAATTGTTAATGGACCCTATGTCCCGATGAAGGCTAACCCTGATGCAGGTACTGCTGGACAAACCGCGGAAATCAAGAAGCCGGAAGCTGAATGGACCGAAACTGATCAACGGAATGTGGACTTTGATGGAAGATCCATGTCCATGCTTGTATCAGCTATTGATCTAAGAACTCACTCAAAGGTTCTAGATTGCAATACCGCAAAGGAAACATGGGATGGCATCATTGACTTTCTGGAAGGAGATGCCGACACCAAGAAGAACCGCCTCTACCAACAGAGAAGGCTCTTTGATTACTTTGTCAAAGACCCAAAGGAATCTCTTCGCCAATGCTATGAGCGGTTCGTGGAAATTGTCAATGTATGTTTCTCTCTAGGGCACAAGTATTCCAATACTGACCTGAACATGAGATTCATGCAATCTCTTGGTAGCAAATGGCTGATCAAAACTACCAACATTAAAGACAACAAAGATCTGGAAGCCCTTGATCTACGTCATCTTTATGCTATGCTAAGGGTATTTGAATTCAAGCTTGAGGAAGCTCATGAAACCGAAAACAGATTCAAGTCTCTTTCTCTTGCCGCTTTCAACAATGCCACATCTCCAGTTTACAATCCAGATCACCATTAAACCGCATCCAATATTCATTTACAAACCGTTTCTTTTGATCCAAATATTCCAAGATATATTTCTCAAACCGCACCTCCAGAGTATTACCAACCGCCTCATCAACCTTACCCTCAACATCATCAACCCTATTCTCAACCTCAGCAATCTCATCAATCCTACACTCCATCTCAAAATTCTCAAAGTGTAGCATCCAGTTCTACTCAAGTTGACTTTGATGACATGGATGATGACGAGTTTGCTCTCTATGTGAAAAACTACACCAAGTTCAGAAAGAACAGAGCTCAATCTCAGTCAGGCGGCCCTGCAAAGTTTGCCCTCCAACCAGATTCAACAAAGCAGCTGATGCTAAGAAAAGGGATGATCTTGTTTGTTACAACTGCAGACAACCAGGTCATTTTGCCTCCAGTTGTCCCAAACCGCGCTATGAAGCCGCTCCTGCCAAGAAACCGTCCAACAAAAAGTTTTTCAAGAGAAGAGGAATGGTTGCTGAACAAGGAGAACAACCATTAACATGGATGGGTTCTGATACAGATGATAGTGATGAATATGAAGGAGTTGCAAATCTTTTCCTAATGGGATTTGAAGAAAAGGTTGAAATTGACGAAAGCCTTCCACTGCCACTCCATCAAATGAAGTCAGTTTCACCAAAAACTCCTGAAGCTAAACAAGGCAAAACTCCTACTTCACCAAACTACTCTCCTGAGGATCAAACCGAACAAAGCCATGATGACCAGGTACTTGAACGTGCTAATGTCATTTGTCAACAACACACTGTGCTTAAAAAGGCATATAAATTAATGGCTGCGGAACTTGAATATTCCCAAAAAGAATGCAAGTCCCATAAGGAGGAGATTGAAAAACTCAAGCTCCAAATTTTTGGGATAGCTTCTGTTGTGGAAGAAAACCGCTACCTTAAGGACAGAACCGAGGTTCTTAACACCCGAATCCATGATCTTACTGCACAAAGGGATGAACTTCAAAAGGTGACCGATGTGTGGACTAAGTCTGGTGTCACCATGGAATAAATCGTTAATTCACAAATTCTCTCTAAAGAGAAAAGTGGATTGGGATTTAAAACTGATGATGGGTGTAAGTGTCCTTGTCTATGTGCTGAAGGTGGTGTGAAACCAACTGAACAAACCAAAGAAATTCCTAAGGTGAATCATGCTGGTAAAAAGGGCTCAACACAAGAAATTAAAAAGCAAAATTATTTCTATGAGTATCCTAAAAACCAGACTGGGAGAGATCCAAAGTGGAAAGAGAAATCCACAGCGGCTGAGGCAACCAAAGAAGTATTGAGTGATGAAACCGCTCATAGTCGGTTTAAGGAATATCCTGTTATATTTCCTAAAGCCGCACCTAAGAGAAAGGTGGAACTCAAGAAGGTTAACTTTGTTAAAGCCAAAACCGCTGACCCAGTAAAACACGATAAACCGAAGGCCAGTAATGGATTTGTAAAACCGCAACCACAACCTGGCTTAATTCATTGTTCTATCTGTGCCGACTTTGGTCATAGTGCTGGTCATTGTCTTTTAAGATTCACACCCAATGCCAAGGGAGGTAAAAATCCTAAGGTCAAACAGGTGTGGGTCCCAAAAAGCTGCTAACCCTAGGACCCAAGGAATAAAGGGGACCAAAACCTTTCATGTTTATTTTTCAGATTTCATGTTTTATGGCTGGAACCGCTAAGAAGAAGAAGGATCTATGGTATTTGGATAGTGGATGCTCACGACACATGACTGGAGATTCAGAACTACTCTGCAGTTTCATCCAAATGAAAGGTCCCCCAGTAGTGTTTGGTAACAACAAGAAAGGAGAAACAGTAGGATATGGAGCAATCAAACGAGGAAAGGTGACTATTGAAAAAGTGTCACTAGTAGAAGGACTCAAGCACAACCTTCTCTCCATATCTCAGTTTTGTGACAAAGGAATGAACTGCACTTCACGTCAACTAGCTGTTATATCAAAGATGCTTCCTCTGGAGTCACTCTAATGACTGGCAACAGAACAGGTGATGTTTATATAATTGATTTAAGCAATATTGTTTCTATTGCTGACCTCTGTTTTGTAGCCAAAAATATAAGTGAAAGCAGCTGGTTATGGCATAAGCGGCTCAGCCACTTGAACTTCAAGTATCTAGCAAAACTGCATAGGGATGGTCTAGTAAAAGGACTACCCAAAGTGGCTGACCATCATGATGAAAAGTGTAAAGCATGCCAGCTTGGAAAGCAGCCCAAACAGTCATTTCCTAGTAAAACCGCGCCTTCAACGAACCGCTGTTTGCAACTGCTGCACATGGACTTATTTGGACCTGTCCCAACCGCCAGTATAGGAGGAAACCGCTATACACTTATGGCGGTTGATGATTATTCAAGATATATATGGGTGGAAATGATGTCCTCTAAAGATGATACTTATGGCATCGTAACCGCTCTCTTTAGACAGCTCCAAACTCAGAAATTGGATGACATTGTTGCCGTGCGTTTAGATAATGGAACCGAATTTACAAACAATGGTGTTACCCAGTATTGTGATGATCATGGAATTGATCATAATTTCTCTGCCGCTGGAGTTCCACAACAGAATGGGGTAGTGGAAAGAAACAACAGGACTTTGATTGAAGCCGGGAAGACTATGATTGCCGAAGCCAAGCTTCCCAAATACTTCTGGGCCGAAGCCGTCAATACCGCATGCTTCACCCAGAACCGCTCCCTCATCATCAAAGTTCACAACAAGACTCCTTATGAATTGTGGAGAGGCAGATCACCCAACATTTCCTTCTTCAAGATATTTGGATGCAAGTGCTACATCTTGTATAATGGCAAAGAGCATCGAGGTAAATATGATGCTAAGGCCGATGAAGGTATTTTTGTTGGCTATTCTAAACACTCCAAAGCTTTTCGTTGTTTCAATAAGACATCTTTAAAAATTGTAGAGTCAGTCCATGTTACATTTGATGAACATGCTCTCCTTGAGCCACATATGGCTCCAAATGTTGCTAATGATTTTAGTGATTTTGAGACAGGCACTTGACATAGAGCAACTGACAACCATCCTACTCAAACCTCTACATCCAGTTCTTCAGCCGCACCTACTCAAACCGCTGATGGTGTAACTGTTGAACCGCTGTCTTCTGACCCCATTCAAACTGTTGAACCAGTTCCAAATCTAACCTTCAATGAAGATTTCAATGATTATCAGGATGATCCTCCTCTGGAAAATCTTCAAGAAATAGTGGTTCAAGACAACCTCCCTCCTGAAATTAATGAGCATAGAGACCATCCAACTGCCAAAGTTATTGGTCCTATCAGTACTGGTGTCCAAACCAGAGGGAGTTTGACTCACAGAGATAATCACAGTTTGTTCTCAACTGCTCTATTATCTCATATGGAACCGAAGAAGGTAGATGAAGCTCTAAGTGATCCAAGTTGGGTAATTGCAATGCAAGAAGAGCTTAATCAGTTTGAAAGATGCAAAGTTTGGACTCTAGTTCCAAGGCCCAGTGATCATACAGTAATTGGAACAAAATGGGTGTACAGAAACAAGATGGATGAGAATGGTACAATAGCAAGAAACAAAGCTAGGTTGGTTGCTCAAGGCTATAGGCAAGAAGAATGCATAGACTATTATGAAACTTTTGCCCCTGTTGCCAGACTTGAAGCCATAAGATTGTTCCTGGCCTATGCATCCTTCAAGAAATTCAAGTTATATCAAATGGATGTGAAGAGTGCATTTCTGAATGGTGAACTACAAGAAGAAGTTTATGTAGCTCAACCGCCAGGATTTGAAGACAACAAACTTCCAAATCATGTCTTCAAACTCAAGAAAGCATTGTATGGACTCAAACAAGCTCCAAGAGCATAGTATGACACTCTATCTAAATTTTTTATTGAACAAGGCTTCTCTCGAGGTAAAATTGATACAACTCTATTTATAGCTAAACACAAAAGTCATTCATTATTAGTTCAAATATATGTTGATGATATTATTTTCGGTTCTACTAATGAAACTATGTGTGTTAAGTTTGAGAAGCTAATGAAGAGTAAATTTGAAATGAGTATGATGGGAGAGTTGACATTCTTTCTTGGACTCCAAGTCAAGCAATGCCATGATGGGATCTTTATCAACCAAGCCAAATACACTAAAGATTTGATAAAGAAGTTCGAGCTTGAAACTGCTAAACTAGTTGATACCCCAATGCCTAAGGCCTGCAGTTTGGATCGAGATGAACATGGTAAGAAAGTTGATCAAACTCTCTACCGAGGTATGATTGGCTCTCTACTTTACTTAACTGCTAGTAGGCCAGATATCATGTTTAGTGTGTGTGTTTGTGCTAGATTTCAAGCTGACCCTAGAGAATCTCATCTTATTGCTGTTAAACGTATTATTAGATATTTATGTGGATCTGTTAACCTTGGACTTTGGTACTCCAAAGAATCTTCATTTGATCTATTAGGTTATTCAGATGCTGACTTTGCAGCATGTAAGATAAGCAGAAAGAGCACAAGTGGTACTTGTCAGTTCCTTGGAACGCGGGCTGTATCATGGTCCAGCAAGAAACAAGCGTCGGTTTCAGTCTCAACTGCTGAAGCTGAATATATAGCGGCTGGAAGCTGTTGCTCTCAAATTCTCTAGATGAAACAACAGTTGGAGGACTACGGGATATTTGAACAAAACTGCCCTATCTACTGTGATAGCACTACTGCAATATCCATCTCCAACAATCCAGTTCAGCACTCAAAAACCAAGCACATCGACATAAGATATCATTTCCTCAAAGACCATGTTGAAAAGAAAAACATTTTTCTAGCAAAGGTGGGAACAGATGATCAAATTGCTGACATCCTCACCAAACCGCTTGAAAATTCCAGGTTCTATCACTTACGAGGAGAAATGGGTATGTTAGAACTAACTTAAGATATCATATCTATATATATTATTTTTAATATCTTTTGTTTAAGTGATTTGGCTATGCTTAGAAAAGTCATCTAGTGTGCGGTTCTGGCATCATTGAAACCGCATCAATAAATGGTTCGGTACAAGATTCTCCATCAAACTGACGAGTCAAATGAATGTAATCGGTTCTTTCAAAACCGACAAGAAAGCAAAGTCATTCAGTTTAAACATATAAACCGCCATCAGATTAGAGAGACATCAGTTTCATGAAAAACCGCTGAAGACGTAAGGTAAGTCGGTTTGCTCAATCAAACTGCTCAGGTATGAAATTGCATTTTAGTCCCTACTTTATGTCTTATCAATTATAAGGACCCTTTTCCAATTTTCTCTGCCGCATTAAATTCTATGTGACGTGGGACGCCATCTGGAGATAATCGTGCGCCGTTCTCGTCGTTCCATTACCCGAGGAACAGTTAATTGAGTATAAAAGACAAAGTTTATTTCTTTTTACCTTTTTACCTTCTTCCTCATTTGCGTATACACTCTCTCTCTCTCTCTCATCTGCACTCTGCTCTCAACCTCTAATATTTCCCATACTTCTTTGAAATTTAAAATGGCACCTAAGAAATCTTCAGACCCTTCTGCTCCATCTACATCTAAAACATCCAAAGGCGATATGGTATGATTTCTTGAACCCTTTACTCTAGCATTTCATTTTTTCCGCCATTGTTGTTCGAAAAAACTTGTTCGTCTTCTCATATTTTTACTTGCTTTTTCTTTCAATTTTTGGTTGATTATGATTACGTATGTTCATATATGCTGGGTTTGATGTTTATTTCATGTCTTTTGTTCAATTTTTGAACAATTTTGATTTTTGGGTTTTTCGGGTGTTCATTCGCATTTATTTTGATACTATGTTCTGGGTTTATTATTTGAACTTGTTATTTTAGAACTTTGTTAGTATCTGCTTTTTTTTTTTCCGAGTCTTTTGGTATATGTAACGCCCATCCTTAATCTCGTTAAATATTTGACTTATTTGTTAAATTCTTGACGTGCTTGCTTAAATTCTTGAACTTGCATATTATGTGCTAGTTTTACTTGAATTAAAATCTTAACTGCTTTAGAATATTAAGGTGGTTAAATGTCTAGTTTTGACTTTTGGGTGATTTGTGAAAATATGACTTGAGGGGCCTTTTTGTCAAAGTTAGAACTTGAGGGGCCTAATTGCAATTCCTTGAAAGTTATAAGTATAAAGGCTGGGTTGCCTTCTCTGATTTTCATTTTCTCAATTCTTCTCGTACGTTCTTTCCTATGTTCCATAGAAGGGAGTTCAATTTTACCCTATTCTTGACTCCTCGCGATTAATTATCCCTCTGTTCGTGATTCCGGTCCCGGATAAATATTCGTGGCGTTGAATAGAGCGTTTCCTGCCGAACAGAAATTAATTTGGGTCAACTTGATTTTTGACTAGGTAAGCTATTAGCTTCCCCTTACTTGTAATAACATGTATATATGCTATTCCCGCTACTTGTTCTTGTTAAAATTGTGTTTTGGGCAATTTTTGTGATACTTGTAATTTTGGGACGAAGGGAGTATAAAATACACTGCTTATGAAGAAACTTGAAAAATAGTGTTTAAAACTTGATTACCCTCCTGGGTTTGTTAAGTAGATTATTAGAAAAGATACTCCTACTCGTGAGACGGTAAAATAGTAACTTGATTTAAATATTATTAGAAAAATCGTACCATTATTTGTGGTACGGGGAAATGAATGGAAGTATCCCTAGATGGGTATATTAGTATAAAATAAAATTGTACTTATACTTTTGGGGGCGGTGAAATATTGAAATGGAATAAAAGGAAATTATCCTATTATTTATGGGACGATAAAAAAAATGAATTGAGTTTGAAATAGTGTCTTGGGTATTGCCTAGGGGTTAGTAAAAGTATACTCCTACATTTGGGACGGAGAATTTATAAGTATAAAAGTCTCTGTTGAAATAAGAAAGTATAATTGAAATGAGTGATTTAAGCTTGTTATTGTACTCCTGGGTTTGATAATATATTGATAAAAATTATACTCCTACGCTTGGGACGGAAAATTATTTAACCTGGGAAAGAATTCGGATTTTGGCATTTTGGGCCTTGGGCGACCGCCCATTTTGGGCTGGGCGACCGCCCATCTATCTGAAGTATTTTGTTCTTGGAAAGCCTGATTTTGGGCGACCGCCCACACCATTTTGTGCGGCCGCCCATATGTCCTGAAAAATTGTAAAACTTGTTTAATGATTATATAAGTTGGAAATAACCCTTGTTAAGGCATATAGCCTTAGGATAAGATGTCCTAGTAAGTATTGTGATACCTTAGGGGTATCAGAAGTGAGTCTTGAACACGATTACTCATTAAATTAAAATGAGAACTTGAGTATAAAAGGAAGAACTCTTTTATATGTCTTGAAAGTGCTATGAACAAGCACTTATGTGTTATGCTTGTCTTGAAGCCAATGATTGTGCACCTTAGGGGCATTAAAACAAGACTAGAGATTGAATATCCTATGTAGGGGATTATGAACTTATAAGTATGAGTTGTATAGTATTGACTTGATTTGAACTCGAAGTATTCTTGGTCTAGGTTTAGGGTACTACCCTAGATGGCCTAGATGAGTGTTGTAGAACACTCTAGTAATGAAAAATAGTCCCTTTGTGAACAAATGAAATGTGGACTTGAATCATAATTAAATGATAACTTGAGTATAAGAGTAGTAACTCTTTTATGTGTCTTGAAGTTAATGTTTGTGTACCTTAGAGGCACCAACTAATGTCTTGAGCTTGAATGTCCTAAGAAAAGGATTAGAAAATAATTCGTGAAACATGTATAATTCATCTTCCTAGCTTGAACTTGAAGTATAAGATAATTAACTCTTGTACATGTTTAATCATCCAAAGAAATGGAGTGAGAACTTGGATATAAGATGATAAAATCTTGTATATGTCCTGAATGTCTTGAATGTCCTGAATGTCTTAAGATGAGACAGTAACTTGAAGTATAAGACAATAAAATCTCGTACATGACTTGAACATCCAAATAATTGGATTAAGACTTGAAAATCAGATTATAAAATCTTGTACATGCCTTGACACCAATATAGGTGTATGGTAATAAACTTGAAAGAGTCTTGATGTGTATATGCAAATCTTGCATATATTTACTTGATAGAATGTGGCTTCTTGATTGATTGGTACACGGTATGAATAACCAAAGAATTGGGTTATGGAACTAGATAGAGAATGATTAACTCTACTACATAGTTGAACTTGATACGTGTATATTGGAAGTGCTATAAATAAGCACTAAAGTGTAAATGATTTAGTTTTAATCGCGTATATACTCAATGAAGTATATCAAATATAAAGAAGATATCTTGTCTTGAAAGGGTTCCTAAAGAAAATAGGGACTAGTGTAATATGAAGATAATTCATATAATCGTGAATACTACGATTTAAATTAATAAGAATGGTTATAGAACACAATATGTGTTAGAAAATGTATTCGATTATTAACGATACATATACGTGAAGTATGACTGTGTCTAGGTACAATGTGACCTATTCTACTACGTGTTTAGAGTATAATGTATTGAGCTCTACTTGATAGTAAGGGTATCGTGATAGACACTTTAATGTGTTAAACGTGATATGAATATGTACGTGCAAACTTGGCATGTGACAAAGTGATATACCCTACTACTTGACTGAAGTCTGTTATTAATGGACTCTTACTTGGATTGATCGTGTTACATGGACACCTTATGTGCCAATGTTATCTTGGTTTATATTCGCAATAATTGCGTACGTGTACTTGTATTCTCGTGAGCACATGATACATAATTACATGGTGCATATTCTCGTGAGCACATGATACGATTACATGGTGCATAAAGAATATTCCACTAATAAGGGACTGAGTTCTGTTCTCGTAGTTCAAGTAAACATCTACTTGTGCATTCTTGTGTGAGTCCAGCTGGTTCTCCTTGCTTGTTCGAAAATATATAGGTTCACGCTTGTCGCGAGAGCTGGGGCTTAAGTGACAATCGGGTCCCTATGTATTTCCGCTTGACCCCTTACTACCGGCCATAGTAAGGGCATAGCTTCCTTGGTTGGAGCAATAAGCCTGACCTAAGTGAATGCTAACTCTTGTCTTGAACACCTCGTGGATCTTGTTCTTGTGGATGACACTGGTTACCAGGTCTTCTTATATACTGCACAGCAGTTCTTGTTCTTGTTCTTGGTTGTCCTCAGCTAGAAAAGCATCGACAACAAATGGTATTCTTGGGAGGAATAAGGAAGGATTCAGGTAAAAATGCATGATAGGCCTATGTGCATCTTGGTGATCTGGTCTAGCCTCTCATACTACTTGACTACTTGTTACCTGATCATATCTTGAGCTTGATTATTTATTGAGTTGGCTTAGCCTCTCCTATACTTGTTACTTGATGATACTTGATATATGTTTAGTTGAGTATCTACTTGTATTGCATGATAACATGACATATAGTTGCATGTTAATAGCTTACTGAGATTTATCTCACCCTTTATTTGTTTAATTGTTTCCCCCCCAGGAAAGCAGGGGATAGTACGCAGTGAGGCTCGACTTAGCTGGGAACTTACTCAGCAGGATATTCTTGTTCAAAGTTAGTGTCCTTTTATATTTTGGTAAGGACGATCTTGTATGAGTTAATTAAACTCTGGGCTTGTATTGGGGTAGTATTTGTTGTCCCTAGACAGTTCTTGATGCCAGCTTATTTGCTAGGCATGTCTTCCGCTGTATGTAACCTTGTTTGGTTTTAATTTTCTTGGTCTAGAACTCGTGTGAGCTATCTTAGCTCCCTACTCTTGAGTATATATATCATGTCAGTTTTGTTTCTAGCAGGTATTGTTCCTGTTTCCCGTTAGTTTCTTGTTTCTTGTTAGTTACGCGCACCAGGTTCGAGGTTCTATTAAGGGATCCCGGGACTTGGGGCGTGTCAGTATAATTCTTTTTTAATTTGGTTAAGTTTTTGTTTTGCATGTTTATCCCCTGTTCATCATGTTCTTCATGCATTCAAATGCTTTTTCAAATTCTTTCTATGTCTAGTTTTGGGTGTTTACCATTTTACCCCTGTTTTGCTTCAACCGCTTATTTCATTGTTAGGATTCCTTGTAGCAGTTTGAATGCTTGGTTTATTCAAACTGCTTGCACCAAACCCTTACTAACTTTGATTATTTTTAGGATGAATCCAACTTTGTACATGGATCTCAGATCATCAAAGCCGAATTTGAAGCTGATGCAGTTGGAAGAAAACTGCTTGCCCTACTGGAATCATCAAAACTGCTGCCCTTATTCCAGTTAGATGAACCGAAGTTTGACAAGAGGCTTTGTGCATAATTCTTTGACAATGGGATTGTCTGTGAGGTACCCCTGCTGAATGGTAAAGGTGAAGAGATCAGAGACTTAGAGTCTGGGGAGGTTAAGACTGAAAATGCCATCAAGTCCACTGTCAGGACAAAGGATGTAGTTTTATCTGCTTCAAAGGTTGCTATTTTGGCTGGACTGGAGAATTCTGGAATCCTTTCTATCAAACCAGAATTAGTCAGCAGAACTACTGAGGAGCTCTTGGGGGTCTCTGTCTTCAACACTAAGTCCACCCCCAAGAAGGAGTTTGGAGAAGTAATGGTGATGTTGTGTGATTTAGTAGACACTGGAGTGATGTGCAAGAATGGCAATCACAACAATTTCACTTCTGAGCAGTACAACTACTGCGTGGCTATCTACAAAGGGAAGAAGCTGCACTGGCCAAGGATCATCATGCAAGAAATGATCAATGCCCTCAGCCGCCACACTTCTGCCAAAGCCGCTGGTAAAACAAAGATCAGAACTCATTGCAAACTCTTAACTAAATTCCTTCATCAGGACTCCGTGATCTTTAAGGCTTCAGTGGCAACTGAAGCTGAGTGGGTGCAACCGAATGAGAAGACCTTATTTGGTGCTTCAAAGCTTGATGCTTTCAGAACCGCGTTTGGATGGCGGTTTGCACAAGCGGTATGGTCTGCTGATCCTCTGCCTGAAGAACAGAGAGGTCCCTTTCCTGAGGCTCGGCTCAATAAGTCAGGCAAACCTTATGCCGGTGCCATAGCAGATCAAGCCGCTGCTACTAGAGCTAGAGAAGCAGCTCAAACTGCCACTTTGAATAGGCTAGGAGTTAGCCTGGATGGAATTGAGGCTCCGGTTGAGAGGGAGTCTGCGGTTGAGGGGGAGCCTGCAATCCCTGCGGCCCAACCCCGGGAAACCGCGGCTCCAAGAAAGAAGAAAGCCAAAGTCACTGACACTTCAAAACCCTCATCTATTCTTCCTCCAAAACCGACCTTACCAAAATCCTTCCTCATTCTATCCAATCCCTCTTCTGAACCGCTTCCACCTTACTCTAAACCAATTCCCTTCACAAAACCAACTCCTCCTATCCCTTCTAAACCCCAGATAAAACCCCTTTCCCCAATCAAGCCTCATGCTGAAAAATCAATGAACTTTGCACAAGATGTGAACATGTTGAGAAAACTGAAAGCCTCCACCTCTGAACCCAAACCTATCTCACCTCCAAAATCCCCTCTCAAACTGCCAACTGTTCAGTTCACTGAAGAACAGTTGCAGCGTATCTTTTCTACCCTTCCCAACCTTAAACCCTCCACTCAAACCGAGCCTGAGCAGACCGAAGTGTCTGAGGCTGCGGTTCCAGTTGAACAAGACGAGGTATCTACAAGTGCGATTCAGCCTGAGCAAACTGATGCGTTTGAGGCTGCAGTATTGCCTGAGCAGACTGATGTGTCTGAGGCAGTTCAAGATGAACCTAAGCAAGATGATGAAAATCTTGAGGTTCAACCGCTGAAGAAGAAGAGAAGGTTAGTGAAGAAATATGACTTTGTGGAGCACTGGCAATCAAGGCCACCTGGTGCAATGGACTTCATTGAAGCTTCTGACAAGAAGGATCATTCACCCACTGAAGGCCCATTTGCAAAGGAGTTGAGAGAAAGGGCTGAAATGAGAAAGGCTGGAATAGACCCAATGCTGGTTGAAACCGCTACTCCTTCGTTGAAACGAAAGCTGGAGTTTGACTCACCAGAGCACACTCCTTCACCTTCTGAATCCCTTACACTACCTTTTGCTTCAGCAGTTCAACCGTCGGCTCAACCGCAACTGATCAACATCTCTGCCCCTTCGGTTCTGCCTGAATTCACAGTTGCAGTTAGGTCTCCCAAACTGCGTGGTTTGAAAAGGAAGTGTGCACAGGACATAGCGGGTTACCTGAAGAAGTTTAGAGCTACTACTTCCAAAGCCAATTGCCATGGAGCCATCATCAGAGCCGCCAACAAGCATGAAGAGCAACGACTCAAGTGTGGTCGTCCAAATCCTTTTGCAATCTTTCCAGCCGATGAGTCTCAAGCTGCTTCAGATCAACTGATTGCTTCAACTCTTGATCAAATTATTGAAGATCTGGCAGTTGAGTTCATCTTCTCTCTCTGCTCTCAATTTTTCTTTAGAATAAACTGCATTGTCTTTCCTTATTTGTATAGATGGCAGTTCTCTCCTTATTCTTCCTTTCCTCTTTCTAATACCCAAATTCTTTCCATTTCCCCTTCTCTTCCCTACACTTCATTTTCTATCATTCCTTTCCCTTCCTCCCTTTTTGAAACTGATCCTGTGAAGATTCAGTTTGTGCTGGATTCTTTCCTTACCCAATCTGCATTTTTTTCCTCTCTGCCCTTCCTTGTTGATGTCATTAAGAGGGAGAATGCTATTGATCCTCGTATTGGGAGAATGGAATTCAAAATTGAAACCCTTCTGGAGAATCAGCTCAAGTTAGAACAGAAGGTTGAAACTTTGAATGAGCTGACTTCTCTCAGACTTGAAGCGGCCCAAGAAATGAATGAGGCTCTGGAGAAGAAGTTAGACCAACTAGATGATCTAACGGTTTCATCAACTGACTACTTAGTTCAGTATGCTAACGACCTGAAAAAGCTTTATGAGAAAATCTTAGAGAAGGTAAATGAACCGACCCATCTTCGTCTCAAGTCAGCTGAATATGTGTTTGAAACCACCAGCATAGTTGAGCCTTCTGATGCTCAAACAGTTGTCCAAGCCGCCGCTAGGGTTCCTGATAGAACTAATTAGAATTCTTTCTATCTTTTGTAATCAGTTTTTGACTTTCATTATTTTCCTTGTAATTTGTAACTTCTAAAACCTTTGAAGGATTATAATGAAAATGAATGCATTGCATCCAATATTCCAAAACTTTGTTTATTCAAACTACTTGTTTGTGGAATAATGCATTTCTAAAAACTCATGCACTATTCATCATGAAAATTTTTCTAAGTGTATGTGTTTTAAACATTCAGTTTAAACATGCATATCTGATTCTCATAATCATATCTCTGTATATGCATCTGAATGAATATCTTATCTATCTGTGTTTCATTTCCCTTGTCTTTGATAGATTAAAAATCTATGGTATAGCATTGTGTGTGCATTTGACTTGGGACATGCAGTTTCAATACATACTCATTTGAGCATGTTCTTACCAAGTACAATGTTTGCTCTATCATAGTGTGGTAATGGCATCAATCAAATAGGGGGAGATTGTTAGGATTCATTGTTAGTACACCCACCTGATTTGATTGACCCATTCCACGTGTCTTTTTATGGACTTTAGGTTTACTTGTAATGAAGTTTTACTTCAATTTTTAGACAAGTCCATTTCTAGATTTTTAGTAGTTAGGCTGAGTTATGATCGGTTTATCCTTAGCGGTTGAGTGTCCCTCCAGCCGCCGTCTTCAAACCGCCAGCATGGTGCCTTAAGACCTTCATCAAACCGCAGTTTGTGTCTTTGATGAAACCGCATTTCAAGTTCATTCATGAAACCGCACATGCATCTGGTGGAACCGCCGACCAAGATATTGAAGAAGTTATTGCTGTCATTTACTCATTGAAGACAAACATTCGCTTTTCAACCGTAAAAGTGAATGACTGGTGACTTGTCCTTAAACTTCAAGTCATGGTTCAGTTATTCTTTGAATGTCGGTTTGTCTCGCTTTTTGAAAAGTTACCGTTGTACTTTTCAACAACTAAAAGGACAATGTCAGGTAGTGATCCAACAACTTCCTGCCACAAAGCAAAAGCAAAGGACGACAGTGACAGGTCAACCAATGGGATTGTGACAGCGCATTAAACCGCCATACAATGACTCACCTCATTGTCCAACGGTCACTAATGCCTTCACTATAAATAGCCTTCATTGTTCAACATTGAAGGTTGCTGAGCTTCAAAGAGAATATCCCAAGTATTCTAGTTTTCTTTGAAGATTGAAAATTCAGATACTCATATCTTCATCATCTCCTTAGCAAACCCAGAGTTCTTCATTAAAGCTTCAAGCCTTCAAATCATCACAACTCAGCCTTGCACAGAAAGTAATCATTTGCTCACCATCACTTAGATATTTTGAGCTCTTGATTTCTTTCCATACTACACACCCGGAGTATATTTTCTTATAGATTATATACCTCGAAAACAAAGGTTGTTATAATTGCATTGTTAGGTTAGATTGTTTATTTAGAGTTTGGATTCATTTGTAATCTTGTAAAAACTCCTCTAAACCAATACAAGTCTAGTAGCTATTAGAAAATCCTAGGCTAACCACCTAGGTAGAGGACGTAGTTCTTTCAAGAACGAACCTCTTCAAATTGTGTGTCCTTGATCTTTATTTTCTGTCTTGTCATTTACATTTATGTTTATCAGCTTTATTTACTTTCATGTGAAATGACTTGATAAATGATTTGCATACTTTTGTGATACTTCAGTTGTGCCTTGTCAGTTGCATCATTCCTTTTTCAACCACTTATACCGCCCTACTCTTTATAATTCAGTTTGGACAAAACCGCAAAACTCCGCTGTGCATTTTATCTGAGCGGTTCTAGTGCTTTAAACCGCAATAGACCAAACTGATAAGTACTTGGTTGATTTTCAAGGGTATTTCGAAAAATATTTTAAACCTCTATTCACCCCCCCCTCTAGCGGTTCTATACCCTTGTTGCCCTTTGGGACCAACAGGGGTGAACGACAATGAGGAATCCGAATGGACCCAAGGTTTGTTTGAAAGCCCATATGTTAGTGCCCGTATCAAAAAAGTGGGGGAGCCAAGCACCGACAACCACGACCACAAAATGGTCGATTCCATCATGTCCTACATTGATCAGAAATTTGAAGGCCTCAACATGGGAAAAGGCTCCAACACAAGCCTTTATCAGTCATCCATTCTCATGAGCACGATGGCCGCTCTCCCTGACAAGTTCAAGATGCCCGACATTAGCAAGTTCAAGGGCAACTCATGCCCGATGGCTCACATCGAGACTTACATTTGGGCTATGGTTCCGAAGAAGGTCACCCCAAAGGTGATGGCTCAATGCTTTCCTCTCACTCTCGAGGGGGCGGCAAAGGATTGGTATGCAACTCTCCCGCTCACTATCCGCCTTGATTGGGATGCCGCTATACTTGCCTTAAAAAATCAATATTAAGGCAACACCACTCACCGGCCCACAAGGAAAGAGCTCGAGAACACCACTCAAAGAGACAACGAGTCCTTCATTGACAACACAAGAAGATGGAATGACAAGCTCTCTGAAATTGTCAAGAGGCCAAACACGAAAGAGCAAATGGACATCTTCCTCAAGTGTCTCAAGATTGATCTCCGCACCCACCTAAGTGGGGCTTGCTACTCCGACTTCTCCCAAATGTATGAGGCAGGGGTACGCATGGATGACTTGCTCAAGGAGATAAAGAAAGCCACTCCTACTTTCCGTTACAAGGCCGCCTCTAGTTCAAACAAAGAGGCTTCTGTCAATGCCGTTACTACTGACAAGGGGAATTACAAAAGGGTCCCTCCACCACAAGGCAAGCGGTTCTAAAACGACCGCGTCTATACTCCTCTCAATGGAATGACCATCACCGAGGCCTATGAAGCTCTAAAGGCCAAGGGACAGATCACTCCTCTCCAAGGGTACAAGCAACCACAACCGCTCCGTCCCAACCATGCCCACCACAAGTGGTGTGACTACCATCAATGCACCGGCCACCTCACCGAGGAATGCTTCTCCATCCGCAACACCATCCAAGACCTTATAGACAAGAAGGAATTCATAATCCCTAATGAGGGTGGTGTCAATGTAATAGAGGTAGGAGAGTTTGAAGGAACCACTCATTCAATCCCATTTGTGAATAAGGGCTCCGATGGCATGAATAAACTTGACAATTCCTGTTATGTTGTGACTTACGATGAAGTTATGAGGGAAGTCTTAGAGAATAGGAAGAAGAAGCTCCAAGGGCCCGTGAATGTGCTCACCGCAGTGGCCGGGTAATAGCGAGTGCCTCGGTTCCCACGAATACAGCAACCAACACCTCTTCTCAAAGATCAAAAGCACAGGATGCACCCGAAGACCCTTTATTGACACAACTCAAGAGACGCAAGCCAACATATCCATTTGGGACCTTATTGCATCATCAAAGAAGCACCGAGACCTCGTCATTAAGAACTTGGATGACACATCAGTCTCTCCCGACACAACTCCCGAAGACCTCACAGAAATGATAGGTCACATTAACTTCGGCAATGTCATCACTTTTGCCGACATGGACCTCCCGCCATTTGGGTCCGATCACAATGAAGCCATGTACCTCAAAGTAAAGGCAAGGGGGAGGCCCATTTCAAGAGTTTTAGTAGACGGTGGTTCCGCACTCAACTTAATGCCTAGCCGACTCATGGGCATGCTGGGGCTCAAAAGCTCTGATTTACAACCTTCTACCCAAGTCATTAGAGGGTACTACAGCACTGCCCATACAGTCATGGGAATGCTAGAAGTTGATATCGAATTTGGAAGCATGATCATGTCCGTCCCATTTCAAGTACTTGATGTCCCGTCTTCGTTCAACATACTTTTGGGCCAACCATGGATCCACAGTTCCAATGCTGTCCCTTCCACTCTCCATCAGTGTGTCAAGATCAGAAATGGGGATGAGATAATCATTGTCATGGCCGAGAATGTCACCATCCATAGAAATGGGGGACAACCCGTCCACCAAGTTCAACACGGGATAGAAGATTCCACTCTCTCCGGCGTCAACGCCATTGACAAAGAAGGGGGAAACAGACAATGGACCCTCGGTAATCCTAAAATCCTCCGCATGATGAGGAACATGAATCACTTTCCTGGTCTAGGCCTAGGGAAGCATCAACATGGAACATTGCACCCCGTAGAGGTTCCTTTTGTCAGAAACAAGTTTGGTTTGGGATACGAGCCTACCGAAGATGACGTAAAATATGAGCAAGCGGTCAAGAATCAAAAGACCCGAGCTCGCAAAGAAGGTCGACAATATGAAATCCCCAATTTGAGGCCTTACCGCAACACACTGAACGGTTATTTTGTTCACCAAGGGGAAGATGTTTCGTACATGATCTTTCCCGAGCCATGGGTTAACAACAAGGGCGTCAGAAAGCCCGGTCTCGAGATCTTCACTGATTGTGAAATTCCGACACAAAAAAGGGAGCCTATTCCAATGTCACCCCGAGAGTGGTGGGGCAAGAAAGTGACCATAGAGTCCGAGGTAGAGATTACCGTGGGGGAAGGACTGTCCGATCTAGCCTCCATGTTCGAAGAATTTACCATCATGGACGATTGTCAAGTCAACGCCATCTCCGATGACACAGAAATAGAGAATTTATCTATCAGCGAGATCCAGCCAAGCTCCGAGACAATCAACAACTGGTATTCTACGAAGGGGCCCATGGTATCCGAGGAATTTTTAGTCCAAGAAATGGGTTACATACCCCGCACAGCAACAAAGGAAGAGCGGCTCACACTTACTTTCGAGTCCGAGAGTGTTTCTAATACCCTAACCCAAGAGGATATGGAGGTCATAGCCGAGCGTGTGTTTCCTTTCTTTGCTAATGAAAAATTCGATATTTCTGAGTACCCCGAGATTGCAAACATCATAAATGATGAATTAACTAATAACGAACTTAATAAGCAAGTTAATAACGATTCGAATTATGATGAATTAGACCACGAAAACATAACATACCTAAATGAGCTAGCTCAACAGGTTCGTTGTCGTGGTGAAAATGGTCCAGGGGCCGATGAGGAATTGTATGTTGTTAATCTGGGTACCGACGAAGAGCCGAAAGAAACAAAGATAGGC
Source organism: Campanula takesimana (assembly GCA_026119855.1). Lineage (NCBI taxonomy): Eukaryota > Viridiplantae > Streptophyta > Magnoliopsida > Asterales > Campanulaceae > Campanula > Campanula takesimana. Next base: position 194,036 of record JAOWBW010001377.1, on the reverse strand, counting down.
AGCTTCTTCAAAGGGGAAGACAGAGACAGATTGACTGCACTGCTCAAGGAATTTGTGGATGTATTCGTGTGGTCGTACAAAGACATTCCGGGTTTGGACAGAAAGGTCGTAGAGCACAAAATCCCGATCAGAGAGGACGCTAAGCCAGTAAAACAGAAGCTCAGAAAGATCAAACCAGAATGGTACCTACAAGTCAAAGAAGAGATTGAAAAGCTCCTCAGTGTGGGTTTCATCAAAGTCATTGAGTATCCGACTTGGCTAGCCAACATTGTGACAGTCAGAAAGGCAAACGGTAATGTTCGAGTTTGTGTGGACTTCCGGGATTTGAACAAAGCTTCCCCGAAAGATGATTTTCCGCTACCAAACATCGACATGCTCGTCGATTCGACTGCCAACTATGAAGTCTGCTCATTTGTGGACGGTTTTGCCGGTTACAATCAGATTCTCATGTCCAAGGAGGACCAACACAAGACAGCTTACACAACACCGTGGGGCACTTTCTGCTACACAGTCATGCCGTTCGGGTTAAGGAACGCTGGGGCTACCTACCAAAGGGCTGTTACGGATCTATTCCATGACATGATTCATAAAGAGATCGAGGTCTATGTAGACGACATGATCATCCTTTCAAAGGGAACCAACGGTCAACATTTGATCGATCTTCGCAAGTTCTTTGAACAACTCCGACAACACAACATGAGACTCAATCCCACAAAGTGCACTTTCGGGGTTATCAGAGGAAAGGTTCTCGGTTACATGGTCACTGAGAGGGGAATTGAAGCCGATCCCTCCAAGATCAAGGCAATCATTGACATGCCTCCTCCAAAGACGCAGAAAGAAATCAAAGGTTTTATGGGCAAACTTCAATGCATCAATCGCTTTGTGAACCAACTCACTTCCATGTGTGAGCCGATCTTCAAGCTACTCAAGAAGAATGTGGCTCTAGAATGGACCGATGCTTGCCAAGAAGCCTTCGACCAAGTGAAGCATTACTTGAGCTCCAGTTTTGGTTCCACCGCACAAGGATAAGCCTCTCTTGCTCTATCTCACTGTCAATGATGAAGCCCTAGGGGCTATGTTAGCACAAGAACAACGAGACTCCACAAAAGAGAATGCTATCTACTTTGTCAGCCGCCGGTTTCAAGGAACTGAGAAGAACTACTCTGTCTTAGAAAAGTCTTGTACGGCATTGGTTTGGTTTACTCAAAAGCTCAAGCATTACATGGAGGCCTTCCCAATCAAGTTGGTAGCAAAAGTGGACCCGCTCCGCTACATCTTCGAGAAGCCTTTCATGTCAACAAGAATATCCAAATGGTACTTCATGCTCGCCGGCTACGATATCACTAACGTCACACTCAAATCCATCAGGGGGAAAGTATTCAGTGATCAGCTTGCTGAATTTCCGTGTAACAAAGTAAAGGGGGAAGATGTACAGTTCCCCGACGAGCATTTAATTTGCGCTACAACAGAGGAAAATAAGTGGCAACTTTTTTTTGATGGCGCGGCCAATAAGCATGGGTATGGCATAGGGATGTTACTTGTCGATCCAAAAGACATCTATACTCCAATTGCTATCCGCCTCGAATTTGAGGCCACCAACAACATCGCCGAGTACGAAGCATGCATAGCAGAGCTCGAAGCGGCCCTCGAGAGAAATGTCACGAGCTTAGAGGTATTTGGTGATTCCTTACTCATCATCAATCAGACATCTGGAAAATGGAAGATTCAAGACTCAACTCTACAATGGTATGGTCAACATCTCGAGGAGTTGGTTGAACAGTTTCAAGAAATCACCTTCAACTACCTGCCAAGGGACAAGAACCGTTTCGCTGATGCACTAGCCACCATCGCTTCACTGGTCAAAATGGCCGAGGGAAAAATGGTGAAGCCCTTTAAAATTTCCTGAAGGAACAGTCCGGCATACTGCATGAGTATCGAGATCAACGAGGTCCAGCAAACTCCCCGTGGTATTCAGATATCATGAATTTTCTCAAGAATGGCACTTATCCCGAGAATAGCAATAAAAAGTCTCAGATGGCATTGCAAAGTCTAGCCTCTCGATATATACTAATTGGAGATCGAGTTTGCAAAAGGCACCACGAAGGGATCAATCTCCTATACGCAAATGAGACTGAAGCTCAAGAAATAATGCATGAGATCCACGAGGGTGAATGTGGGCCCCACATGAACGGGTTTATGTTAACCAAGAAGATACTCCGCATGGGTTATTATTGGAGTACCATGGAAAGAGACTGCGTCGAGAAAGTCAAAAGGTGCGCCAAATGCCAATTCCATGCCAACCTACAGCACGCTCTACCCTCACAACTTTACAACATGACCACGCCATGGCCCTTCTCTTGTTGGAGCATAGACATCATCGGCAAAGTTCACCCTACTGGCAGCAACGGACAATCTTTCGTCCTAGTAGCCGTGGACTATTTTACAAAATGGGTCGAAGCACAGGCTTACCGGGTTCTCAACGCCAAGAAAGTGGCCGAATTCGTGAAGACCCACATCATGTGCCGGTACGGCGTTCCTCATGAAATCATCTCAGACAACGGTTCTCACTTTGAGAAAGAGATGGACGCACTCCTGGTAGAATACAAGATTACTAAGCACAAGTCATCTCCATACCGCTCTCAAGAAAACGGCGCGGTCGAAGCAGCTAATAAGACAATCGAGACCATTGTGAAGAAAATGGCCTCCACAGGAAAAGATTGGCCCGAAAAGCTACCTCTAGCATTGTGGGGCTATCGCACGTCAATACGGACAGCAACTGGAGAAACTCCTTATGCACTGGTGTATGGTTCCGAAGCTGTACTCCCAATAGAGCTCAGAGTCCCATCCCTACGGGTCCTCCTCGAGAACCAAGTCAATGAAATCGATTGTATGAGAAGTCGATATGAACAGCTAGCTCTACTCGACGAGAAAAGGCTAAGGGCACTCGAACGTACGAGAGCCTATCAACAAAGAATGGCAAGGGCTTACAACAAAAAGGTGAAGCCTCGAAACATCAATGTGGGAGATTTGGTCCTAAGACAACATCCTCCTAATGCCATGAACCCCCTTGGAAAATAGGGACCCCGATGGATCATTCCGTATGTGGTCAAGAAGATACTAAGCGGCGATGCAGTCCAACTCGTGTATTTAGATGGAGATCAGCTGCCGAAGGAAGTCAACCTCGACAAGCTGAAGAAATTCTACGCTTAATAAACGAAGACCATTAAGAAAAAAAAAAGCTCGCTAGGTTGAAAACCCGCAAGGACGGCCTAGGCAAAAAATTAGAGCACGTGCAAAAAAGAAGCCCGCTAGATTGAAAACCTGAAAGGGCGGTCTAGGCAAAAAACAGGGTGCACACACAAAAAGAAAATGGTCTTCGTTTGTTTGAACTACGGAGACCTGAGCCTCTACACTGGAGGAACGTAGGCAACCTTCGGGTGCGGTCTAAAATATAAACAAATACCCAAATCATTTCAAATTAACGAGATGCAATTTTATTCAAATCCTTAAATCATTTTTGCCATTACAATGGGAATGTTGAGCTATTAAAAGACATAAAGCATTAAATCCTAAAAAAATGGTCTATTTTACTTGCAATCTCTTGGGATACTAGGAAAAATCTAATTTTCTCTTGGCCTTCGAAGGGCCACCCGAACGACCATCAATCCTACTCTTCTTGGGAGGTCTAGGAACACTGATGCGGACCGAAACCTTCTGCGCAACAGAACGTCTCCGAGCATAAAAGTCATCCAAAGGGGTACCAAAAGGGTCAGTCAGAATGTTGTTCACATCAGCAGCAGCTTCCTTGTATCTCAAAGCACTGCTAGGCTCAAAGTCTTTCCCTAACAGTTCAGCCCGAAGAGCATCTACCCAAGTAATGCTGCGGTAAACGATACCAAACAAATGATCCAAGTAACTCTCGGGAAGAAAGATACTACCCCGATGCAGAGGGACGGAAGCCCACCGATGAAGGTCATCTCCCCAAGCCGACTGGAGTTCAGTGGAGAAGTTCGGACCCATGTAAGAAACTGGACGAAGCGTCCCGTTCCTCGGAAAAGGAATTATTTGTTGACGGCCAAACTGCCTGAGAACCCGTTCTGGTTGGTAAAACGAAGAATCTCTCAACCCGGGTAAAACCATATGCTGAAAACTGAAGGTCCATTCCACAAAAGGGCAAAGACCCCAAGAAGAAGGACACCACTCAATGTCAGCTGTAAGGCGAGAAGCAAAGAATTTCCTCCAACCCTCTTTGGTCAGGTTTCGAATCAACAGTCGTCTTCTATGAACGGTAAAATGAGAAAGGTCACCATGCGACGCATAAAGCCTGAAATGCTCTCGAAGCCATATGGTTAAAAGCAAGGGGCTTCCTCGTCGCATCCCGCCCGTACGACGCAATTCGTCCAGACCATGCAAAGTTTCCCCCACTATGAGAGGGATTATACTGAATTGTTGCTCCTTCTCCTGCAACACAATCTCAGCCAACTGTGCATCCGCAGTACTCAGAGGAGCGACAAATAGAACCTCACTGAAAAGACAGACAGCCATGGCATTTCTCTTAAAAGACTGAACCGCGACAACTTCCGAATGCAAGCTGAAAAACATCAGAAGCTCAGTTATGTCAACAACGGTCCCGTGCAGCATCTTCTTCACCTCTCCAACAGGGAGATTCAGAAGGTCAACCCAAGAATCAACAACACCACGGTGATATTTAGGGACGACAATCCGACCGGCCAAAGGCATACCAAGAATGACCCCAAAATCATCGACAGTCGGCACCATTTCATTAGCCGAAAAGTTGAAAGTATGGCTATCACAATTCCAAAAGGCCACAACGGCCTTCAACAAGTCCCAATCCGACTTCAATGTCCGCAAAGTAAAAATAATTCGAAACCCGAAATCTTTGATAAAAGCATTTTTGGGATGAGTCTTGAAAGAATACACGAAGGTCGAAAAATCCTTCTCGTAACTCTTAACAACCTCGGCATCAAGACTGAAAAGGTTAGAGGCCATGAGAAAGAAGCTCACAAGCAAAATTGAGCAATAAAATGGTGTTAAAAATGGCAAAAGAGAGCTGTTAGAATCAAATTGTCGACCAGAAGCTGATATTATAGCTGTTGGGGGGATCTTTTGGCCAGCAAATGTCAGGCCCCGAATTTCACCTCCCAGAGGCGCGTGCCCCCGACACCGGTATGAGCGGCGCGCGCGTCCCATCGCCAAGAGAGGAGGCGCCCGCGTCCCAGGTCAGAAGTCCTTCAGAAACGGCCCTTGTCAGTTCAAAAGGCAACCCATGCACTTCAAAATGCCTCCAACCTGTAACAAGTTCAAAATCCCAACAGCAAGGCAACACTCAAACATCTCCATTCTTGAGCACCCAGTTGGGTACACATTGGTTTGGTCCGCCCTTAAAGCATGTCTAAAATTGAAAGTAGGACAGGAATTCTCACTAAAAAAGTTAGGGTGTCCTTCTTTAATTCTCAAAGATCAGTTTTGACAATTCATCCCCAGCAAAAAGCACTCCGCAGTCAACTGTGCTCACACCCCACCAAAAGTCAAAGTCAAACAGTCAACATCAAAATACGACTCACGGTAACAACTTGGTCCCGGGTTAGCCACAGAATCACCACCTCCTTATCAAGCAAGATCCTCAAGCAAATGGTCCTCTGGGTCCCGCATGCAAGCAAACAGTCCCAAGGGTCTCGTATTCAAGCAGACGGTCCCTTGGTACTCGCTATTCAAGCAGATAGTCCCTCGGTACCTGCCATTCAAGAAAACGGTCCTCCGGGTCCCGCATTCAATCAAACGGATCTCGCTACTAGCAAACAGGTCCCGCTTCCAGCAAATGGATCTCGCTACCAGCAAACAGGTCCCGCTTCCAGCAACGGATCTCGCCACCAGCAAACAGGTCCCTCTTCCAGCAAACGGATCTCGCTACCAGCAAATAGGTCCCGCTTCCAGCAAACGGATCTCGCTACCAGCAAACAGGTCCCACTTCCAGTGAATGGATCTCGCTGCCAGCAAACGGATCCCGCTTCCAGCAAACGGATCTCGCTACCAGCAAACAGATCCCGCTTCCAGCAAACGGACCCCCAGGTCCCGTTGTCGGCCACGGTGGGCCGCTTCATGCCACCGAACCTTTTATTATCAACCAAGCCGCTCACACAAGGAGCGCACCTCTATCCCTTGCAATTTCAAATTCCTGCTTTTATCGAGTCTTTTCTTTTTCTTGGTGATGTCCTAGGCAGATGTCTTTCTTTCGTCGGCGCGTTTGCTTTGCAATCCACGCCGCCGAGGGGCTCTGTAGACACCCCGCCTTGGACCGCTCACCCCGATTGCACACTTGATTTTGTGTTTCTCCCTCTTTTAAGTGTTTTCTGTTAGTTTCCATTACTTTGGTCAAGTTCCAGACGGGCTCCGTTAAGTCCAGGGACTAAACCGAATAACAGTTCTAACTTTCTAGTCTATTCTATCAAAATTCGCCTTTCAGAGTCGCGCGCCTCCGCCCCTTGAGGCCAGACGCGCGCGCCTTCTGCCGCCTAGGTGGGATGCATGCTTCTTTAAGACTTTTTCAAGAGGTTCTCTTTGAAGGATATTATAGGTAAAATGTCTTAACTTTATTCTTTACTTCTTCTTCTTCTTCTAAATTCTTCTTCTTCTTCAATCAAATGTGCAATCACCCCAAAACCATTTGGGACATGACACCAATGGCCCTTTCATTACATTTAATTGGCCTAGGAGTTATCTCCCTACATTCTAAACAATCAAAACCCCTTTTAAAACCCCCTCTTTTATCATTTATTCAAATAGGAAGAACACGTCTATCTTTAAAGTGAATTATGAACAAACAAGACCGACTTTGCTCGGGCGAAATGGGTGTTTAAGTACTTCCCATTTCGTAACCTAACCCCCGAATCCTTCATCCCAAAGAATCTCTGTTTTCGTAAATCAAACTTAGGCTCATAAATATTAGGTTTTCTTACGTTCCTCAAAAACGTGGGTGGCGACTCTAAAACATGATTAGACATCCTAGGACAACCCGTGCGCTCTAGCCAAGCCACGGTTCCCCTGGGGTATCTACAGAACTACACGAATACGCGATGTCTGCACGAACTGGTATAATACTCCACTAACATGTGCTCTCCAAAACCCCGATGAGAGCCAAGAAACTAGTATTAATGTGTCAGAATTCTAGACCATCAACATTGTAACGACCCCAAACCCCGATACTATTTTAGTCATAAGTTGAGCACATGACTGTGGCAACCCGTCCCAATTTTATATAAAATTTACACTGAATATTGTTTTATAATTTAATTTGTGTTAGTTTGATTATTTTAAAAGACTTACTTGATCTATTAAAATATTGAATAAAAGTATTTGGGTTGCAAAATGAATGAGTAAAGTTTAGTTGAGTTAGCATTTATAAATAATGATAAGGGGTTAAGTGTTAAAAGTTGAAACCTTGGGGTTTAAATGTAATTGATTAACTTGGAGGGGACTAAGTATAAATTGCTAATTATTTAACCCACCTTCCCGACCTCTCTCTCTGGGCAGAAGAACACTTTCCCTTTTCTTTCCTTCTTCTTCTCCTTCTGTTCTGCATATGGGTTTTGACCCACACTTTCTCCAATTTCTCACTAATTATTACTCTGTTCTAAGATCCGACTTCACCAAAATGTTCGTAGCGTCGAGTAGATCAAGTCTAGCATGTCAGAACATTTTGTCATCGGTACTATTTTCGTAGCAAGTAAGTTACTACTCCCCTTTAAATTATAATATTGCTCATGCATATTATATGTGATATATTTGTGATAATTGTTGTTTTGTGGGAGTATTGGGGTTAATTGTATTTAGGCTATTTTGTGGGTATTCGGACTGTTGGAATCATTTTATGGGTTTATATAAATAAGATAGGAAGTATTTGGGCTAATTACTATATTGGTTAACTTTGGGTGTTCTTATAATTAGAACCAGTTTTGTGGGTTATATACTTAAGGTTGGAAGTTGCAATAGTACTTTTGAGACGGTGAAACAAAAGGAGTATAAAAGAATCAGATTTTTGGCTGAAAAGTGTGTTGGGCGACCGCCCAAATAGGGCCGACGACCGCACACTCTATCTGGAAGGTTTTAGAGCCTGGGTGAGCTGAGGTGAGCGACCGCACACTTGTGTGTGGGCGGCCGCACAGTTGACTGTAAAAGTTGAATTGTTTCAATTGAATTGGTTTAAGATTCAGTCTTTGTCTAGGCTTTGAGTCCTATTCTAGGGTACCTAGATAGGCATTATGGAACACAAGAGTGTTTGGAATTTGTTCGATTATGAATGGATGTAAGGCGTGAAACGGGGGTTAAGTGCCTACAGATTTGTTTAACATCTTGATGAGGTATTTATTCAGATTCCCTAATTGGGAATCCTAAGTGTAAAGAGATGGTTGGGCTCGTAGTCATAGTACTCTTTATGAGTAACTCATGGTTATCACCTTTAGGATATGTTTTGGACGTTGTTGTGCTCTTTATGAGTAACTCGTGGTTATCATCTTTATGATGTGTTTGGTATGGTTCCCTACTTTGGAATCATAATGTTTTAAATGTTCACTGTTGTTGGGCTCTTTATGAGCAACTCCTGTTTATCGTTGTTGGGCTCTTAATGAGTAGTTTATCATATTTATGATGTACTTGGTATGGTTCCCTATTTTGGAATTATATACTGATTGTGTTTTCGTTTAAAGTCCAGCTGGTCTTACTTGGTTGAGTCGGGCAGTGATGTATATTATAATGGCACCCGAGCCAAGTCTAGTATAATGTACTTCACTGGTAACCCCTTTTACCCCTACCAGATGCTGATGGCTTTGGTTGGGATGAGCTAGCTCCCTTGTGTGAGTATTCTAGCTACACGTTTGGGTTATGACTTTGTGTCATTTTTCCCCCGTTGTTCTTGTTGTTGTTTGGTTCCAAACCACTGCTTCATCTATTTGATGCTGTCTGTTGATGCTGCTCTTCGATGCTGCCCGGTTGATATGGTTCAGTTTGTTATATCCTTTTTGGGGAAACCTTGGCTCAGTATCCTTTGTAACGTGTTTATTTCAGCCTTGTGTGCTACATATTGAGTTGATCGTTATTTCCAACTGGTATGGGACAGTTGGCGATAGGGAGCCTTCTCATTGGTTGTTATATGATTTAACTATTCAGTTAATATGTATGATATCATGCCATGTAGCTGCATTAGTAACTTACTGAGATTTATCTCACCCCGTTCCTTTCAATGTTGTTTTCCTTAGTTTACAGGAAAGCTAAAGGTAATAAGCTTTGAGAGCAGGTGTCGTTGTGGGACTGTTCTGAGCAGGTTATACTCTTTTGGGGTAGTTGCTCTACGGAGCCTTTGTGTATTCTTGTTGTGAGTCCGTGGTTGTATAGTGTTATGTAAGTACAGTTGTCATTTGGGTATATATATGTGGTTGGTTGTTCTTGCTTCCGCACTTGTAAATAGTCTCCGAGTTATAATCTCGTTGAGGTATAGTCTCGATTGTTGATGTGGTTTTGTCGTCGATGTGTATATGGTAATGTTGGTTTTATAGCAGAGTTCACGCGCCTGGCTCGGTATTTAGCATTTTTGGAGATGTATATTGTACTATTGTATTATTTATCGAGTTATGGAATTTTCGGGTCGGGGCGTGACAAACATAGTGTTTCGCCAAATACTTGAGACTCTACACCTCTAGAATTTAAGTACCCCTTTTATCGATAGAACTTTGTGTATCTACTTCTAGATCTTCGAATAAACTACACCTTAAATCCTCAGATTGTACCTTGTCCCGATTACTTTCTCAATCCCAATCCAATGATGAGCTTCGAACTAGTTCAGAGAACTTCGAACCCACTCATTTAAAGGCGAATAAAATGTAATCTCGTGCATTACCTCAAGCACCCTTTGTCACTCCGGACAACCTTGCTCTTCCCAAACAACCAGACTATATGCTAAGCCTAGCATTCCTTAGTGCCTCTAGACCGCCTATCTAGAGCACCGCCCCTTCCAAACGACTAACAATTTTTCATGCTTGGTGAGTACATTTGGACGTGAACTCGCCCACCGAGATAAACTGACCCAACTCAATCTGCAAATAATCATATTGTACCTCAGGATTGTCTGCCTATCTACTAGTAGAAATCGGCTCCACCTTTTCCTCAACTATCTCGCTTTGCTCTACCATTGGATCTAGAAGTCACTCATCCCCGTGCCGTGAGCCTTCTTCAACTATTAGATCAAAATCACTATTGTCACTATTTTCCATAGCAACCTCCACGAGAACATCATCACCAAGGCCCATGATGATTTGTAAATGCGCCTTCTCCTCCAGAGAATCCATCACTTCCTCGATTCCCTTCCACTCCTTGTAGAAATTACAAACTTCATCAGGTCTCGGGCCTCTCTTGCTAGAATATTTTTTAGAATTCTTCTTCTTGCTAGAACACTTGCCGCCTTCCGCAACTATCCCTGCTGACTTTCTGTCTGTACTAGATCTACTCGTCACGAGGGTGCCAATAAGCCTTGTTTCTTCAACACACTTCTGTATTGATGTGTCCAACCTAGACACCCAGATTTTTGCACAGATGATACACGTGCACTGCACAATCTATGCACGTGCACTGCACAATCGCTGCACGCGAACTACATGTGCGATGCACGTTCACTGCACGCGAACTACACGTGCACTGCACGTGAACTGCAGGGCCTTCATCTTTATATGCCAAAGAATAAAATACTACAAACACAAGAATTTACATGGTTCACCAACTTGGCTACGTCCACGGGCGGAGGAGAATATATTATTATTCAATGTCAATCACAAAAGACGATCTTCACTAATCTAGTTGCACGAATTATTTAGGCAAATAATTCCGTCAACCTAAATCTAGATTTTAGAACTCTACTTGTATCTTTCAAAGATGACCGACAAAAAATATGCTAGGGGAGAGAGTATATTTATAGTCATAAATACCTAAATCCCTAAAGGAGAAGGAATCTCATTCCTTGTGTACAAAGTAATTGAAATCCTATTTCTTGTGTACAAAGTAATTCTATTCTCATTAGGAAAAGGTTTTCCTAATTCTTGAACAATTTCTTGTACCAATAAGAAACCTAATTAAACCAATAAATATTAATCCATGTACTAAAAGGTTTTCTTTTCCTTGCTCAATTCAAATCCCAAGATTTACTTTCAATTGTCGCGGACATATTCTTAATCAATACTCATCGATTCAAATTCATATTCCCAACATTATGTATAAGGTGTCTCCTAATTTAAGCCAAATCATTTTGATCACAACAGGGAACCGATTTTGGTGGATTCTTGATTGGTTTTAAAAATGGTTTTGAACACATTTAGGAAAGAAAAACATACAAAGAGGGGAAGGGTATTAGGTACATGATGGGATTTATATATGTGAATACCCATTTTCGAATGCGGGCGACGCACGGGAAGTCTTTTTTATTATTTATATTATTTTATCTTTTCTATGGGATTAGTATATTCAAATTGGCATTTAACTTATTAAGAGTCGCCACGATGTTTTTATCGAGCTAAAACATTGAGAAAAGCTAACATAGAGGGTTCGGGGGGGTCAAGTTACGACAAGAGAAGAATATCAAGTTATCACTCCTATCGCCCGATAGATCAGACTTTCTATCATGATAAATGTGTTAGTAGTGTGTTAGTGATTGAGACTGGATCCGAAGATTTCCTACTTTCCTCTCATATGAGAAGCTCAGGTCGACGTAGTTCGCATATAATCGGAATAGAGAGAAGAAGTGGGGATCATGCATAATGAAGGGGGAGGAGAAAGAATCATGCAAGATGATCACATCCTAGAATAATAATTATACAATTGATAAGATAAATGTGTAGTCATCACCTTCATCATGGGAGAGTTATTGATCATGGGAATAATTACCCAAAGTTAAGGGTTTAGAAGTAGTTCCTAGATCTCATGGATCATCATCAGCTATGCATATGAATAGGGTTTAAAACATTAGATCTAACATTTTACGTGTGGTAAGCCGCAAATCTAGCATAATAATAAGAACATCATGAACATGTATGAGATAACACATAAACATGAAGATCGCTACCCTAGTCATAGAGCAAAATATGAATTCTAGTAAGAACATGAATAACACGTTATGAATCATATGAATATAGGTGTATAAACATAATGAAACTAGCATAAATCAGATCTAAACTAAGAAAACATATAGAATCCTTACCAATCTTGACAAGAACGAAGCCAAATCTTTTCCGCAGATTCGCCGGACCTTCATGATTGCTAGAAAGGCTTGGAGAGAGAGTTCTGCTGTCAGTATTGGCTGTGGAACTCGGGGAGAGAGTTGTTGTCAAATATGAACTGAGGTCACCTATTTATAGGATTTCTGACCCGGAAGGACTGGCCACCCGGCCAAACCAAGAGATTGACACAGTTTCCAAGGCTCTTATTAACCTGGACTCTGGAGAATACTTAGATAACGTCTATCTTCGATCCCTCATCCGATCAGTCGAGAATATCTTCTTATCTGGGTTCTTCGGGAAATTCCGGATAAGTCCTGCGCAGCTTATAAATACCTGGGAGGTCCCTGTGAGTTCTAGAATGCCTAATAACCAATTTTCAGGTTGGGTACTAACAGTAGCCCCTCAGCGACGCTTCTTACAAGGCATGGAGGGTTGTCGATTAAAAAGGAACCGATCTGAAACATGAGTTCCAAATCGAGGGAGAGAAGTAAACGGTGACCAGGTTGGTCGAACGGCTGAACCTAAGTCAGGCTACCTACGTATCCAAAGGGAATCAAGCCAATCGTAGTTCGAGAACTGGGGGAGAAAGAAATGAGACATCGTCTTTCGCTGGGGATAGACAAACATTCGTCAAACAATAAAGTCGCGTGGACCCTACTGGGAAAAAGGAAAAAAGAAACGAGACATCAGCCTACTGCTGGGGATAACAATCCTACGGGTACTATCCTGTATGAAGACCGAACATTCGTTAGAAGAAATAAGACATCAGCCTACTGCTGGGGATAACGATCCTACGGACACTATCCTGTATGAAGACCGAACATTCGTAAGCAATAAAGTCGCGTGGACCCTATTGGGGAAAGGAGGTGAGGCCATACGCATGGTACGACAAGAAGTTTTAAGAATCGAGAACAGAAATAGGGATGTATTCTAACTTCCTATAGAGCGCGTGTAATCGAATAATTTCTTGACAAACTACGGTACTTTGAGAGGTATAGTCCTCAATATTGCAGAATTCGGTAACCGGTAACGACGATTGTTTAGAGATCGCACGGGATACACCAAATAACTTTCTCAAATATGAAGGGTTTATGGACGTTTTCGACCTCCAATTATAGATTGATTTATTTATTAATAAAGGATTTTACGACGGTTTCCTTAATCCGCCTTAGGGTTTATGGACGTTCCCAACCTCCAATCATAATCTTAGGGATTATGGACGTTCCTGACCTCCAATTATAGATTGATTTGGTGATTTATTGAGGTATTCCGGACCAAATTTGATTAAATTTGGAATTTATTTATGTCTTTCGGACCAGGTTTGATTATTTTTTTGAATTTATTGAGGTCTTTCGGACCAGGTTTGATTATTTTTGAAATTTATTGAGGTCTTCCAGACAAAATTTGATTATTTTTGGAATCTATTGATGTCTTCCGGACCAGATTTGATTAAGGGTGCTAATTTTGGATAAAAAACAAGCTGGAGGGGCTAAATTGTAAATTTCTGTGCCTGGGGAATAAGTGGCCATGTGGCCAGTCCTTCTGATGGCTAGATTTCACATATGAGGATCGCTTGTGGGCGCGCGAGATAGAGGGCTGAGATTGTGCCATGTTGCTCGGACACACTGGCCGCGCGGCTAGTCCCTTCGTTGGACAGACCTTATAAACAGCCGCCGGCTGTTGCTTTCTTCACTTTTCTTCTTCTTCTTTGTCGAGTTCTTAGAGAAAAATAGAGATTTTTTAGATATTATTGCTATTGTCGTGATTGATCTTCAATATATTTTTGGCGCGGAGCAACCTTATGAGCAAGGTGAAGGTGCGGGGCAACTATTTGAACAAGGTAGAGGTGCGGGGCCACCTTAACAAGAGGAGCAGCATCAACAGAGGGCGAGGATGGCTTCTAGAAATTTCCTTCCCCATGAGTGGCATTTTACGATGGGATAGCACTTTGATTTGTACGTAGGTCCCGACAAACATTGGTCTGGCGGGAGATTGATGGAGACAGAGGAGGTAACGATCTCGATTTTTTTATTGATTTTGGGTACTTTATGTCTTTTATTTCATACTTGTCGTATTTTTAAGACTGCTTTAAATTAATTAATCGTTTGTGATTATTTAATTTATGAGATTGTTGATTATTTGGGACGTCGAATATACGCGCAAGTAGGCAAAATAAAGTATGCATGTACACTTTAATTATAGTACATAATTTATATTGCCAGTTGGGTAACGTACCTTTGTTGTGTTTACCTGTAGAGGATGAAATCTCGTGGGTCCACAAAGGCAGTGGCAGAGATATGGTAGAGATTGCCGCCGGCTGGTGCGGTGAAGGAGAGGATCAGGGCCCTTGGTTTTGGTCCGTTTTTTGATGCGGTGCAGGCTGTGGAGGGGACCCAGAAGGTGATGGGTTTGGTTGAGACGATGAGGGAGTACTGGTGGGACACTACCCACACATTCCATTTCAGCTGGGGAGAGGTGGCCATTACTCCCACTAACTTTGCTGCTATCACTGGTCTCATGTTCATGGATGTGGAGCTACCTTTTGATGAGTCTCTGTTTGCCGACCCACACCATCAGGTTGAGTTGATTTGGATCCCACGTGGCAAGGGTATGAAGGGGAATGGTTTTGAGGCAGGTCGCCTGAGGACCTTAGTGGATGAGGCTATCCGAGACTTTGTTGAGGACATCAGCGACACTGATTGTCTGGTGCGAGCCATCTTATGGTACAGCTTATCACAGACCTATTCCCGAGTGCAGGGACATTCTGTCGGTTTTCTCTATTGGGTGCTCTGGCTGATCTGGAGCAGGCGAGTCGAGTTTCCTGGGGCGGAGCTGGGCTAGCAGAGATGTACCGGGGCCTAGATGTCTGCTCGAGGTCCAGTACCTCGTCTTTTGAGTACTTTCAATTTTCTTTTGAGGTATGTCTCTGACCCTCTTTGTCATTCCATGTCCGTCTTTTGTTAGAACTGTTTGGACTAAAATACTGCTTTTCCACAGGTGTGGGTCTACGAGCTATTCCACGTTGCTCTCTTCGGTGTCCAAGGAGTTAAGGAGGTACCGGTCATGAGTTTTTGGGCGAAGAGGAACCGGTTGGAGGGCCGTGGCAAGGCCAGGAAGACTCCCGATTTGGGGATTTTTACTTCGAGGTTGAGTGGTCTGCTGCATGAGGACTTTCAGTTATTTCTTTGGTCGGATCTGGTATTGGCAGGGGTTGGTCTTGCCCAGGAGTTTACTGCTTCCCGATGCTTCTTGGTGGGGATGATTGGGGACGCCATGTATCTGGACGACAGAGTCTGCATGCAGCATAGCAGACATTTTTCGGTGTGGGCCCCGCTTGAGCCACCAAGGAACATGATGTATCCGGCTAGGTTGAGGACGAACGGTGACTACCGAGTGAGGACTCCGTCTCATTTGTACCAGAGTGGGGCTGACTACGAGTTGTTTGTAGAGCATGTGCTGGTGAGCCCGCAAGTGTTAGCGAGGAGGCAGGCTGTTGCCTATCCGGCTAGCTCGAGTAGAGGGGCTAGATATGGTATGGATATGCCGAGGTTCTCAGATTATATTAGGATGCAGTGGGGCGGTGTTGAGGTAGACTTTGACCTGACTCCGACTGAGGTCGACGAGGTTACTGGAGCGCAACTTCCTCCACTTGGAGCCACAGTATGATATCCTCTTAACCTTGATTTTTGTCTTGCACACACATACTTCAGACTTGTATCATAATTGCTTTTGTCTGCCCCAAGTGACTCAGGAGGCTTACATCCGCTCTATCCGTAGGGGCAATATCTTTGAGCGGCTGTTTCGGAGCTTGGCTGCCACTTGTACTTGCCATCAGGAGGATGTGGTGGTGCCGCCGCGCAAAGAGAGAACACCTACAGAGGCTGCTTCCTCGTCCCGTGTCCGCCGGAGGTCTGTAAGAGGTAGAGGCTCGGGAGCCGGTAGATCCCACTATGTGTAGCAGCGAGGGCATGGTGATGATGATGATAGTGATGTTGACGACGAGGAGGAGGAGGTTAAGATTGAGGATTCTGATTCGGACTAGATGCAGTCCTTATTCCTGCACTTGTTAGCGAGAGAGAGAGAGAGAGAGAGAGGAGAGACAAACAGATATATTTTATGTATAATATTTTATTTTCTTTTGTATGTATTTAATTAGTATTTTATTTACATGTCTTCACGTTTAGTACAATGCATTAGCCCTAGGGGTAAGATAGGGATTATACATACTATGAGGCAGTTCCACCCTCTTTATCGGACCTCTTTTGTGACTTGTGACCTTCAAAACGTCTGAGATGGGTCCATTCCGGCGTTTGATGGGGACTGACTTGCAAATCTGCCGGGACTGGCTTATGTGGCCGCGTGGCCAACCATGGGAAGGACTGGCGACACGGCTAATCCCTGGTCTGACATGATTCTCGTCAGATTTCTCCTTATATGATCAGGACTTGAACTCTCTATCCTATTTAACACAGTCTGCGCAGACAGACGAGGCAGACAGCGGTTTTCCTTTCTTTTACTCTAGATTTTGATTCTTCCACGCTTTTTCTGATGGATAGACACCCCATGATTTCTGCCGAGAAGCAGCGCTACTTTGTGAAAAGCTTGAAGATCTGGGTTAGGAAGCTTTCCAAGGCGACTCGCGCGTCCTTTGATTGGAGATTTGGGATCAAGTGCCTCTGGTCCCTGTTTAGAGTTAAGTCTGATGAGAATATGATTCGTGCTGCTGCCAAGTTTTGGGACACTGAGAATCATGTCTTCAACTTCTCCTATAATGAGATCATCCCAACGTATGAAGACTTTACGGCTCTTTCTGGTGCGAGAGTGACGGATAGGGTAGCCATGCCACAGTACCAAGTGCCTTTAGAACTTCGGGTTTCCCAATTGCTAAGAATTTCTGTTGAAGAGGCTAGGGACTTGTTCTTGGATGATGATGTCGATATCTGTGGGCTTCCCATTAGGTTCATAAATAGCACGGTGGAATCTGACACGGCTTTAGATTGTCTGGCCCTTTGTCTGTTTGCCTCGATACTAATTCCACCTTATGTAAGAGTGGCTACGATGGGTTATCTTGATATGGTGGACCAGGCTCGGGCCAATCGCAGTATTATCCCTTGTTTGCTTGGGGAGACTTTGCATGGTATTGGGGAGTTAGCCTCGGGAGCGCACAAGATGACCAGAGGGAGTACTCAACTACTAACCCTATGGCTGCAGGAGAGATTGCGAGTTTTGGAGGAACCTGTTGGACCAGTATCACCTTGGGTTTGTCAGAGTAGGCGAGTAAGGCATCCATTTGCAGGGATGACTCGGCCTGCATGGGTGACATATCTAGCGCAGATGGGTACAGCTCAGATCAAGTGGATAGTATCTCATTGGGGAATTATCAGAGCATGGTGGACTCAGAGCGATCTTTGACTGATTCGGGTTCCTGCCTTTGATGAGACCACTTATTACTATGCAGTGCGAGTGTGCCGTCAGTACAGGATGCCTCAGATCATACCTTCTTCATGGGATGAGACTTGCAGCAGGGTTAATGCCAGGATCCTTACTATGAACACCGGGGTTGCAGGGCTTTTGGAGCGGTGTTGGTCTTATGCTCTCATGCCCATCACTCTCTGTATACAGCAACCTCATGACATACTTTTGTCTCGGGAATACTTGGACTGGTACCAGACAACCTTGGGGGATATGAGACAGACTCTGAGACGACTAAGACGCAGGGTGGTGATCCCTTATGTCTCGAGTAGACGCTTGATGGAGGAGGAGAATCTACAATGTGAGGTGAAGGCCGAGTTGGTTCAGCTAGCACCTACTGAGAGGAAAAGAAGGAGAGAAGGCCCAAGGGGGGTGACTCGGTTGAGGAAGGATTTATTTGAGGATCCTACTAGAGGCTAGACACGGACTAAGAGACAAGTAACCGAAGAAGGAAGAGGAGGAGGAAGAGGAGGATTGACTACGAGTATCCAACCACAGCCATTGCAGACACATAGTTTAGATTTTAGTTTGTTTTAGTTTCTTTAAATTTCACAGCAGGTTATTTATTCGCAGGTTCTTTCGAGCTTAGACTCATCAAATAAATGTTAACGTGTAGTGACTTGTGGAAATAGATATTTTGACTTAGTTATAAACAGATTGTTTGCTTTATTGCATTTGCTCAAACCAGATTTGGATTTTTATTTATTTTTGAGACCGCACCTTTGAAGGCTGCCTACGTTCCCCTTTTACAAGTAGGGCTAAGGGGCTCAGGTCACCGTAGTTCATTTCCGATTGTAGAAAGGGAAGATAGAAGGAGGGAAGTAAAGAGAATAATAATATTTTTTTTATAAGGGGACGGCCATTGTAGAAGACCATTGATGGAGAGTACCACTGATAGAGAGTACCGCTTGGTGGAAAAGGACCGTAGTGGTCAGTTGTAGTAGCGGCGGAGATTGTAAACCTTGACTGGGAGGAGGCCATCGTTGTCCGTGTATACCCAATCTTCATTCTGCTTGGTTAAGCGACTCGTCTTGATGAGTAGTCGGACCTCTTTTTTCAACTCTTGACAGTCGTCTGTACTATGCCCTTCATTCTGGTGGTAAGAACACATTCTGTTTGGTCCAGAAATCTGTAGTGTCGGAGTAAGACCAAATTCTTGCATCGGCTGTAGTTTATCGATTCTCTTCAGTGCTTTGAACATGAGGCCCAACGGTAGATCCGAGCTTGTGCAATGTCGGAAAATGATGGGGGTCCCATTCTGTGTCTCGAACCTCTCGTGCGTCGGTCGTAAGGACGGGGTATTTACTAAGTGGCTCTTTAGTTGAGTTAGAGCCAATTCACGTTTCTGATTCAAAACTTCATCTGAGAAATTCTGTAATTCTTTAAGGACCGGGTGACCTGCCATCGTGAGGCGACTGATGTAATGTAGTAGACCCATGAGCTTGATCTTTTCATTCTCTTAGTGAGGGGATGACATTGTTATTAACTCTCTGACTTTCTCGGGGTCGGCCTCGAATTTCTGTCCCAATCTGTATCCTAGAGCTTTTGTCTGAATAGTACCAAATCTGCATTTTGGCAGGTCAAGGGGAATTTTCTGACTTCTTAGAATGTTGAAGATTTTACGCAGATCTTCGATGTGTCGGCCGTAGGGTCTTTTGGAGTGCAACACTAGGTCATCTATGTAGACGTCTATATCTGATGGCGCGGCTATTGGTGAGTTGTAAGAGATACCAATGCCTTTCCATTCTAGGAATCTATTGGCATGACAATAAGTACCCCATGGAGTGCGAAAGAGTAACTTCTCGTCTGTTTGTATTGCGGCAGGTATTCGATTTTTACCGGGGAAACCTTCGAGGAACGATCGAACATCTGTATCTTCGGTGGCTTCTAACAGTGCGTTTAAGTCAAATGGCGGGAATGTATGTTTGGGGCTCAATTCGTTGAGACTCATGATATCTATATGAACCGTCACCTTCCTTTTGTACTTCTTTGCGGAGATGATGTTGAGTAACCACTTTGGCCAATATGCAGACTTGATGAAGTCTCTCTGTAGAAGTTTTTCTATTTCCATCGCCATGCGAGGAGACCAATCGGGCTTAGCTGGCGGCAGTGCTTGCTTCAATGACCCAATGTCTGATGTCTTCGTTCTTTCCCATTCTCTATCTGGAGAGTTATAAGGCCATGAAAAGATGTCTTCGTATTCCCTGAGTAGTTTGACCAGCGCTTTTCGCTCTTGGCCTTGAAAGAAGCTCCCAATCTGAGTCCACTTTGGCTTGTCTTGTCTTCCCAGATTCACACATGTTAACACCTCATCGGTAGCTTGGGCCTGATTTTCCCTTTGATTAATAACCTGCTCTGAGATTTCTCGGATGTATTTGTCATTTAGTTCGTTTGTGTCTGCATCTTTTAATGAATCGTTATTAACTATTTGTATATCATTAGATTGATTAGTTAATTTATCATTTATAAGAGTTGCTATAGCGGGATACTCGGAAAGGTCGAGATTTTCATTAAAATCACGGGGAATGACAGTGTTTGCGATTACATCGTAGTTTTTTTACTTGAGCTCACTAGACTTAGACGGAGACACAAACTCATAAGTGAGAGAGGGGGACCTAAATGACCTAGGGGGAATTGAATCTCTAGGGGGTAAGCTGACCAGCCCCAGATTCTCGATAGTAGTAGTCACATGTCCGCATTCAATAACAGCCACGATGTCATCTTCTAGGCTCATGTATTGGAACAAATCTTTGCCGTCCCATGGTTCCGCTTCCTTGGTTTCACCAACTAAAGGTTCATCGAGAGACACAAACTCTGTATCATAAGTCAAGTCTTTGTTCACCTTGATGTAGTACTCGTTTTGGATAGTGGTAACTCTGCCAGTAGTCTTTCGAGGTTCCATATTCCTTAGCTCTATATTGGCCCGGTCAAACTCGACATCTCTGAAGATTTCAAAGCCCTTTTGTAGTTTTCCATTGTGGTCGAACCATGGCTCTGCGAACTCGAAGTTTGAATACTCTTCACCTTCTTTGACATAGTAACTGTTGAAGGAAAGGTGGTAGGGTTTCATGTCTGACTTCTTGTAAGGGAGTTGCTTCTTCTTGAGTACCTCTATCTGCTTCTATTCTGACTTGTCCGCGGGAGTAAGTACGTACCCTAGCCCGAACAGGCCTCTGTGGTCTACTTCTTCAGTCAAGTGCGTGGGACCTTATAAGTTCTTACCTAGCCCCAGTCCCGGTATGAAGCCCATGTTTCGGAGTATCTTGTAGACGGGTAGCACTTTATCAGAAGTTATGGTGAGATCCTCATCACATATCTAAGATTGTGCCACTATTTCAAACCCACTGAAGAGTCGGTGATCTTCCTCATGCTGAATCTGTAGCACCGGTACTCCCTTTGTGTCAGTGCCTTGAGCCGTTACTAAGTCGCTGTAGATAACTGTCACTTCATTTCCTGATTGGAACTTAACACAATGATGTAAGGATGATGGAACGGTATTGGACTTGTGGAGCCAGGGGAGCCCTAGTAGGATGGTGAAAGAGGATGGTATGTCAATCACTTGGAAATCCATGGACAGAACTTGAGTTCCCACGGAGATGGGCAGAGTAAAAATTCCCAATACTGATCTGCATGTGGAGTCATAAGCTTTGATTATATGTTTGGAGGGCCTTAGAGTAGTTGCATCTATACCCACTACGTCCATCATCCGTGACGGCAGTACATTGATGGCGGATCCGTTATCCACAAAGGATCGAGGGATTTTCTTCCCACTGATTTCGACTGTGATGTGCAGAGGTTCATTATGATCAATGCTAAATGGAGGTTCGTCGAGCTCCGAAAAGGTGATGATATTCCCGAAGTGAATGTTGCCGATCATTTGTGTGACATTCTCAGGAGTAGTATCTGATGGGACCATAGTAGCGGCCAAGTTATTCTCAAGCATTTGACGGTGAGCTAGAGATGAAGTGAGTAGAGACCACAGGGAGATGTGGGCTTGAGTTTGTTTAAGCTGTGTGAGGATGGGATCCTCTTTCTTAGGGTCTGCTTGCTATGACTCTTTATTGAAAACCCTCTTTGTACCTTTGGGGTCTGACTGGTAGATCTGTCCGGATCTTGTGAGCAGGTTGATCTCTGCTCGTGTATCGTATGGAGACTGTGGTATCTTTACGGATTCTGTGAAGATTTCGGCTATAGATAGTGGTGGAGATTTAAGTGGACCGGAGTCGCAATCTCCTAAAAGAGAAGCTTCTAAAGATAGTTTATCTAATGACAGCATATAACAAGAAGAATTACTATCATTAATGAATTTTGAAGTACAACCTATCTCATCATCACTACAAAACTCGGAGTCCGCCACAATAGGTTCGGCTAGATCACCGATGTTTGTTGCTATACTATCTTCATCTAAAGAAAATCTAGGATCTTCGAGTGAGCCCTCATAGATGAGCTTTATTATGTCCTTCTTGAAATCGAAGCATTCCCTTGTTCTATGACCGGTGGCTTGGTGATAATGGCAATACTTCCATACATTACTACCCATGTGTGTGGAGTATCCCTTGAGTTGTCTAAGGAGTCCTTTGTTTACAAGGTCGCGGAGAAACTTCTTCATGGAGATTTTTATTCGCTCAATGCAATCCTCAAGCTCTAGCATGGTGATTTGATCAGTCTCTACCACATTAACATCCATGGCGATGATCTTTCTTGGATCCGCAATGACATTGTCCTTGATGAGCTTTTGTACGACTGTTTTGATGGTGAAGCACTCGTTGTTGGTGTGTCCGGACACTCTATAGTAACCACATGTCGTACCCATGCCTGGGCCATTGGAATCTGCGTTCCAAGGGAGTTATCACCCCAATCTTGACTAGTCCCCCGAATAGAGCATTCATGTCTCGCCCCAGTTCGGCGAAGGCATCTACTATCTCGAGAATGCCGATGTCGCCCCCGATAAGTTCGACCATGTTGACGCCACCATTGTTTGGGAGCAGTTTTGCTATGGTGTTCGGACCTTTAGGCTTCTCGATCTTTCCATCGGCTATGAGCTTTTGGATGACACGCTTGAGTTGCATGCAGTCGTCGGTGGTGTGACCGATGTATTTGTGATACTTGCAGAACTTAGTTGCATCAAGATTAACCCTTTTGTTCAACGGTTCAAAGTTCTCTAGTGGCTTGATCAAACCCTTCTTCATCAAAACTTCGAACACTCGGCTAGTAGACATGCCGAAACCATCGAACTGCTCTTTCTCGCGGGGAAAGTTGCTTGTAACTGCTTGGACATCAAAGGCGGAGTTGTCTTGGACCATGCTCACTTGACCGGCGACCTCTTTAGCTTTAGGAGCGGTGCTTGTCGGAGCTTTGTAGCGGAAAGAGGTGTTTCCTATTTTGGCAGCTTCTTTAACAACACCAGTAATGCCGGCTTCGTGTCTGACCCCAGCACCAACCATTTCTCGGAGATCAGGAAAGTAGCCATTGCCAATCGCCACCCTAAGCTCAGGCAACAAGCACTTGTAGAATATTTGTTTTTGTTCCTTTGCCTTAGGGGGTATTGAACCTCTGCTAGCTTGTGGTTCCACCTCTTGTAGAAGTCATAAATAGGCTCGCCGGGCCTCTGCATGGTGTTCTCTAAATAAGTACGGTTGACGTGCCAATATAGGTTCGACTGATACTTCTCGCAGAAAGTTGTGGTGATTTGATCCCACGTCTCTCGTTCGGAGGGATCCAAACTCAAGAACCAATGGAGAGCAATTCCATCCAATGTGGTGTGGAAGACTCGAGCCATTTGTTCATTGGTGCAGTCTCGGGCTCTCATGGCTAGCACATAGATGTCGAGATGAGTCTTGGGACATGTAATACCATGGAATGTAGAGACATTCGGCATCTTGAAGTCTCTAGGTAGAGCACCCACATTGTTTGGGTCGATGGTTTTGACTATCGGAGCGGATTGCTTGGAGACCGTGTCGGAGAGCTTGCGAATCGATTCTTGCATAGCAACCACTAGAGGGTGATTGGAGAAATAAGAGCTACCATAGACTTGATTAGCGGGAGGATCAGTAGAGACTGTAGGTACGGCGGCACCGATGCTCAATGGTAGTGAAGGTGGTGGCAACTTGGTAGAGGACAAGTAGCTACCCATCACTTCAGGTGACGGCTCATACGGACACTTGCTGAAGGTTGCTTTAGTACCGAAATCAGGAGGAGGGACCCTTTGGTAGTTGGGCACCTTAAGAGGGATAGCATCATCATTGGCGATGTAGGTCATAGGCACTGTTTCGTCTTCGACCAAAATAGCCTCTCCATTGTGGAAACTAGCTGCCACACCTTTCTTCTTCATTTCAGTATGAAGATGATCTTTGAGCTCTTGGTTTTCTGGAGACTTGCTTCGATCCTTAAGTTTGGAGATATGCAGCATGAGGTTGGTGAAGAAAGCATGGAGAGGTGGTGGAATGTCCGAGGGCTTGATGCTGGCGGCGATATCTGGATCGGCAGAGGCAGAGACTGGTGGAGTAGACACATTAGGAGTAGTAGGCTCTGATGATGATGGAGACATCGTTGGTGCGAGACTGAAGACTGAGCTTGCGGACGGCTTGAACGCTGAAGACGACCACCGGAACGGACCCAAACTTGATTCTCTGTAGAGGTAGCGGACGAGAGGTTTAGGACGGGACAAGGCTCATGCAATGTATTTTGTTATTTACAAAAAAGTATATTATTAGTCCTAATGGTTGGAAGGGGTACCCCTTTTTGGGTTACTATCTACAAAACCTGGATCAGTAGAGGTCATCACTACGTCAATAGACCCCTCATTTTTCACCTGTACTACACATCCCAAATGGACAATTCGGACGAGGGTCCTATAGGGCAAGCGACTTCCACCGACCTAACGGATCCTAACGACTAACCCTTGTTTAAAGGCATTTAACGTAACATTTATGTTACTTCCGTTAAGTTTTTAACGAGTTGAGATCCTTGTACAAAGTATCACTCGGCTTACCATATGCACACCCCTGTAGGGAATTTCATTTTTTGTGCTTTTTTCTCTCGAAAGATCTCGACTCATTAAAGACTTAACGGATGACGGCATGAACGACACGTTAATTGTCTATAAAGAAAAGCTAGTCAAACAAACCGGTCAACTTTGGAGTGTCCTAGACTCTGTGAGTGTATGGTTTAGAAATGAACAAGGATTAACCTCAACCGCTTCACAAGTGAAAACGGTGAGTTAGATAGCCCGGGTGCCTCTATAAAATTTCTAAATCAATCCATAATGAAAGGTCGGAACCTCCGTAAGCCCTAATCCTCTAGATCAGTCTATAAATCGATTACGTGTGCTCTATAAGAAGTTAGAATTCATCCCTAATTCTGTTCTCGATTCTTTAAACTTCTTGTCGAACCGTGCGTATGGCCTTCCATCCTTTCCCCAATAGAGTCCATTTGCAACGACTTTATTGCTTCACGAATGTTTGTTGATCTCAAGCGGAAAGACAATGTCTCGTTTCTTTTTTGCTTTTCCTCCCCAGTAGGGTCCACGTGACTTTATTGTCTGACAAATGCTTGATTTTCCCCAACGAAGGACGGCATCTCGTTTCTTTTTTTCCCCACAGGTCTCGAACTACGATTGGCTTGATTCCCTTTGGATACGTAGGTAGCCTAACATAGGTTCAGCCGCTCGACCAACCTGGTCACCTTCTTACTTTCCTCCCCACGATTTAGAACTCATGTTTCAGATCGGTTCCTTTCTTAATCGACGACCCTCTATGCCTTGAAATAAGCGTCGCCGAGGGGCTACTGTTAGTACCCGACCTGAAAATTACGTCAGATTTCAGTCATGTGAGCGCATATACGAAAATCGTCATAACTTTTGACTCCGGGTGAATCACGGAACGCACCGCATATCAAATCGAACGGGAGAACGAGACGAACAAGACTAAAATGCTTAAATATACTAAATCCTTGGTTAGGCTGCGCGGCCACTTCTTCCAAATGGGCCACGCGGGCCGTTTTTACCCCTATGCGCGTTTCCTGACCTAAAAACTTGCCTTCCACGCTAAGTACTCGCAATGGCCGGGCGGCCAATCTCTCCGCCTCCAAAAATATATAAATACGGGTCATCCCCTCCTCAAATCGATCACACAATTCATTCTACGAGTTCCACAGTCAAAACTGACGAGGAAACTCTTAGTTTAAGCCTTTTCGGAACCCTCGAAGCCTCTTCGAATCTTCAAGAAGCTTCGATCATAGTTCTTGCCGATCAAGGTGAGTCTTCTTACTTTTCTTATTATGTTCTTAGGCTAGATCTATATTATGCATGTTTTCATTATATTTATGCATCCATATTCATATGTTCTTCATGCGTTCTTCATGTTCTTAGTCTAGATTCATAATATATGCCATATTTAGGGTAGCGATCTTCATGTTTATGTGTTCATTCATATGTATTCATGATGTTCTTATTATTATGCTAGATTTACGTCTTATACATTCATAACATGCTAGATCTAGGATTGTAATCCCTATTTATGTGCACATGCCATAGCCAATGATGATCCTAGGGTTTCATCAAACCCTAATACGATCTAGGAACTACTTCTAACCCTAATCTTCCCCCTCTATATGCATGATACCGCTTCATCTCTTCCCATTCTTATTCATCAATGAACTACACCGACCTGAGCTTCTCATGATGAGAAGAATGTAGGCAATCTTCAGATCCGGTCTCAATCACTAACACACACACACATTGATCATGATAGAAAGACCGATTTGTCGGGCAATAGGAGTGATAACATGAATATTCTTCTCTTATTGTAACTTGACCCCCGAACCCTATTATTCTCATAAATGGTTTTCTCAATGTTTTAACAACAAATAAAACAACGTGGCAACTCCCGATTTTCATCTCACGTATTCACACTACTTTGCTGATTCAGACGGACCTAGAGTTCAGAAATCGTGTCAAATCCAGGCTGGGGTCCCAACAAGTCTTAGGTTGACCAAACGGGCAGAATCACATACAGAGGGAGGATGTCTCGTACGAGATATGGGTGTCTCGCACGAGGCATCCAGCCTGACAGTCAGAATAACAGATTTTAATCCTATTTTTTGGTCGGACGGAAATTAATCCATTTTGAGGTTTACTACCTAGTTCATCCTGGAACAGTGGATTCTGTCACCTAGAATATGAGCCCCTTGTATTTCACATGTATTGCACTCTCCCAAACAGACAATTTGGGCAAAGGTCCCATATTCTCATCGGAATCCACCATTCAATTTAGCCAAACCTAAGTGATTCCGTAATTGTTTTGCACTTTGTTAAACAACGTCTTTATGCAATCAAACCTTATGAATTCTTGTAAGGGACAACCGAAAGGGACTTTGTCAAACGTAGGATATTGACGGCAAAAGTGACTAGACTCGAATCCTCATAGAAAAATTCTCAATTATGCCATCGCAATCCCTTGTCCAACAATTTTTCACCGAAGGGACATTCGTCAAGAATTCATGAAGGGAGGATTATAGTTTGTAGTAAAAGCGTTATCTTGGGCAAAGATTAAAAAAATCCTAAGAATCAAACCGACCGGTCTCAAGGAGTGTCCTATTGACTATTATGTATGCATGAGGTTGATGTAGGGCTTACGGCTAAGTCTCCCCATGGGCACGATCGTAGGAGCGTGGCATGGAGTGGGTACACCAACTTTGGAGAGACCAGTGAGTGGGGTGCTGACCGACATCCGTCCTCCGATTGGGACCCGAGTTTATAGGGTATGTAGTGAAACTAGTCTACATGCGTGCACGTGTGAAAGAGTCAAATTCTAGGTGTCAAAGGTGAAAATAGATAGTTTTTTTTAAAAAAACAAAGCAAAAACATGCAATGGCCGGGCCAAGTGGCTGCTTCCATTTCCCTCTTGTGGAGGAACTCAGGCCTTCGTAGTTCACACATAAAGCAAAGCATATGTAAAGCATAGAAATTTCAAGTTAGCAAATACTCTTGCAAAACAAAGGTTAGCTTCATGATATATGGGGAGTTTCTTTGTCATTAGGAAGGTCCTAAGACTTAGAAACAGAGGGAGGACAGATCTGGAACTCTGTTTGCGTGTTTGAACAGGACGAAAATCCCTTTTTCAAACTAGAAGACCAGACTATCAGACAGAAAGGAGATGCCTCATACGAGACATCGATGCCTTGTACGAGACATCCGCTTCTGGGAGCAGAAACTGTACAGAATTCACAGAATTTTAAGAACGATGATGATTTTTTTAATACAAGTCTAACCCTCTTAGTATGATTCATCCCCAGAAGAGTCGCCACTGTGAGCGCGCGCCCTTTTCGCGTTCACGTCGATTTGGATTTTGTAAGGACTTGATTGTTGCTCGATTTTGTTGTGAGTCACCACCATGTTTAACAGAACACGGACCGTGAGATCTTGGATTCGGGGGTTAAGTTATGGATTGGGAAGTTCAAGGAGCACCCAATCCGCCCAATCTAGGATTGGTCTCGCTACGAAAACATCATCATCATCTTAAAATTATGCAAATTAAGTACAAAGAGAGCCAAATAAATAATTTCTTATTTATTTAGAATGTCGGATCATGTGCTTCGAGACCATCTTCATGAATTGGAGAGGCTTTAAGGTGATCATTTTAATAGAATTACACCACTTCAAAGCAAAGAAGAAGATGAGAAGAGAGAATACAAAAGAGTTTACCTAAGCGTTCTTCAAGAATCCTATGGATGGCCTTGACAAAAGGCCTTGATGATCCAAAAGCTTGACTTGAGATGTGTTATGACTTGATCAATTTCGTGGGTTGCCTTTGAAAGGCTAATATGAAGGTGTTTTGATCAGATTTGGAGGCGTTAGGATCGTTAGGTAGAGAGTCCTTCTTATTTTAGTTCAAGAAACCCTATATTTATATGATTTAATGACTTAGGGATCAAGCCAAGGAGTTGTTTATGGATGGGAATCAAAGACTTGATTCCCAAGGAGTTGTTTTTGGACTCTCAGATCGTCCTTCCTTCCTTTCTTTCCCGGATTATGGAGTGCTTGCCAAGAAACGAGGTTGAGTTCGATAAGGAAACTGCTGAAAAACTCGTCTGTCAAGGGGGATGTCTCGTAGAAGATATTAGATGTCTCGAACGAGCCATCTTATGCTGGAATCACAATTTTGCCCTTTTCTTAAGTTTTAATGTTCATTTTGGCCCCTAACTAACGAAGTCAGTCAAAAACTTAACGAGACATGTCAAACTTAACGACTTTCGACCCAAATCAAAGGCGAGACACAGAAGTAGTGTAATTATGAATGTGTGTTCAAAATGGGGTGTCTACAGGTACCTCCCATTGGAGATGCCCTTATGGAGCCAAACGCGCGCGCATCCCATAGATTGTGCCGGAGGCGCCCGAGGGTAAAAATGACAGAATGACAGAAATGACTCTAAAGTTAACTCTGTTATTCAGTTTAGTCCAAAACTAACGGAATTAGTTAAACATATGAAACCTAGTTGTTTGGAGAAACAATATTCTTGATCTAAAATTGAGAATCAAAGATCAATAATCCTAAATTCATATAGCCTACTTTGGATCTAGCAGTCCTGATCAAGAAGGTGTGATATCCCAAATCGGTGGGATATCAAAATCTTTTGTGGTACTTAAGGTACAACGAATTACTAATGAATATCAATACGTCCATGGATTTTTGGGTGGGCCTGTGGTAAGCCAAGTGGACCCAAGATATTTGTATTCATTGGACCAGTGCGTGGTACTTGTGTAATGGGTCGGGCCTGCGGGCTCGTGTCGTTACAAATGGTATTAGAGCGGGTCCCGGACAGAAGTGTAGAGCAAAGTGCTGTGCGGAACAAAGTGCACACCGCGGAGTCGGTGGGAGTCACCTCTTGAATTCGTACTAGCCCTTCTTGAATCCACACTGCCCGGGGTTCCGATCCATGTGGGTCTTGCCGGGGATGGCAAGGATCCAAGGCGGGAAGATTGTGATATCCCACATCGGTGGGATGTCAAAATCTTTAGTGGTACTTAAGCTACAACAAATTACCAATGAATACCAATACGTCCAAGGATTTTTGGGTGGGCATGTAGTAAGCCAAGTGGACCCAAGATATTTGTATTCATTGGGCCAGTGCGTGGTACTTGTGTAACGGGTCGGGCCTGCGGGCTCGGGTCGTTACAGAAGGATTTCTTGATATTCGTTCGCGTGTGCATATCCATAGAGGGTGATTGCTTTATCATCTTCTAGTTCGTGTTCCTGCGGATCAAGACTTGAAAAAAAGCTTGGAGAAGATCAAATCTTGAATCTTGAAGAACGAAGTTTTAAGATCCAAAAATTTTAAAGCTCCATCACGGTTAGTATTCTAAATTCAACTCAATATTAATTTAATCATCTTGAACTGATCTAGGCTTTTGGGTTTATTCCGCTGCGCATGATTGTGCAAAACCCAACAGTCTTAGCGTAAAACGTGTTTTCCATAAGCGGAGTGACATTTTTGTAAATAAACGGACCGTTATAAAAAGACGCGGTGATATTTTTGCAAATAACTGGAACTTATGAAAACTCACCAGTCACTTTTTTATGCTGTAAGGGGCATTTTGCAATACTACATGAGGCACTTTTTAATACTAGGGCAGGCACTTGTTTTAGAACTTAGAAAAACTCGCTTGACACTTACAAAAACTCACCAGGCACTTTTTTACATTGTATGAGGCATTTTTCAATATTATATGATACACATTTTAACACTAGGGCAGACACTTAGTTTGAAAATTTTAAAAACTCACCAAGCAATTGTTGACAATTTAAGGGGCATTTTTCAATAATCCAATAGGCACTTTGTAATACTAAGACATGCAACCTTAACACTACTTCTAAAAGTGTCTCTTTAAATGTATAAAAGTGTCTGCTTAAATATTTATAAGTGTAATATTACAACAGGCACTTTGTAATATTAGAACATGCACATGATAATATCAGAGAAGGCAATTCGGAAAAACACGTTTTTCCATAGCTTAGTGTAAAACGCGTTTTTCACAAGACCGACTCAACATTTTTTAACGTTAGATTATGACTTTTGGAATTTCAGTAATTTTGAAGTTTTAATTTAAAAGATGAGACTAACTTTTTAGGACAAAAAAAAAATGATAAAAATGTGACTATCATATTGGGACGGAGGGAGTGTTTGTTAGCTTGAAAAAAAAAAAGAAGTATACATATATACACACACAAACAAGCACATCATAGGGTTTTTCAAGAAAAATATCAAAACACTACTGGAAATTGTCCAGGGTTAGACAGTGAATATAATCTAAGACAGACTACTAGGATCCTGACAATCCCAAGTAAGTTGATCCAAAGAACTAACATGACAATACATTCCACAAGGCATAAGTGCAGCTTCCATGAACTCAAAGTCAATGTTAGAGCTATCATCAAATGTATTGTCCAATGTTTTATCAACAAATTCCCCAATTTGTCCTTGATCATAAACCCCTTGTTGCTCTTCTTTCTGCTGTTGCCCTTGTCCTTGTTGCTGCCCCACGGACGTTTCAAATGGCACGCTACAAGTCCCCCA
The DNA here is from genome assembly GCA_026119855.1 of Campanula takesimana. Lineage (NCBI taxonomy): Eukaryota > Viridiplantae > Streptophyta > Magnoliopsida > Asterales > Campanulaceae > Campanula > Campanula takesimana. The sequence continues at coordinate 162,717 of JAOWBW010001377.1, read as the reverse complement.
CATCTGCATGCAATTGTCATTCTCTTGCATCATAGTTTCCATCCCAAAACCGGACTGGTTCAAGGACGAAGAAATAGTTGGTAATCTAGTCGTATTAGGAACTGTAGATTGGCTAGCAAAGCCCATTGAAGTAGTAGTAGTACTAGTAGCGTTCCAAATAAAGCTAGAGTCTTGTTTACATTGAGGGCTAATAAGAGCACTAGTCGAATTTTCGTACAAAATGTTATTGGCATTTTGAATCTGAGTTTTAGAAGGCAATGTTGTTACAAAAGGGTGTTTGATAGTCATAGAAGAAGAATCTTTGTTTTGAGTTTGAGGAGCCATTAATGTTGTTACAAGAGGGTATTTGATCAAAGTCATAGGAGAAGAATCTTTGGTGGTACTAATGGAGAAAAGGGTATTTTGGGAATTATTGACCTTAGTAGAAGTGGTAAGTTGTTGTTGAGAAGAGAGGAGATTGTGAGTGTTGGGATCTAAGCCATGTGCAATGAGTTTTTTCTTGACGCAAGAGTTCCAAAAGTTCTTGACTTCATTATCAGTTCTACCAGGAAGATGTTTGGCTATTTGAGCCCATCTGTTGCCCAATATTCTATGAACATCAATTATGGTCCTTTCTTCTTGCTCAGTGAAGGAACCCCTCTTCAAATCTGGCCTCAAGTAGTTTATCCACCTTAACCTACAACTCTTTCCACACCTTTGCAGCCCTACAGTACAATAATAATCTCAATATCGCGATAATCCCAAACACAGAGAATTTACACCCACACACACACGCTAATAAGATACTGTTTTAGCTTAACCAGATGTCTCGATACTGTTGTGTTAAGACTCAGAAGAAAAACACAAGACATGCTAATTAGACATTGTTCTAGCTTAACCAGATGTCTGGATATTGTTGTGTTAAGACTCAGAAGAAAAACACACACATGCTATTTAAGACACTGTTCTAGCTTAACCAGATGTCTCGATACTGTTGTGTTAAGACTCAGAAGTAAAACATACACATGCTATTTGAGACACTGTTCTAGCTTAACCAGATGTCTCTATACTTTTGTTGTGTTAAGACTCTGAAAAGAAAAACACACACATACACACACATAGTAAGATGACTAACCTGCTAGTTTGGGGACGGAGCTCCAACAACCATGGCCATGGGAGGTAATATGGCGGACGAGTTTGTCGTCTTCTTCAGGAGACCAAAGGCCTCTCTTAACTTTCTGTTTGGTGCAGCAGTGATGACCCATTAGCCCTTGATCACTCAATGTCTTCATGGATGTATATATTGAGATGATCATGGGTTGGTTTGTTGTTAGAGTTTTCTTCTAAGGTTTAGCTTAGAAAAATAATTTCATCTCTTTAGTTTTGGGTTTGTGCATACATAGTGCAAGCTGTTTATCCAAATATGTGTGTTTTGATAAAGATGAAGTGTACGTCAATTCGTTTAATGAATAAATAAACATGAACATAAAGGGAGGGAGAGAGAGAGAGAGAGAGAGAGAGAGAGAGAGAGAGAGAGAGAGAGAGAAAGGTTTAGTAAGTTATAAGAGTGTACTCATGAGAAGACCAATGGTCTATAATGGAGTGTTTTGGTAACTTCCACACTTTTTGTTTTATAAAAAATAAAAATTCTTTCATATTGATAATGTTTGTGAGTTAATTGTTTGGTTAGAGTAGTGATAGTATTTGACTGAGACAAAGTCTGAAAATTTTGCAAAAGACAACTCTTGTTATTAAGAGTTTTCTTAAAATTACTCCTGCCACCTATTCATTTCAAGTGGTTAGTTTTCACTCTATTTATATGATATGAATCACTAAATTATACTCTCTCCATTTCAAGTTAGTGTGAAAAAAAATGGGCACACAAATTAAATAAAAGAATGAGAAATAAAAAGTAGAAAGGTGTTTATGAGTATGGAAAAATTAAATAGGAGAGGGAACGAGTGGGAGAAATAGTAAGCTGATTGGTGTTGTGAGTGTAAAAGTAAAGTATGAGAGAGAACGAGTGAGAAGAATAGTGAAGATTTTTTACTATTTAAGGCAGTTCACACTAACCTGAGACTGACGAAAAAGAAATAAATTCACACTAATCTAAAATGGAGGGAGTACTCCTGTCCCAAATTCTAAAATTCTAAAATGAATGTCTAAAAAACATCCAAATTACTTTGACTAAAAAGTAAAGTTGAAAAATATTCATTTTGAAACCGATGGTGTATAAAACAGAATAAATTAATTATCGAAATTGTTATTGATGAACTATTATTTTTATTGAAAAACATAATGAATCTCGTCTGGCTATGTTCAATTGGGTTCATGTAAAATTAACCTCAAACATAATGAATCTCCATTTTTAGGTTCTAGAAACCATAGATGCTAAAACATGCAATGGTGCACAAACTGGGTTGATATATTATTATCAATTCCAAAATTGTTGTGATTTTTATTATGGGGTAGAGGAAGTACCTCAAAATTTATTTTCTTACTCCCTCTGTCCCTAAATGTGTGTCCATTTTCAAAAAATCTTTGTTCTAAAATGAGTGTCTTTTTTTAACATAACTTTGTCCTTAAATGTTTTTTTTTTCAAAAAATTTTTCACCGGTTTCTTTATACGTGCAAAACTAAATGTTTGGAAATGAGATTACAAGATTATATATGAATCTTTGTAGCAAATTGTACATAAAGTTGAGATTTTCAGTATCCCTTAAAATGAAATTTGGACACTCATTTAGGGACAGAGGTAGTACAATGTAGAGATCATGACCATTGAATTCATTTCAATATCAAAGATGTCTCTATGAATATTTAGAACTATGTCATTTTAATTTTGACCAACAAAGAAGAAAGTACGATATATATTATGAGACATAGTGAGTACCTCAGAATTTTTATTTATAGAAAATATGAAATTAATTAAATAAAAAATTCAAATGAACACAAAACATAAATTGTCCACAGTACTACTTTGCAGAAATTCATTATATTTAGGTTTTTAAATTTCTATTATTGCATTTGATGAAGTAAACTGTCGTAACAAATATTATAAACCTCCTTTCAAGAAAAAACAACTACTATTATAAACCTGCAAAATGGTAGAATCATTATACGTATGACTTTAAAAATTAATTTAATTAACCAAAACTAATTACAATGTAACATTTTCTTCTGACTTCAAAGGTAAATACATTTCATGAATACTTTTCATTCCAAATTATTGCGATTTGAGGAGAAAGAATCACAATAGTATACTCAATTCATTTGAAGGGAGAGACTTTAATTGATTAAAAAAAAAAGAGAAAAGAAAATTAATTGAGTATAATATGAAGAAAAACATTGGTCTTGAACAAGCAACATCTTAACCAACTAAAGGGTTGAAAGCACAGTATATTATTAATAAATGGGTTAATGACAATTTAGACCCTGAAGTATGATACCACCCTTCCAATCGAGCCTTGCATGTCTTTTTTCGCCAGATCGGACCCTGGGGTGATTCATTTTCGCCAGTTAGGGCCTTTTTTACGGAATTCGTTAAAAAGTCAGTTAAAAGGCATGTGACGTGCACGTGACTAACGGAATTGGATTGGTTTGTAATTGTTATTAGCTATTAAGGGGTTAAATGAAAAAAAATTAAAAGGAAGGGATGGGTCAAATAAAATAAAAATATTACTCCCTTCTTCCCCATCACACCCACTTCACCCAATTTCAAAACCCCTCATCTTCTTCTGCCTTCTTCTTCGCCATCTCTACACCCACCACCACCACCACCACTTTCTCCATGTCTCTGTTTCACACACCCCGTCTCAATCCTTCCCCTTCCCAGCCGCCACCACGTTCCTCTCTTATAAGAACTTCCCCGAACCACCGTCCCCATTCTCACCCCTTTTCTCCATCTCCACCATTTTCCACACACAGTCAAAATTCCAACAATGGCATCTGAAATCGACACAACCAGATCCGGATCCGACAATGGCGCCACCGAAAGCAAGCGCAAAGTAGCTTTAATCACCGGCATCACCGGCCAAGACGGCTCTTACCTCACTGAATTCCTCCTCGACAAGGGTTACGAAGTCCATGGCTTGATTTGTCGTTCTTCCAATTTCAATACCCAGGGCATCAATCACATCTATATCGATCCACACAATGCCCACAAGGCTTGTATGAAGCTTCATTACGCCGATCTCTCCGACGCCTCCTCACTCCGGCGATGGCTCGATACCCTCCTTCCCGATGAGGTCTACAACTTGGCTGATGTCGTCGCCACCGGTGCGCTCCGCCTCCTTGAGGCCGTTCGGTCACTTATCTCCGCCTCCGGTAGGTTTTTCAGTTTTCCTGAAAGTGAAGTGTTCTGGGTTTGGATTTAAAGATGCATTGGGTTGTGGTGGTGTGGGTTTAAGGAAGATGGTGTTGGGACGGTGGTTGAACGGTGGTGGGTGAAGGAGGGAGAATGGGTGGTAATTTAAGATAATTTATATATAATTTTTGTATTTATGAATCATTTTCTCTCTTCCCAATTTCTCCGGATTCTTGATTTTTGAATTTTGATTTTTGAAGTTTTGATTTTTGATTTCAGATCTGGAGTGTTTGTATGTGTTTCTTGGTTTGTGTGTATAATCTGTGTGTGTTCATGTGTGTGTGTGTTCATGTGTGGGCAGTGGCGGTGTTTGGTCGGAGTGCGGTGTGGCTGTCCGATGGTAGTGGTGTGCTTGTGTGGTGGTCCGGTGGTAGTAATGGTGGGTAGAAGTTGGAAGGATGGTGGGAAAGGTGTGGTCACCGGAGGAAGGGGAAAGGGGTGGGGGTTTGGCCGGGTTTGTTAAAGATGATGGTGGCTGCTATTCTAAGATTTTTTTTTCTTTCTTAAAAAAAAATATATTTTTTAAAAAATAAATGATTGTAGCTTATTTTAATTTCCTATTACAAAATATAAAATGTTGCATATTTATTTAATCTAAGATACTCAGACTCTTTTGTTTACCTCCCCGGACTCGTCTCGACAAGACTAAAATACGTGTGTCCGACACGGCTACGGCGGAGTAAATTAAAGAGTCCGAGCATCAAAGTATTTAATGATAATTTTCTTTGGTAAACGTAAAAAACGACAAGTTTTAAAATAAAACTCTTATTTAATTTTCTTTTTATTATAAATTATAAAATGTTGCATATTTATTGGATAGAGATTTTTTTTGGTAAATGTAAAATTTGATTTATTTTGTTTATAAAATAAAATTCTTATTTAATTTTATTTTTTATTAATATTTTGAAAATAACTTTAAAACCCCTTTTATTTACTATTTTATTAATTATTTTTATTTTCAGCCCTATTAAGTTTCGAATTTTCATTAAACCTCTTAAAAGAAACATCAACTTCAAACAACTCAATTCCGTTAGTCATGTGCACGGCACATGCCTTTTAACTGACTTTTTAACGAATTCCGTCAAAAGGCCCTAACTAGCGAAAATGAATCACTCCAGGGTCCGATCTGACGAAAAAAGACATGCAAGGCTCGATTGGAAGGGTGGTATCATACTTCAGGGTCTACATTGTCATTAACCCTTAATAAATTTGTATGTGGTTGCCATAATTTCCACACATATATACTCTATCCCTTTCTTCTACCATACAAAATAAAAGTACAGTAACGAGTACACCATTTAGTGAAAGCTTATTATATTAGTCTCATTGTCTCAAATTAAATATCTATTTTTCATTCATGGTACATATCTTATGAATAATTAATTATTTGAAAATATCAAGTATTAATGCACATATAATTTTACTAAATTTTAAGGCCAAAATCTCACAAAAAACGCGTTTTTCTTAAGCTTAAAAAAACGTGTTTTCGACATGCCAGTGCCAGTGTAGAAAGTGCCAGTGCATAGATATGAAGTGTCAGTGTTAGTGTAACAATGTGCCAGTATAAAGAGATACCAGTGTCAGTGTAAAAAAGTATCAGTGTCAAAAAATGTCAGTTTTAAGTTAAAAAAGTGTCAGTTTTAGTGTAAAAATGTGCCAGCGCCAATGCCTGTATTATGAAGTGTCAGTGTTAGTGCAAAAATGTGTCAGTGTAAAAAGTGTCAGTGAAGTCAGTGTATGTTTGTTTATATGCCAGCGGCGAAAAAATGATTTTCCTTAAGCTTAGGAAAAACGCGTTTTTCATAAGACCAACTCAATTTTCGGATGTGCGAGTATAACATGAAGTGTTAATTTTTAATTTGACAAAAAGTCATTTTGAAATAAATTTATTTAGAAAAGAGATATTCTCTTTGGACAAACCTTAAGAAAATACAGATACAGATATTAACATGAAATGACAGAATTTTTATATATTTTTGAACGTAACATAAACCATGGCTGTACGAAATTCATTATTGGGTTATCATTTATCATGTTAAGCTTCATCTACACAAAGATTGTATCCTCATTTCTCATTAGAAAGACAATCTTATTATACTTTATTTTTTATGATCAATTTAATTGTATTTTAATTAAAAATTGTGAAAACATAATGATCCAATTAAAATTTTACATTAATAATAATATTTAATGGTGCTTATAATATTTTTTGAAAGTTTTATTATTAATTAAATTTTAAGGGCAAATTGCAATTTGGTTCCTAACATTTACATAAATTTGCAATGTTGCTCCCAACAGTTCAATTTCACAATTTGGTATCCTAACATTTACATTTTTAAGCAATGTGGCTACAAAACTAACACCCAGTTAAAATTCTAACCAAATAACACCCATCTGACTAGCACATGTCAATTAAATGGACAAAATGGTCATTCTCAAGAGGCCATGCGCTCATGTGAGATTTTCTTTTGTTATTTACCTTATTCATTTTGTAGTTTAAAAACTACGGACTAAATTAATATAGGGCATATATATTACTAAAACACTTTAAAATTATTTTATTTTTAAAGTATTTTATTTTGTACTTATAATTTATGTATTCCTTACAAAGACATTTATTGTTCTAACCATAATTTAATATTTTATTTTAATAATAAAAAATAAATAAAAAATTTAAAAATTATATAATTAGGAATTAGAAATATTTCATAAATAAATTAAAAATATATAAGTACATTTTATATTAGATTATAACTCAAAATAATTATGCAGACTCATTTACGATAATTTATTAAGCTATTTTGAAATGAAATAAATATTTTTAAATATTTTTTTTCAAGTGAAAGAAAATAAATAATGATTTTATTATTGCAAATGGCAGGATAAGAAAGTATGTTTTTCTTTTAAATTTAATTATACAAATTAAAGGCAGGAAAGAGAGAAGACATAAATGTTTAATCCAAATAAACAAATTAAAATAAGAAAGAATCTTTACGATTTAGTTTGTTATATTGTTTTGGAAGGAAATTAAAATGTTATATAAGCAAACTAGTAAATTCAATAAATTAATTTAAAAAATAATTAAGCTAAGAAAGAGAGAGAAGGCATACAACTTTAAACTGAATACTTTATCTTAATTGGAAAGGGTATTTATGTCAAAATAATAATAATAAATGTAATGATCTTATTTAAAATGCAGTTCAATGACCATTTTATTCATTTAAAAGACATGTTGTCATTTCGTTAGAATTTTAACTGGGTGTTAGTTTTGTAGCCACATTGCAAAAAAATGTAAATGTTGGGATACTAAATTGCGAAATTAAACAGTTGGGAGCAACATTGCAAACCTATGTAAATATCAGGAACCAAATTGCAATTTGCCCAAATTTTAAATATTTACCGCTATTTTTCTTACAATATCCTAATTAATTAAGAGGCAAAGAAAAATTTTGAACTCTAGGAATTCTGAAGTATAACTTTAACTAGTTATACGAACCACTAAAAGTAAAATTAAGATTGACCTTTGTGTGACATAGGAAATGAACAATTACTTTAGATTTACATGGAGAGTAAATCTTGGTGTGGGGGCATTAAGAGAAAAAACCCAAAACCCAATCATTCGTTTTCTCTTTTCATAAAAGAGACAAACTATTTCTTTATTTATAAATGTTAAGAAAACCCTTTTCCTTCCTTCTCTCTCTCTCTCTCTAATTAAAACATACTCCTCGTTAGGGATGACCAACGCCGGTTCCGGTTCGGAATCGCCGGTTCCGGTTCGCCATTTATGTGAACCTTAACCGGCCCTTGGTTACACCGGTTCCGGTCATCACAATCCGGTTCCGGTACGGTTCCGGTCTGGTTCTGGTTCGGTTCCACACTATATTTTTTTATTTTTTTTATCATACAATAATGAATAAACAAGTTAAAATTTATTGAAAAACAAGGATTTTTTTTATTTATCATACAATAATGAATAAACATGTTAAAATTTATTGAAAAACAAGGGATTTTTATTTTTTTTAATGGAAACGCCGGTCCGGTTTCGGTTCCGGTTCGCCATTTATGTGAACCTTAACCGGCCATTGGTTACACCGGTTCCAGTTAACTCGCCGGTTCGCTCCGGTTCCGGTCCGGTTTTCCGGTTCCGGTCCGATTCCGGGCCGGTTTGGTCATCCCTACTCCTCGTATACCTCTAAAAAAATACTAAGTTTCAGGTACTTACAAATAGGGGAAGACTGCTGTGCAGCCATTTTACAGCGTGAGACGGATCGTTTACGAATCGACCCGCCCGTCCGTTTGTTGGCTCCCTGCTCCGCTTAATTTCCAGCCTGACGGGCCCTCTTAGCGCCTGCCATGTGGCGCACTTTAAAAAATAAACCTCCCAATAACTTTAAAATGTAATATCTTGAGATTTTAAAGTAAAAAAAAAAAAAAACGAAAAAACCTTTGTGTTCGTCCGAATGAAACTACATAGGTCATGATATAGTTTTCAATTACTTTTGTAAAATCATATTTTTAACACACAAAATAAATTGAGCTGCTCCTCGCCTGTGATGTAACACGTTGTTATGAAAAAAGTAACAGTCCACTCTTGAGAAAGCAACACTTTTATTGTAAAATGTAACAGTAGTTTTGAAGAAATTTTTTAAATAGTTTGATATTTTTTTGTTAGAGAAAGTAATATTGACAATAGAGTATATATATGATATAATTTGTTATCTAGATGAATATAACAGTTTTTATATGGTAAATATTAAATTTTCCTACAGAAAATGTTACATTGTTTTAAAATAATAATGATAATAATTTTCAACAAATGAATGTAACAGTTTGTTTCTACTGTTACATTTTATCATAAAAACTGTTACATTCATTTTTTAAAAAAAAATGTGACAAATTTTATTAGTAAAACACTTAGTGATTTATCAATTAACAACTGAAATTCTGTAATAATATTTGTGCAAAAAAAATTTGTTTGATTTTTTTTCTAGAGAAAGTAACAATTGAAATACAACTAATTATATACATGAATTATTACTTTTTTAAAAAAGAAAAAAATGTAACATTTACTCTATAAAACTGTTACATTCATCTATATAGCAAATTATAATCATATATACACTTTGTTACACTTCAATTATTACTTTTTCTAACCACAAAAACTATCAAACTATTTATTTATTTCTTTTGCAAAACTGCTGTTACATTTTACAATAAAAGTGTTACTTTTTAAAGACTAATTGTTACTTTTTCATAAAAACGTTACGTTTTAGACGACGAAACAGAACAATTTTTTGGTTAAAAAATAAATTTAAAAATAAATAAATTCAAACTATATCACGACCTATCTATTTTTATTCGTCTCGTCGAGACGAACGTAAGGGTATTTTCAGATATATTTTTTTTCAACTTCAAAATCTCAAGATATTGCATTTTAAAGTTATTGGATTTTTTTTTAATATGACACGTGTCGCAAGCTGGGAAGAGGGAAAGGCTAGGCGGATGGGTTTACCCACGGGATGAGACGGTCTCACCCAAGTTTTTTCCTTACAAAAATATCGTCGCATATCTCACCGTGCAGTTTAAAAATATGTCTTTCCTATCTCTTGAAAAACACGTTTTTTTCCAAATTTTCACTTGGATGAGTAGCAGTTTATTAATTTGAAGCTATATATATTTTTGGATGAGAGCGAATTAATTGGCCAAAAAAGGTGACAAATCTTTATTGTTGGTCCCAGAGGGCAACAAGGGTATAGAACCGCTAGAGGGGGGTGAATAGCGGTTACAACGTTTTCGAAAATACCCTTAAAATTCAACCGAGTACTTATCAATTTGGCCAACTGCGGTTCAAAGCACTAGAACCGAACTGATAAAATGCACAGCGGAGTTTGCGGTTTGGCCAAAGAGGATATGAAAATAGTGGGGCGGCTTGACTGGGTTGGAAAAACACAATGATGCACAAGATAATCCGAACTTAAGGATCAAAGGAAAACACAATTCATTTTTCTGATTATATCATAGATGAACTTAGTGAGAAACCACAAACATGAAAATTAAAGAACAAGACAAAAAATAAAGATCAAACACACAAATTTGAAGAGGTTCGTTCTTGAATGAACTACGTCCTCTACCTAGATGGTTAGTCTAAGATTTTCTAATAGCTACTAGACTTGTATTAATTTAGATGAGCTTTTACAAGATTACAATGAAGAATCTAAACTCTAAATAAACAATCTAACCTATCAAAGCTATTATAACAACATGTGTATTCGAAGTGTATAATCTATATGATCATACAAATCGGGTGTGTGTGTGGAAAGGAATCAAATGCTCTAATGATCTAAATGATGTTGAGCAAGTGAAACCTTTTGGTGTACAAAGCTAAGTATGAATGGATGAATGACTGATGCTTTGATGAAGAATTCTGGGTTTGCTAAGGAGATATTTGAAGGTTTGAATATCTGGGTAAAATCTTCAAAGCAAACTTTGAACACTTGGGAAATTTCTCTCTTGAAGCTCAGCAACCTTCATTGTTGAAAAATGAAGGCTATTTATAGGCAGTCCACCATTGTGACCGTTGGACAAAGATTTGAATCAAATCTTGATGGTACAACTGCTGTTGAAATTCCACTGGTTAAGCTGTCATTTTCGTCCTTGGTTTTGTCTTGTAGTCCTAGGTAGTTGTAGCACCACTACCTGACATTGTCCTTTGTTGCAGAGAAATGACTAACGGTAAACTTTTGAATTTATTGGACAAACCGACATTCCTTGCAGAAACTCCAAGTTAACTCGATGTTATTTGAGAAGTCATAAATCATTCCTTTATGGTTGTAAAGGGAATGTTTGTCTCAAGGAATGAATGACAGCACTTGAATTCTTCATTCAATGATCTGCGGTTCCACCAAGATAGCATGAGCGGTTCCATGAATGAACTTGAAGTGCGGTTCATCAAAACTGAAACACGCGGTTTTGATGAAGACTTGCGGCTCCATGCTGGCGGTTCGAGTAATAACGAGAGCGGTTTGAAGAACCAAACCGCTGAGGTCAAACCGATCATAACTCAGCCTGTGACAAATAAAAATCTAGAAATTGACTTATCTAAAAATTGAAGTATAACTTCATTACATGATTCCTAAAGTCCATAAAAAGACACGTGGCATGAATCAATCAAATCAAGAGGGTATACTAATAAAGAATCCTAACCTTTATATTAAATTCTTTCATATTTTCTTCATCTTAAAGAAATAGTATCATTATGATTTTATTGGTCAACATGATTAAAATATAGAAGGGTTTTTTTTTAAAAAAAAAAAAAGAAGAAGAAGAATAAGAAAAATATATATATTTAGCAAACACACGAATCAAAGAGAAATCATTCTATAATAAACACGTAGATTAATTTCAAACACAAGGATTGTTATACTGATTGGCAATCCTCGATAGACAGTCAACTGCGACATCTGTGGTACGGCTTACATGAATGAGTAGAAATGGACTGTTTGAAGCAAATGAATATTTAAAAGAAACTAGTAAACTCCCAACAACCACTTTATTCAGTCCTTTATGTTTACTCCAAGACAGATGATGTTCCTGTTGGATATTATGCCCTAGGCCCTTGAGAAACGCCTATGCGTTATATCATAGCTTCATTATTAAAGAGATAACAAACCCGATTATTATATCTTTTGCATGTTTATTATAATAATCATTGTCCCTATCACTTATGAAGGGCTAGCATGAGTTTAATGGATAATCATATGATGATTATGGTGCATAGGATGCGGATTAAACTTGTGGGTACTTGTTGGAGAACAAGGTACTGGATAGACCTGTTATGAGATTTATGTCATGGTCAAATGTCATAATTAAATCTCATAATAGTTATATAATTTGATATCCTTAGACCTGAGATTATCATGGTCTTCCCCATGATGAACATTATGTTTGACGTACTCAAACGCTACCCTTAACCGGGTGGTTATAAAGGCTATAATTGGCATAATCGGATTCTTATAGGGAAGAATGATAAGTCAAGATGGGATTTATCCCTCTCTCAAGAGAGATATCTTCTTGGCCACTCGATGAGTGAGATTGATGATAGTGTACGGCCGTACCCAAATGAATTGATGTGTTCAATGTCATTTGCTCATATCAATCTACTCGGGATCGAGAAAGCATTGGACAACATAAGTTGACGTGGACCATGACTTATGTCCAATATGATATCGCATGACAAAGGGATTGTGATATGTTCTATAAGGTAACTTTGGACTTTCAAAGTTATACTAATTGGGTAGTCATAATGGCTTGCTAGAATCCGCTTATGACTTACGGGTTATGAATGGTTCGGACTCATTGCCAACTTAGTATAATCCTATTAGATCACACACAATAGAACAAATTTGGAAAAAGGCTGAAAAATTTGGGAATCTGAACTGGCCACCGTACGGCTCTTGGAGTGGCGTACGGCTCCTGGTGAGCCGTACGCTCCCCACCCCCGTAACTGGTCAGTTTGTTCTGATTTCTTATGTGACAAGGAATCCCGATCCCAAACGAAATTAGGTCAAACCCTCATATAAATATATACAGCCGGGTTTGACAGCCTCTAATGTTGATTTGAGAAATCATAACACATTATTTTAGAAACAATAAAACATAGAGAGGTAGGATTATTTAGTTTGAGATTTGGAATCATCTAACTACAATAATCAATAGAGCAAAATAATTTTAATGAAGAAATTGTTTATTCACCAAGTCTTGGATCTAGCAATCAATCAAGAAGGTGTTCTTGAGTCCGTTCGACGTGTGGATACCGATAGATGGTGTTTGCTTTAGTACCTTAAAGTCCGTGTTCATGGATTCGATCTTCAAAGGTTAGTTTCTTTCATCTTGTATTTAATTTAATCAATATGGACGGATCTATGGCTCATGGGTGTTTGATATCTTATGTTATTATTCCGCTGCGCATGATTCATCAAAACCCAACAGTGGTATCAGAGCCCCGTTCATCGTTAATTATTTTAATACATCATGTTTAAATTATTTAATTCGATTATATGATTTTGCATGATGATAAAGATGAATATGTGATTAGGGTTTATGAGCATGATTAGATGGGGATTATGTGATTATTATATTGATTTGATCTATATGAATAAATTTCATGTTGGGGTTATCAATAAATAATTGGATTATTTGTATTGATAAATTAGATATAATTTGTATATGTAATAAATTGGTTATTCATGATATTGATTAGATCTATTTAAATTCGTAATCTGTAAATTCGTGTTGGTTTAATCTGATTAATACATGAACACGATAATGGAATTGATCGAATTTAAAAAAAAATTGGAAATCTGGAAATCTGGACTAAGGTGCCATACTGCGCCCTAGGCGGCGTACGCCTCCTGGTCAGCCGTACGACGGCCCTAGGGTTTTCTAGCAGATTTGTTTTTTTCTGGTTTTTCAGATTGTTCTGTAAATCGTTTACAGAATTCGAATCAGAAATCAAATCTGGTTTCAGATGGCTGGTTTTTGAAACCGTGTTTCCTGAAATATGATTTAATCCAGAAAATTGCAAACATCAGAGTTCTGAAGAGTTCAGAATTGCTGTAATTTATGAAATTGATGAGACAATGAATGATCTTGAAATAAGTTACTTTTCTATACGGAAATGTGGATGCCTCTTGGCTTAGTTTCGTCCATATGGAATAATTACTTGGTTTCTTGAACTTAGTACGGAAATGTGGATGCCTCTTGGCTTAGTTTCGGCCGTGCGTTTTGTGCTCTCAATATATAGACGTTCTGCGGATTCAAAAGTTTCAGAATTTATCCCTATGAACAGAGTGCAAATTGTTTGCAAGAGAAGGAAACTAAATTTGGATTAATTCATTGCATGGACCAATGACAGGCTTACGCCTTGTTTCTGGGAATGCGAATGAAATATCCAATCTGTAAATTGTTTACAGAAAATTCCGTCCCCATAATATTACTTCATAATTAAATCACAAGATTTTGCTTCTGTTAATTAATTTGATTAGTTAACATGCATTATGCAAAGACTATATTATATTATGTTTGACATAATTAAATATATGATGCATGTCTCCATGTAAACAAAGCTTCATAAAATTTAAGTCATGTGTCAACCCACGATTAAAACACATGTGAGTACACGGGTAGTTTTACGTGGGCTCTACCAAAGCGATGTTCATTAATTCTATCCTTGTATGAGCATGATGAGTGAAAGAGTGGTTCATATATGTTTAAAGTGGTTTGACTTAATTAGGCTATCAAAAGACAAAGTTTTGGGCCTAAGGTACAGATGAGATTAAAACATGTTAGACATAAGATGTCTAAAATCTCATAAAGGATCTAAGACTCACATATGATGTGATTGATAAGGAGTTATCTACCTAAATAACTTATTTTGAGCAGTCGTGCCAAAGCCGACTCAAAGTTAAGTGAAATATGGATCTTAGCCCATTTAAATCATATTATACAAGAGTTGTATTTGAAGGTGTATAATTTAGTGGGAGTGTTTATGAAATACATTAAATATCTATTAATGATAATGGTATGAAATATAGGTGTATATTTATTTGCATATTTGTAGAATGTCTTATACTATGATCATGATTAATTACTGCGATTGACCTCGATTAAAGAGAATGAGATTAACTTCCTTGACCTAGTCATGAGCTAAAGAATTGTTCTAAAGAAAGAACGGAAGTTATGAATTCTTAATAAATCTTGTTCCTAAGAAACCTAATGCCTTAAGGACGGACATAGACATAAATTAGAATCATATTGATGAATCGATAGATGCCAATTGTCTTACGAGTTGCTACCATATATTTATAACTTAAGAAGTATCTGAAATATATGGATGCTTATGTGATAAGCAATTACGTAGGAAGCGTTCCTACAAGCAAGAACGGCAAGAAAAGTTTGAGATTGATCAAAGCCTAACATTCATGTGATGACTGAAAGGTATGTTAATAAGTTCTCATGTTTTAAATATGGAGAGACATATTAATTACCTTAGATGGCTTGGTTATCAAGTTAGTTTGGAACTAACAAACAGATTTGATATTAATTCATAAGCGACATTTGATGTTTAAAATGCTAGTCTTAATATCAAATAGAAACCTTCTCAAACTCTAAAGGTTAATAAAGAAAATGTTTTAAGATAAAGGCAAGACAAGAATTGTCAAGCCTAAAAGAAATATTTGTGGCTAAACCTAAAATCCTGAGGACATAATTGCTACCATGGCAATGTGATTGACCGTTGGAGAAATTACAATTTGAATTAAAAGATCA
The DNA here is from genome assembly GCA_026119855.1 of Campanula takesimana. Lineage (NCBI taxonomy): Eukaryota > Viridiplantae > Streptophyta > Magnoliopsida > Asterales > Campanulaceae > Campanula > Campanula takesimana. The sequence continues at coordinate 147,047 of JAOWBW010001377.1, read as the reverse complement.
AAATGAAGGGTAGTAGGACTACCACTTCAAGTATTTATGTTAAAATTCTACTTCTAAGTGTTTGGGTATTAGATACCGGATATGGATCCCACATTTGTATAAATGTATAAGACTTGAGAAATAAAAAGACTACTTAAAAGGGTAAAGATTAACCTATGTATTGATAATGATGCAAAGGTTGCAACATTAATCATAGGAACTTGCGAAGTGTCTTTACCTCGTAGGTTCATATTTGTTTTGAACAAATGGTGTTATGTTCCTACATTAAGTAGAAATATTATTTTGAATTCTTCATTAAAAGATTACGGATATTTCTTATTTTGAATAAGAAGGTGCTCCATTAAATATGATTCACTTTATTGTATTGTTAATCATATAATGGGACTTTATATCCTTATCTTGGAAGAACAAAATAATGAGTATAACGTAAATAATGGAAATCTAAATCTAAGGATGTAAGGGTTACATTCTTAAAGCATTGACGTCTATATCAATGATAAGAAACAAATATTTAAAAGTTCATGGGACGGACTTTTAAATTCACATGATTTCGAATCATGTGATATATGTGAATCTTGAAAATTGAATAAGATGCCTTTTACTAATGGTAGTAAAAGGAAAATACTCTTTTGAACTAATACATGTTGATGTATGTAGTTCATTAAAGTAACAATGCTAGAAAGGATTTCGATAACACATGGCAAAAGTATTGATGTACTCTGACCTAATCAAGGTAATAAATATTTGAACCATGGACTTGATGAGAATTCTGCAGAAAGTCTGCAGAATAAGAAAAACATAATCTGAAAACAATAACCGTACGGCTGCAAACTAGGCGTACGACTAGGGATGAGCCGTACGGCTACTGTTTATAGAAATCTGCATATTGTCTGCAAACTGCTGTTTTTCGTCTCATAATAAGTCAAATTGATCTTTAATTAACCTTCTGGATTATGTGATTGAAAACAGATGCGCTTACACTAATTTGAGTTTCATCTAAGGAGGTTCGTTATACCATATGAGATATGGAATGAAAGAAAACTTGGTTTGTCTTTCATAAAGATTTTGATGTGACACTTTTGCAAAAAGTATTATCTTGGACAAAATCACACCTAAATCTAGTTAATGTATTTTCATGTGATATCTTAAATTAATTTTACATCCCAAGAGTACAAATCGTTTGTTACTCTAAAATAGCACTTTCTAGATAAATCGTTTATCTCTAAAGAACTAGTGGGAGTAAAATATATCTCGAAGAGTTTGAGACCCAAAAAATGACATAGAACCTAAGATGGAAGTTGAACAAAGTTTCACAAGGAGTTGTGGAAATTCGTTCAAGTATACATAAGTTATTAGCATATATCATAGGATACTATTTATAACAAGAAATATTGATTTCTCGTAATAGAAAGTAATAAGGAAGATATCATTGAGAATGATTGGCCTATTACCTATCAAGATGCAATGTCCACTACGGATTTTAGAACAATGACTTGGAGTCATAAAATCTAAAAGTGCAATCCATATATCATAATCAAGTTTCGGACTTGATCATTCTACCCTAAGGCTTAAAAAACCATAAGATGGAAAGAGAGTTTTCTTGGAGAAAACGGACATGGATCGCAAGGTGCATGCTTATTAAGCAAGACTAATTGAGAAAAGTTAATTCATAATATCGATTATGATGAAACTTTATCACCCGTAGTCATGCTTAATGTTATTAGAATTGAAGTTATCATGACCTCATATTTTGAATATGAAATATGACAAATGGATGTCAAAACTGCATACAACCTAAAAGTTTTGTTAATCCACAAGATTCTAATAAAATATGCAAGTTGAAGAAATCCATGAGATGGATTAAAGCAAACTACTTGGAGTAAAATTTTCATTTTGATGTAGTATTCAAAGAGTTTGAATTCATCAAAGATGAAACTGTGATTACAATAAATTTAGTGAGAGTGTAATATAATTCCTATTCTAATATATATGGTTGACATATAATTCATTTTGAAAGAGTTTCTCAATGAAAGACTTGGACAAAGCCGCCTATATCCTTGGACTGATTTATGGAGATAAATCTAAAAGTGTGATTGATTGAAGTCAAAGTACTAATACAGACAAGATAGTGAAAAGTTCACTATGCAAGACTCTTGGAGAGGTTACTTGCAAATGTATAACGGCATCACTCTTAACAAGATTTAGTCTTATTGGAAGACTAATGAGCAAGAGTACATGATTAGGATTTCATATGCTTCGACAATTAGATCTATCATGTAAGTCATATTGATGTACTAAAACCAGATGTCTCATATACTTGAAGTATGATGAGATGATACCAATCGGATCCTAGTGACAGTCACTAGTTAAGAAACATCCTTATGTACTTGAGAAGAACCAAAGGATGCATTCTTGATCTTTGATGGAATGAAAGATGATCTTGTAATATTTGCATAGATAGATTCTTACAAACCAACAAAGATAAATATTGTAGTATAAATACATGTTTATGATTAATAATGTTGTTAGAAGAGTTCTAAATGTATCATTACTATTCTACAAAAAGTTGAGTATCTAGTAGCATGAGATGCAACTGGAAAAATTGTTTGGATAAGAAGATTAATTGGTAAACTAAAAATTGTTTCTAGTGTCACTAATTTAATGGACCTTCATTGTGTCAATAACTGTTATTGGACAATCCAAGGGGCTAATGTCTTATCTAAACATATACTCGGACGTTTCTATCTTATTCGAGAAATCGTCAAAGATGGGAGAATTCAAAATATGTAAAATACCATATGATGATAACAAGGTTAATAATCTTACATAAGCTTGCTTGCAATAATGATGGAGATCATAACTAAGCTCAATGGGTATTGGATACACGTTGATCGGGCCTAGTGCAAGTGGGAGATTGTTGGATGTTATGCCCTAAGCCCTAGAGAAAGGCCTATGCGTTATATCATAGCTTCATTGTTATAGAGATAACAAACCCGATTATTATATGTTTTGCATGTTTATTATAATAATCATTGTCTCTAGCACTTATGAAGGGCTAGAATGAGTTTAATGGATAATCATATGATGATTATAGTGTATAGGATACGGATTAAACTTGTGGGTACTTGTTGGAGAACAAGGTACTGGATAGACCAGTTATGAGATTTATGTCATGGTCAAATGTCATAATTAAATCTCATAATATTTATATCATTTGATATCCTTAGACCTGAGATTATCATGGTCTTCCACATGATGAACATTATGTTTGACGTACTAAAACGCTACCCTTAACCGGGTGGTTATAAAGGCTACGATTGGCATAATCGGATTCTTGTAGGGAAGAATGATAATTCAAAATGGGATTTGTCTCTCTCTCAAGAGAGATATCTGCTTGGCCACTCGATGAGTGAGATTGATGATAGTGTACGGCCGTACCCAAATGAATTGATGTGTTCAATGTCATTTGCTCATATCAATCTACTCGGGATCGAGAAAGCATTGGACAACATAAGTTGACGTGGATCATGACTTATATCCAATATGATATCGCGTGACAAAGAGATTGTGATATGTTCTATAAGGTAACTTTGGACTTTCAAAGTTATACTAATTGGGTAGTCATAATGGTTTGCTAGAGTCCACTTATGACTTACGGGTTCTGAATAGTTCGGACTCATTGCCAACTTAGTATAACCCTATTGGGTCACACACAATAGAACGGATTAGAAGAAGGCTGAAAAATCTGGGAATCTGAGTTGGTCACCGTATGGCTCTTGGAGTGGCATACGGCTCCTGGTGAGCCGTACGGCCGCCCCCCCCCCCCCCAGTAACTGGTAAGTTAGTTCTGATTTCTTGTGTGACAATGAATCCTGATCCCAAATGGAATTAAGTCAAACCCTCATATAAATATATGCAGCCGGGTTTGACATCCTCTAATGTTGATTTGAGAAATCATAACACATTGTTTTTGAAACAATAAAACATAGAGAGGTAGGATTATTTAGTTTGAGATTTGGAATCATCAAACTACAATAATCAATGGAGCAAAATAATTCCAATGAAGAAATTGTTTCTTCACCAAGCCTTGGATCTAGCAATCAATCAAGAAGGTGTTCTTGAGTCCGTTCGACGTATGGATACCGATAGAAGGTGTTTGATTTAGCACCTTAAAGTCCGTGTTCATGGATTCGATCTTCAAATGTTAGTTTTTTCATCTTGTATTTAATTTAATCAACATGGACGGATCCATGGCTCATGGGTGTTTGATATCTTATGTTATTATTGCGTTGCGCATGATGAATGAAAACCCAACAATTCCACATTCTCTCATTTTGCCAGAAATATAGCACCTTAAATAATGCACACACTAACAATAACTCATGACAGTCAAAAGTTTATCCAAGTATAACTTGGACACTACCTTACACGGGCATTAAAATATTTACACGAACATAATTTGCCTTTGAAGACATGACAAATAAAGCATTTGAGTTGTCAATAAATCTCAAACCAAGTATTCTAATCATTGTAACAAGAACAAACATCACATAAAGGCTCAACACAATTGAGAGAAAACAAAGTCTCTCGACAAATGAAAGAAAATCTAAATCGGAAAATTATTGTATATAATCACTATACTCCCTCCATCCCAGCTCACTTGAGACTTTTTGACCAAAATTGGTCAACTTAAGGTCGGTTTGACCAACACTTTATAGAAATATTTAGGATCTGAATAAAAATTTAAAAAATGTAAAATGATCACCATTAAAAATCCTCTCAATAACAATTTTTTGAATTTTTTTTGGAACATAAATATTTCTATAAAGTGTTGGTCAAACCGACCTTAAGTTGACCAATTTTGGTCAAAAAGTCTCAAGTGAGCTGGGACGGTGGGAGTATATTTTTATTCATCGTCACGCAATGCACAAAATGATTAAGAAAACTAATTGCACCATGTAGTGAGTGGAAAACATGAATAATGAATTAAAAGAAGAAATTGAGAACTGGGAAAGAGAAAATAAGAATTAGATTACCGAAAATTGGAAATTAAAAACGTTTGAAGAAACAATTTGGAAGTTCTAAAAAGGGTAAATTGCATTTTAGGCCCCAAAGTTTAGGGGGTGTTCCTATGATGGGCTCTAAAGTATTTCAGTTAGCATTTTGGGCCCCAAAGTTATCATTTTTTGTTGAGTTAGGGTTTTTAACCAATTTTGTTACAAAAACCCGTTAAATAGGCACGTGCCACGCACATGCCACCTAACGGGGGATAATTTTGACATTTGCTCCTAACTGTTAAGGGGTCAATTGTAAGAGCCATAAAATGGGGGACCAAAATTAAAAAACAATGTCTTCTAAAATTTGCACCCAACCCCATCCCCATTCCCAAATCAAACCCCGTTCAACCCCTTCTTCGTCCGGCCACCACCTACTCCAACCGCCACCGTCCCCACCATCATCACCAATATACTCCACCATACCCATCACCCACCACACCGCCACCTTCCCCCCACCTCCCCCAATTCGCCCCTCACCCCTTTCTCTCTCCATTCCCAACATTCTTCCCCATCCCTCTAATTCTAAAGTTTTCATCTGATCCTTCTCATCCTCAGTCCGGCTTCCGATTCCACCGCCTTCTCTGTCTCTTTCTGCTTCCGCTGCATCGGTCATCTACCAGGAAGATCCCTCCCTCACTTCCGATTACAATATCCACCACCCCCACTGTCCTTCTTCCAACCACCCAACTGCGACACCACATGTCTGACCGCCCCTTCCCCTCTTCTTCTCTCACATATCCGGTCTGGGAATGAAACGCAAAGAACCAGATAGCGGATGGGAGCCTCACCCGTTTAACTTCAAGTATCATCAACCCTCATGGAAATAGAGTAAGTATCTATTGGTCTTGGCTCCTAGATTCTTGGGTTCATTTTCCATAACAGCAACACAGAATAAAGATTGGGTTTTGGGGTGGGGGGAAGAGAGGGAGAGATAGCCATTGATCTGATTCAGGAGATTAATTTCCAAAGAAGAACAGAAATTAGGTAATTTACTATTTTACAGTGGATTTTTTTCTTTTATTTATTATTTCCCCCTTTTTCTCAATTACCTGATAGGAACCCATTTCTGAATCTACGATACAGATAGAACTTTGCAACATTTAGCTGAATTTCTTTTCCATATATATCAAAAGAATTTACTGGGATATGGATTTTTTGTTTGTCTTTTCTTGAATTTTTTTCCTTTGTGTGCATATATTATTCAATTACCTGATAGAAGAGATTGTTTTTTACGTTTGGTCCCCCGTTTTATGGCTCTTACAATTGACCCCTTAACAGTTAGGAGTAAATGTCAAAATGATCCCCCGTTAGGTGGCATGTGCGTGGCACGTGCCTATTTAACGGGTTTTTGTAACAAAGTTGGTTAAAAACCCTAACTCGACAAAAAATGACAACTTTGGGGCCCAAAATGCTAACTGAAATACTTTAGAGCCCATCATAGGAACACCCCCCAAACTTTGGTGCCTAAAATGCAATTTTCCCTTCTAAAAATTGTGTGAATCATACTTTTTCATCCCTTTTAGTAACTTATAAATTGACTGCCTTAATCTATACCCTTGAAATTGAGAAGAAATTGATCAAAAAAATAATAATGATAGGGGTTCCCTTGAAATTGAGAAGAAATTGATCAGAAGATCATAATGATAGGGTTTCGATCGTGAAAAGAAAAATGTGGTTGAGAGAATGTGACAGTTAAGAAAATTATATCTTATTACTGATACATTGTTTTTTTTTTCGAAATCAAATTACCATTAAATTATAAAATTCTGGGAAGGCACTCTACAATAATTAGAGGCTCAGCCCAAGTATTATCAATTACAACAATGGCAATCTGAATTACAAGAGAAATGTAAAAAGAGGGATGACGAAGAAGTGTCTTCGTGCTTAAAGTTGCAGTGCCACCAAAGAAACTAGTATATTTATGAAGCCATGGATCACCCATAATTCGAACATTAGGACCATCTCCAATCTTCCACTTTGTAGCGCTCTTAGAAATATCTTGGAACACACGGATGCCTTTCCAAGCATGACTTGGACACTGCCATATAACGGCATTCAGAAAATTCCCCTTCAGAAAACATTTAGCTTTGAAAACACAACAATCGAAGGCTTCCGGGTTGGCATAAAACCGCCAACTTAGTTTCCCAACTACTGCAAGACGGAACAACCGAAGATCACAGAAACCCAATCCACCCACTTCTTTTTGTAAACAAAGATTTGCATCAAATCAATATTATATAGACCATCTCATCGATTATCCCACCAATACATAAAACAAAAGAGAAAATGCAAGGCTCCCACTAAGGAGAGAAAACAAAGGCTCCCACTAAGGAGAGAAGACAAAACAACAAACATAAGTACAACAACTTTCATCTTCAATTATTTATAAACAAGGATGAAAATAAAAAACAATTAAAGCATTCAAATCTGGGAGTAGATTTAGAGAGATGTAAAAACTCTGTCTAAATCTAAACCCAGATTTGAGTTAAAACGAAGAAACCTAAACTAAAGAAAACAGTTGTTGTTCAAGGAAGAAGATAAAGTTGGGAGAGAAAAAGAAAGCGGTTAGGAATGTCTAATCCTAAATCAAATCTCTAAGCAAAGCTCATACGAACAATGACTTGTGACGCACAAATGCATCTCCAAGTTACACTTGGACACGGCCTAACACTGGCCTTCAGAAAACCCCCAAACGGGAACAATGTGGCGTTGAGTACATGGCAAAGTAATGCATTTGGGTAGACAAGAAATGCCCAACCAAGCATCGCAAGTATCAATAAATACAAATAAAATACAAAGGCTCTCAACATGGAGAGAAGGCAAAGGCTCTCGACAAAAGAGAGAATACAAAGGCTCTCGACAAAGGAGAGAAATCAAATAATAGAACAAGATGTAAGACAAAGATTTTAATAAATAAAAATTGATGTATACTGAATTATTTTTTAAGGCAAGATGATTGATTGACGCTTGAATGTTGCTGAAAATTGAGATTATATGGAACAAATCTCTTCTCCATGAAATCCATAAAATCCCTGAAAATTGTGGGTTGCACCAATCTTTTTATTGATGAAAAGCAAGAAATTGTTTCTAATTTAAACATTAATCATTGAATCACTTTTCATATAATATTTTCTTTTTTTGAAACAACAATTAATAATATTTTCAAATATTTATTAACATAATCAAATTAATTTGAATTATTATTAGTTTAGTAATAATAAAGTGAGACTATCTGTTCTCTCTCTAGCCTAAAATAATTGTTAATTTTTCATTTAAGAGATATTATATGTTGGGGGAAATCGAGTTCAAAAAATATGTTAGAGAAAATTTAAGGGCAAATTGCAATTTGGTTCTTGACATTTACATAAGTTTGCAATATTACTCCCAACAGTTCAATTTCGCAATTTGGTATCCTAACATTTACATTCTTTAGCAATATGGCTACAAAACTAACACTCAGTTAAAAATCTAACCAAATAACACCCATGTGACTAGCACATGTCTATTAAATGGACAAAGTGGTCATTCTCAAGAGGCCATGTGCCGGTCATGTGATGTTTTCTTTTGTTATTTACTTTATTCATTTTGTAGTTTAAAAAATATAGATTAAATTAATATTGGGCATATAAATTATTTTATTTTGTACTTATAATTCACGTAATCTTTACAAAGTCATTTATTTTTCTAACCATAATTTAAAATTTTATTTTAATAATAAAAAAGAAACTAAAATACTTTAAAAATTATATAATTAGGAATTATAAATATTTTGCAAAAAAATAAAAATAAATAAATATATATAAGTACATTTTATGTTATAATATAACTCAAAATAATTATGCGGACTCATTTAGGATAATTTAGTAAGCGTTTTTTGAAGTGAAATAAATTTTCTTAAATAATTTCTTCAAGTGAAAGGAAATAAGTAATGATTTTATTGTTGCAAATGGCAGGATAATAGAGTATTTGTTTTTAATTTAATTATAATAATTAATGACAGGAAAGAGAGAAAAGACATACATGTTTAATCTCAATTAAACAAATTAAAATAAGAGAGATTTTTTACGGTTTAGTTTGTTATATTGTTTTGGAAGAAAATTAATGTGTAATGTAATCAAACCAGCAAATTCAATAAATTAATTCATAAAATAATTAAGCGAAGAGAGAGAGAGAGAGAAGTCATACAACTTTAAAACTAGATACTTTATCTTAATCAGAAATGGTATTTATGTCAAAAAATAATAATAAATGTGATGATCTTATTAAAAATGAAGTTCAATGACCATTTTATCCATTTAAAAGATATGTGCTAGTCACATGGGTGTTATTTCGTTAGAATTTTAACTGGGTATTAGTTTTGTAGCCACATTGCAAAAAAATGTAAATGTTAGGATACTAAATTGCGAAATTAAACAGTTGGGAGCAACATTGCAAACTTATGTAAATGTCAGGAACCAAAATGCAATTTGCCCAAAATTTAATTGCGAAAATGTATAAATTTGTTGTAGTACATTTTTTAACTTTAACTTTTTCATCATATAATCAAATATCCTTTCACCAAAAAAAAATATAACGAAATTTAAAGAAATTATTGATGAAAAAATATTTAGAGACAAATTTTTTTGCAAAATAGACATTTGTTTTAGGATAAATCTTATGTGTATATATATATATATATTAAAGTTGGTGAGGAGGGTTGTGGGTTTGACATGTGTACATGTTTTAGTAAAAGCTAGAATTTGGAGAAGCCAGATCAACATCATCCTAAAATGTAATGACTTTTGATATTCTCATTCTTAGCTAATACTATTAGTTAATCATATTAGTGATTATATAAGTTAACTATTCCTATTACTAGTATAAATTAACCATTACTATTAATAGTATAAGTTAGCCATTACTATTAATAGTATTAGTTAACAATAATAGTTACTATACAAGTTAAATATTACTAATAATAGTATTAGTTAACTATAATAGTTACTATATTAGTTAGCTATTACTATTAATAGTATTAGTTAACTATAATAGTTACTATATAAGTTAATTATTACTATTAATAGTATTAGTTAACTATATTAGTTACTTTATAAGTTAATTTTTACTAGTAATAGTATTAGTTAACTATAATAGGCTATATACATTAACTATTACTATTATTAGTATTAGTTAATTATAATAGTTATTATAAGTTAAATTATTAATTTTTAACATTAAGTATTCATAATAATTACTTTATCAATTAAATATTATTATTAATAGTATTAGTTTATTATAATAAGTATAATAATTATTATTATTATATAGATTAATTACTGCTATTAATATATATTAACTATTACTATCAATAATATTAGCTAAGTATAATAGTTATTTTAATAATAGTAATTATACAGATTAATTATTATTATTAATATAATTAGTTAAAATGATGATTACTACATTAGTTAACTGTAATTAACATATTTTTAAGACAATATTAGTTTCCCGTGCAGAGCACGGGTTACCCGCTAGTTTTTTAGAATGGTAGATTTTCATTTTAGAATGGTAGTTTTTTAGGATGGTAGATTTTTTTTAGAATTGGTAGCTTTTTGTGAAATAAATTATTAGTTGAAAATAAGTCGTTTTAGACTCTCAATTTTGTCCCTTTTTATAAGTCGTTTTAGCTTTTATTTGGTCTTTTAGACCAAAATGCCCATCTTTAATGCTTCCTTGGTTTGTGTAAGGTAAGTTGAAGAGAGAAAGGAGTCTTTATTTGCATTAAATTAATACTAAGAGATAGAAAGGGTAATTTGAGAAGTTTAAAGAAGAGTTATTGCTCCCTTGGTTTGTGTAATTTTTGCTAAAACGACTTATATTAAGGAACGGAGAATAATTTATTCACTTCTTTTTCTAATTTACATTGCAATCATTAGGAACAAGAAACAAACAAAACATAATCAAGGTATAAAAGCAAAAAAGTGTAAGTAATAAATTATACAGTTAACATTGTGAAAGTTGAATAGTAGTCTTCAATACATTAACTTCTCATCAATTAATAATTTATTTCACAAAAAAAAAATCTACGTATGGCATCATGATAGACACTAATTATGAAAGATAAACATAACAAAGCAACCTTAGAAATAGAATAGGAAAAAAACCATAAATAGTTAGGACGTGTTCGAGGGCAATTGTGTTAAACAAAAATAAATCATATTAGTAAATGCAATGGACAAGCAAAATACATAGTGGTAATAGCTTCACCCTAAAATAATTAGGGTTAATGCTGGTGTCATGTAAAATATGTAAACAACTAAATCAATAGTTGTATAATAAGGTATGATGCATACTCTTTCTTTTTCGAAATAATCTTTACATTTAATTCTTTAAATTTTTTAAAGATGTGAACACTTACTATACTAGTCATATTTTATTTTATCGTTTTCAAACATAAATTATAGAAATAGGAAGAACTTTTTTTTTTTTGAGGATGTCCACGTCATAAGGAGGTGATGCAGTCGAAGAGTTGGCGTTCGAGTTTTTAGATGCGTTCGACCGTAACGGGGGTAACTTTTGATTCCGGAGGAGTTACGGGACGCACAGCATATCAAAACAAGCGTCTTTTCGAGAGGAACAAAAGTCATCGAGTTTCGCCCCCTGACCAGGCTTTAAAAAGGCCAAAAAACGCTTCTAAGGACCTCATACGGGCTTCTGAAGTTTTTATCAATTTTTACATCATTTTGGATATTTTCGTAATTTCCGTGTTTTAGGGTTTCTTTTCAGTAAGGTTTTTTTTCTCAGACTTTATATACTTTATTCTAGGGTTTTGAGAGGCAGATGATGCCATTTCAATAAAACGATTTTCTTGTTCCAACTTGTAGTCTTGATTAAATTCGACTGCCGTTGAAGGATTGTTTACGTGTATTGATTCATTTCTACCGTAATCAATCATTTATCTAAGCTTCCGCTACGTCAGGAGGCGAGGAGAATGATCGAACCCTAGTGCTCACCGAGGGTGAGGCTTGGCTTTACCACTGGGCCACTCCTTTATGGACAAGTTTTTTGTATAATGAAAAATAACATATCGAAAAATCATTTTGAGAAAGAAATGATATACTCCCTCTATCCCACTCGAATTAGGACAAATTTCTATTTTGGGTGTCCCATTCGAATTAGGACAACCCAAAAATGGAAATGTTTTATTTAATGGGACCCACATTCACACTCACAACAATTTTCCACTCATTATTCTCTACCCCACTTTCTCTCTCCTACTTTACTTTTCATACTCACAATACCTACTCCACTAACACTTTTTCCTTAATCCACGTGTCCAACCCAAAAATCCTAATTCGGGTGGGACGGAGGGAGTAAAAGTTTTTCACTCATAGGGAATCAAGGACATGGACATGTCATTTTCCTTAAAAAAAAATATGGTTGGATGTTTAAGGAAAGTCAATTATAGTTATGAATGAAAGAATTATGGTGATTGAAAAATGTCTCAACTTTCATGATTTTCAACCTTCTTCACTTTCTGTTTAGCAAAATCATGATTTTGGATGGAGCATTCGGTTGCTTAATTGCTTCTCTATGAGCAAATCACGTGATTAAAGCAATGAAAATATATCTTTTTACACAATCAAGTGGAGCACTCAAATTTTACCCTCACTTCACTATGAAAACCTATAAAATTTACCATTTTCTTTTTTGATTTATCTACAATTTTATCATTGTATTTTACTTTTATAAAGTTTGGCACTGTATAATAATTTTTGGCTTGTTTTCTTCTTTCTTTCAATGTACATCAAAAACCTAACAAAAACATTAAAAACTCAACGAAAATGTTAAAAACATAACCTTAAGAAATGAAGAAAAAAAAAAAGGGTGTAACCATGCATATTAAAATTCCATGTAGGCCTAAATCATAAATAATTTCTCCCTCCGTCCCATAATACTTGTAGTTCTAAGATTTTCACACAAATTAAGAAAAACAATCAATGGATGTTTAATAGACTAAATTACCCTTAAAATATTTCAAGTACCAAGAGAATTAAATGATTTTACACTGACAACTACCATCATAAATAAGGGTATATTTGACAAACAATGTCAAATATGTCTAGATAAAAGCAAACTACAAAGATTTTGGGACAAATTTCAACCCCTTAAACTACATATATTTTGGGACGAAGGGAGTATTAAATAATATAATTTAAAATTTTAATAAAATTAATAAAATTATTAATAAATTACTTTTATCTGAATATTAATTTATAAATCATTTTTAAAATATTATTTTTCTTAAAAAACTTTTAAATATTTTATTATAATAAATTTAAAAATATTATGACATAAAAAATATCAAATAAAAAATAATTAATATTATAAAATATTATTGTATATTTTATTTAACATAATTAGTATTTATTCCCAAATTCTTTGAAAAAAAATATTTTTTCAAATATTTAGGATAAATTGGTGTTAACATTTTTGTAAATAACTGAAAGTTATTTTAAAACACACAGTAAATTTTTCTTAAACAATTAAAACTTATTAAAACACTATGATACTTATTAATATTAGCACCAACAATCTTGAAAAGTTGTTACTGTCACTGTTTTTAACACTACCACTGCACTTTTAAAGACATATATTGGCACTCTTATACAAACATTGAGATTTATTAAAAAGTGTTAAAAATGATACTTTAAAAATTTATAAGTAATGTTTTATAAGTGATGGTTTAAATATTAATAATTATTGGTATGAACTATTAACACTTTGTAACATTAAAATTAGCAATAATACACGTTTTAACATAATCATTTTTATAAGCGTCAGGAAAAAAAAAACAAGATCAACACTAAAAAGTTATACTCCATCTGTTTCGAAAGATACTCCCTCTTTTTTCGTTGTTATTACCAAGTAATTTTGAGCAACAACTAAGGCTACTTTTAGTTATCTTAGTACAAGCTTAAAATTTGTTAATGATTCACCATTATAAGTACTTTCAATACCAATTTTTAGATTTTTATTAAGATATTTAAAAATAGTCTTAATTATTGCTCAAAGTTTTTTCGTAGTAACAACGAAAAAAAAAGGACATCATTCTGGAACAGAGAGTATTATTTACAATGTAATAACTTATAAATAAAGTAAGAGTAAACTCCTTTTCCGCCCCTCGTACTATGGCCCCAACATCAATTTGACACTCGTACTATTGAAACAACAAATGTATGATGCGTACTATAGTTTTATTAGCAAAATTAACCAATTTACTATTCATTTGTTAACTTTTTTTAACGAACATTATTTTTTTAACGGGCATTAATTTATTTTAACAAAACTAACTTTTGGGGCGATTTTTGAGTTTTTCGCCGGATTTGCGCCGTCGGCCATATCTCCGGCACCGCTGATTATTTTACTGATCCCAACGGTCAATATGAGCGCCTGAGTGATGCGAACATACCCCAGAAATTTGACGAAGATCCAACGGTTAATGAAGCGGGAATTTGATTTTTAATATAGCGAATTTTTGGAGATTTTCGCCAGTTTTCGCCGCCGGCCATTTCTCCCTCTCCGGCAATTATTTGGAAGATCCCAACGGTCATCATGTGCGCCTAGGGGATGCGACCAAAGCCCAGAAGTTTCACGATGATCTAACGGTTAACGAAGTCGGAATTCGATTTTTACATATGCGATTTGGTTTTGATGGAGATAACAAAAGTTAGTTATAAATTAATGCTCGTTAAAAAAATAACGTGTGTTAAAAAAAATTAACGACTGAATAGTAAATTGGTTAATTTTGCTAATAAAACTATAGTACGCATCATACATTTGTTGTTTTAATAGTACGAGTGTCAAATTGATGTTGGGGCCATAGTACGATGGGCGGAAAAGTAGTTTACTCAATAAAGTAATGTGGTTGAAGTCTTAAAGTTAAGATTTCTTGAGCCCTTATTTTGTTCCTATTAACTTGTGAGTTCATGCCACCATCCATATGTGATAAGAGTATATATGAACGTGTAAAACACTAGTAATCCATATAAATATCAATTAATTCGAAATACTACCTCTGTGTCTAAATGAGTGTTCAAATTTCATTTTAAGAGACATCTGAAAATCTCAATTCTTTGTACGATTTGGTGGCAAAGACTCATATATAATCTTGTAATCTCCTTTCTAAACATTTAGTTTTGTACGTATAAAGAGACCGGTGAAAAAAATCGAAAAAAAAAAAAAACATTTAGGGACAAAGTTATGTTAAAAAAAGACACTCATTTTGGGACAAATTTTTTTTGAAAATGGACACTCATTTAGAAACATAGGGAGTAGTATTTTTATTAAAAATAATTAAAACATTAACTAACTTAACTAAGAAACATTTGAGACTTCAAATGTTGCCGACAATTTCATAATTATTGGACATAATAATGACTTCACCATCCTTTGGTTTAGAAGGCAAAGAAACTTCAATCACCCCCCACTTTTCTAAAGCTTACTGACTTGACTATGTTCAAGAGTACGTGCACCCCATGATTCTTGACTATTTCTTCGTTAGCTAGTGTGAAACTTTAGTATTGATAAAAAAGTTGCACAAAAAATATTATTTTCAAACATCATTTTCCAAAAAATAAAAATAACAAAGATAAAAAATGAGTAATTTTAAGGATTTAATAGCTGAAAAAATACACATGAACAGATAATATGATTATCATAGTGATCTTAATGAATAAATATCATCTAATTTGTTATGAACATTTTTTAAGTCCTCTTCTTAGTTTCTTTGTTCAAATATTTCAATTAATTATTTTGGTTCTTAGCCTAGCCATGCACATTCGAGGCGGGTACTCCCTCTGTCCCAGAATGATAGTCCCCCTATTTTTATGGGTTTTACGAAAGAACTTTGAGTAATAATTAAGGCTGCTTTTAATTATTCTAATGAAATTTTTGAAATTGTTCTTAATACACCATTATAAATACTATTAATATCAATTTTTAGATTCACACTAACATAATTATAAGTAGCATTTATAACTGCTCAAAGTTCCCTCGTAGTAACAACGAAAAAAGGTGGACTATCTTTCTGGGACGGATAGAGTATTTTTTTCTGATTGTGACTTGTAAAAAATGTTCATCAATTAATTCAAGTAACCCCAATATTAGAGTACTAGACAAGGCCACAGCTCATTTCCCGTAGTGTGACCAACTGATTTTAAAAACACTTTATTTACATATTTATTTGATCAACAACATTAATTAAGTTTGACGACGTTGAACTGAACTTTCAAAATTGCTCCCAAACCCCTTTGAACTTTTTAAAATTGACGTTTACTTGTATTTTTTTACCCCGCTTAATTGTTAAGAATTGCCCTTTTATCCTTTAAGTCTATTAAAAGTGAAAATGTCAATGCCTTGGTTTTAGAAAGTGTTATCAAAGGTGTTGGCAAAGCAACGATAACACTTTGGGCAACACTTACAC
This sequence comes from Campanula takesimana, assembly GCA_026119855.1. Classification (NCBI taxonomy): domain Eukaryota; kingdom Viridiplantae; phylum Streptophyta; class Magnoliopsida; order Asterales; family Campanulaceae; genus Campanula; species Campanula takesimana. The sequence goes on along the minus strand of JAOWBW010001377.1, from coordinate 130,526 downwards.
ACACGAACAGAAAACGGTTTCTGAAAAGAGTTTGCAGCGGAATAAAAACACAAGAATTATTTTTCTCAAGATATATAAATTATATATCTTGAGGGATGCCTCAAAAGACGAGACCTTTACTAATAATATGAAATGAAGTACAAGGCCGAGAGTTCCCTATAGCTATTACAATATGAGCTCTATGGAACGACTAAGTCTATACACGAGACCCTATCCTAGCCAAGACAAACTTACAATTGTAGACACCCCGCCTTGGACCGTCCACCCCGATTGCACATTTGATCTTGTGTTTCTCCCCATTTTAAGTGTTTCTCGTTAGTTTCTGTCACTTCCGTTAAGTTCCTGACTGACTTCGTTAAGTCCAGGGACTAAACTGAATAACAGGGCTGACTTTCTAGTCCATTCTGTCAAAATCGCCTTCTCTGAGACGCGCGCCTCCGACAGGCGGATCCAGACGCGCGCCTCTCCCGCCCCCAAAGCAGGAAGCGCGCGCCTCTGGGCGTCGGTTACAGATTTCTGGCCAGGATTCTCTCCCTTGCTCAATTTACAGGATTTTGCCCGGGAAAGATCTCTTGGTGACTGAGTTTTGACACCAAAAACATCTCTCTTTCACCTATAAAAACCCCCCTTAAACTCCATTTTCAAGGACCTTGGACCTTTGGCTCTTAATCTTACATTCTCAATAAGAAACCAAATTTCCTACTTTCAAAGCATTTTCCAAAGGATTTCTCCAAAGAATTCAACAAGAAGTGTTTGAAGTCTCTTGAAGTCTAGGTAAAGCCATTTCTTTCCCCTTCTCAACTTCATCTCTTTTCTCTTTCTTTTTGTTTTATCAAAGTGCAATCACCCAAATCATTTTGGGACATGACTCTAATGATCACCTCATCTCATTGAGGTTGGTTAAGGAGTTATCTCCTACATTCCAAACTCTATTTTAAAACCCCCTTTTTATGATTTAAAGAAGAAGAAGAAGAACGTTTATCATTCATGTAGATTTTGATCAAGCAAGACCAACTTTAGTTGGGCGAGATGGGTGTTTCGGTACTTCCCATCTCGTAACCTAACCCCCGAACCTCAAAACAAAGAATCTCTGTTTTCGTAATCAAACTTAGGCTATTATCAATAGGTTTTTCTTATGTTCCTCAAAACATAGGTGGCGACTCTAAAAACAAGTTAGACATCCTAAGATAACCCACGCGCTCGAGCCTAAAGCCGTGGTTCCTCCCGGGGTATCTACAGTGGCGACTCCGCTGGGGACATTTGAGGGTTAAACTTGCATTCTGATCAAAATCTACATCTTTACTGGGCATTCTGACTCCTGATGGGGGAGGCGCGCGCTTCTGGCCTCTTCAGCCTAAGGCGCGCGCATCCCGCATCAAGGATCAGAATCGCCCGCTTCTTCATTTTCTTCATCTTCTTCTTCTGCTATTCTCCACTAATCATTTCTGTAGGGGTTACAATATGCACATAGGACCAGGGCAATCCCCTGAGTCCAAAATCTGACAATCTGACAGGTGTGCCCAGAAGCGCGCGCCTCCCAATAGCATCGCGCCATGCGCGCGCGTCTCGTATCAACACTCAGAGGCGCACGCTTCTGGGTTGGTTCCCAGAACAAAACAGGTCTCAAAACAGAGCAGTATGATGGGGGTGTGGGCACAGTTGCCTGCATCAGTGGTTATTCTGAACTTCGGACTGTTTTAATTTTATATTCTATTTTATCGGTCACACGGGTGATTCGAAAGTTGTAATTATGTGCTTATTTGTTTTTTTTTTTATTTCTTTTAAAAAATATATATATATAAGATGTTTTGTCACCTGTTAGACCTCACACTAGATGCACATATTCCTATGAATTGCTCACTATCGAGTCGCACAAGTCCAACCCCAAACCCGTCGAGGCCCGTCCTAGAAAGTTTCAAGCTCCACTCGACCTTGGCTCTTTCGAAGCGGTAAACCTCAGCCCGTGGCGTAGTTCATGACTACATGCCGGGGGTGACCTTTGAGCCTCATATTCAAGCCGAGCACAAGCCACACAATTCTAGTTAGGTTCTAACACTCCGTGACTCAAGTCGGTTTCCATGTACCGAGATTTCCCTAAACTAATGTCTTCAAATCATACATGCCAACTTGTTGAAACAGACGCAATAAAAATCCATCCCCAAAAGTGGTTATTTTGGACGAAAATAAAGATCCGTCCCCGCATGTATGCTTTACCACATTAATTTAGTTTAATCCCGATACATGTAGGATTCACAAACGCGATGGAATCCGATGAGTATATGAGATCGCGAGATGGTCTATATACTAGTGTGACGATTCCATTATTTTCCTAGAAACCCCAAAAAGGGATCCATTCCCTCCGACTTATAAAAAAAAAAGAGTCTTTTCTTATGTGGTTCGAGTCGTGTGCCCAACTGTGTGTTCTAAGCCTCTTCGTGGACCGCAAGTGTTACTCAAGACTGACAAGGGCTTCTTCTGCAATATAGGTTCAATTGGTACTTACAGAGTCTACCGGGATTCGGCAAATTGGTTAGTCCGTGAAGAGATCACTCCAACAGCTCCTACATCAACAATGGCCGGCGGCTCCAACACCAACAATACCATGACTCTCGAGCAACTCGCAACCATGGTCCAACTCCTCCAAGAGCAAGTCTCCACCCTTAATAAGGAGGCACAAAGCAAAGACGACATTTGGCAATCCCACCTCGACAGCCAAAGGGAGGCCCACGAGGCCGAGATGGAGCTAATGAAAGAAAAGCTCACTAATCTTGTCAAGGGGAAGAGCAAAAATGACGATGACGAATCCGAATGGACCGAAGGTTTGTTCAAAAGTCCTTATGTCAACACCCGCACCAAGAAAGTAGGAGAGCCAAGTTCCGAGAACAATGAGCCCAAAATGGTGGATTCTATCATGGCCTACATCGACCAAAAATTCAATAGGCTCAACATAGGGAAAGGCTCCGACACAAGCCTTTATCAATCATCCATCCTCATGAGTACTATGGCCGCTCTTCCTGATAAGTTCAAGATGCCGGACATAAGCAAATTCAAGGGCAACTCTTGTCCTATGGCTCACATTGAGACTTATATTTGGGCAATGGTTCCGAAGAAGGTCTCCCCCAAGGTGATGGCTCAATGCTTTCCTCTCACTCTCGAGGGGGCGGCAAAAGATTGGTACGCTACTCTCCCGCTCACTGTCCGTCTTGATTGGGACTCCGCCATGCTTGCCTTCAAGAACCAATACCAAGGCAACACCACTCACCGGCCCACAAGGAAAGAGCTAGAGAATACTACTCAACGAGACCACGAGTCCTTCATCGACTTCACAAGGAGATGGAATGATAAACTCTCCGAGATTGTGGAAAGGCCAAATACTAAGGAGCAAATGGACATCTTTCTCAAATGTCTCAAAATTGATCTCCGCACCCACCTAAGTGGGGCTTACTATGCGGATTTCTCCCAAATGTATGAGGCAGGGGTCCGAATGGACGAGTTGCTCAAGGAAGTCAAGAAAAGTGCTCCTAGCTACCGCTACAAGGCCGCTTCCAACTCCACAAAAGAGGCCTCGGTCAACGCAGTTACTATTGACAAGGGGAATTACAAAAAGGTTCCTCCACCCCAATGGAAGAAGTCTCGAAATGACCGTGTCTACACGCCTCTCCAAGGAATGACTCAAACCGAAGCTTTCGAAGTCCTCAAAGCAAAGGGTCAAGTCACACCCGTATAAGGGTACCAATCCAAGACGGTCAACCCCAATCATGCTCACCACAAATATTGTGGCTACCACCAATATAGTGGCCACACCACCGAGGAATGCTTCGTTCTCCGCAATGTCATTCAAGATCTCATAGACAAGAAAGAATTTGTAGTGACTAATGACGAACATGTCAATGTAATAGAGATAGGAGAACTCAAGGGGACCACCCATTCAATCCCAATTGTGAATGGGGGCCCCAATGTTATGAATAAACTTGACAATTCTTGTTATGTTGTAACTTACGATGAGGTAATGAGGGAAGTACTAGAGAACAGGAAAAAGAAGCAAGATGGGAACGTCAACATGCTAACTCGATCCGGTCGAGTCATAGCAAGAAACCCTTCCACTTCCGTACCAAGCTCCTCTTCTCAAAGGCCGCAAGCTCGCGACACTCCCGAAGATCCTCTACTTGTCCAACTCAAGAAAACTCAAGCCAACATCTCTATTTTGGACCTCATCGCATCCTCAAAGAAACACTGAGATCTTGTCATCCGCAATCTCGATGATACATCAATTTCTCCCGATACTACTCCCGAGGACCTCACGGCAATGATCGGTCACATTCATTTTGGCAACGTCATCACATTTGCCGATATGGACCTTCCACCATTTGGTTCCGACCACAACGAGGCTATTCCTCAAGGTACGAGCAAGGGGGAGGCCCATCTCAAGAGTCTTAGTGGACGGTGGTTCCGCACTCAACCTCATGCCTAGCAGAATCATGGGCATACTGGGGCTTAAGGATTCTGATTTGAAGCCTTCTACTCACGTAATCCGAGGTTATGACAGCACTGCCCGTACAGTCATGGGCATGATCGAAATAGACATTGAGTTTGGGAGCATGGTCATGTCCGTTCCATTCCAAGTGCTTGACATCCCGGCCTCGTTCAACTTGCTTTTGGGTCGACCATGGATTCACAGTTCTAATGCCGTCCCATCAACTCTCCATCAATGTGTCAAGATCCGAAATGGTGATGAAATAGTGACCGTCATGGCCGAAAACGTCACTATCCGCAGAAAATGTAAGCCCATCCACCAAGTTCAGCATGGTTTACCAGACTCCACTCTCTCCGGCGTCTCAATCAACGCCATTGACAAAGAAGGGGGAAACAGATCATGGACCCCCAGCAATCACAAAGTCCTCCGCATGAAGAGGAATATGGACTACTTCCCTGGTTTAGGCCTAGGGAAATATCAACAAGGAATCCTACATCCTGTGCAAGTCCCATTTGTCAAGAACACATTCGGTTTGGGGTACGAGCCTTCCAGAGAAGACTTGAAACGAGAGCAAGCGATCAAGAATGAAAAGGCCCGAGCTCGTAAAGAAGGCCGTCGTTATGAGGTCCCTAATCTAAGGCCTTACCGCAAGACGTTGAATGGCTATTTTGTCCGCCAAGGGGAAGACGTTCCATACATGATCTTTCCCGAACCATGGGTTAACAATAAGGGTGTCAAAAAGCCCGGTCTCGAAGTCTTCTCTGATTGTGAGATCCAGAAATCCGAAAGGGAACCAACTCCCATGTCGCCCCGCGAATGGTGGGGAAGGAAGGTGACTATAGAATCCGAGACAGAAATCATCGTGGGGGAAGAACCGACAGATTTAGCCTCCATGTTCGAAGAGCTTGCCATAATGAATGAATGCCAAGTCAACGCCATCCATGACACCGTCATCATGAATGAGACTATCAGTGAGATCACGCCAAGCTCCGAGCCGATCAACAATTGGTATTCTACGAAAGGGCCCGTGGTATCCGAGGAATTCTTAGTCCAAGAAATGGGTTGCATACCCCGCACAGCAACAAAGGAAGAGCGGATCACACTTACTTTCGAGTCCGAGAGTGTCTCTAATACCCTCACCCAAGAGGATATGGAGGCCATAGCCGAGCGTGTGTTTCCTTTCTTTGCTAATGAAAAATTCGATATTTCTGAGTACCCTGAGATTGCAAATATCATAAATGATGAATTAACTAATAATGAACTTAATGAACAAGTTAATAACGATTCAAATTATGATGAAATAGACCACGAAAACACAACATACTTAAATGAACTTGCTCAACAGGTCCGTAGTCGTGGTGAAAATGGTCCAGGGGCTGACGAAGAATTGCATGTTGTTAATCTGGGTACCGACGAAGAGCCAAGGGAAACTAAGATCGGAAGCTTCTTCAATGGGGACGACAGAGACAGACTGACTGCACTGCTTAGAGAATTTGTGGATGTGTTCGCATGGTCATATAAAGACATGCCGGGTTTGGACAGAAAGGTAGCGGAGCACAGAATTCCGATCAGAGAAGATGCCAAGCCGGTAAAACAAAAGCTCAGAAAGATCAAGCCAGAATGGTCTCTGAAAGTCAAAGAAGAGATCGAGAAGCTCCTCAGTGTGGGTTTCATCAAGGTTATCAAGTATCCGACATGGTTAGCCAACATCGTGACAGTCAGAAAGGCGAACGACAAGGTTCAAGTTTGTGTGGACTTCCGGGATTTGAACAAAGCTTCCCCGAAAGACGATTTTCCACTCCCTAACATTGACATGCTGGTCGACTCCACTACTGCCTACGAGGTTCGCTCATTCGTGGATGGGTTCGCTGGGTACAATCAGATTCTCATGGCCGAGGAAGATCAACATAAGACAGCCTTCACAATACCGTGGGGTACCTTTTGCTACACAGTCATGCCATTTGGGTTAAGAAACGCTGGGGCTTCCTACCAAAGAGCCGTGACAGACTTGTTCCGCGATATGATTCACAAATAAATCGAGGTCTATGTGGACGACATGATCATTCACTCCAAAGGGACCGATGGTCAACATTTAATCGATCTCCGCAAGTTCTTCGAAAGGCTTCGTCAACACAAGATGAGCTCAACCCTGCAAAGTGCACGTTCGGGGTTATCCCAGGCAAAGTCCTTGGTTATATGGTCACTGAAAGGGGAATTGAAGTAGATCCCTCCAAAATCAAGGCAATCATTGACATGCCTCCTCCAAAGACGCAGAAAGAATAAAAGGTTTCATGGCCAGACTGCAATACATCAGTCGGTTTGTGCACCAACTCACTTCCATGTGCGAACCAATCTCCAAGCTACTCAAGAAGAATGTGGCTCTAGAATGGACCGACGCGTGCCAAGGAGCCTTCGACCAAGTGAAGCATTACTTTACGTGCCCTCCTGTTCTAGTTCCACCGCACAAGGAGAAGCCTCTTTTGCTCTATTTCACTGTCAATGATGAAGCCCTAGGGGCTATGTTAGCAAAAGAGCAACGAGAGTCCACAAAGGAGAATGCCATTTATTTTGTCAGTCGCCGATTCCAATGAGGCAAAAAGAACTACTCTATCTTAGAGAAGTCATGTGCAGCATTGGTTTGGGTTACTCAAAAGCTCAAACACTATATGGAAGCTTTTCTGATCAAGCTAGTAGCAAAGGTGGACCCACTCCGCTACATCTTCGAGAAGCCTTTCATGTCAACAAGAATAGCCAAATGGTACTTCATGCTCGCTGGCTATGATATCACTTACGTCACACTAAAATCCGTCAGGGGGAAAGTGTTCAGTGACCAGCTTGCCGAATTCCCGTGTGACGAAGTGAAGGGGGAAGACGTACAGTTCCCCGACGAGCATTTAATTTGTACTGCAACCGAGGAAAATAAGTGGCAACTTTTTTTCGATGGCGCCGCCAATAAACACGGTTTTGGTATAGGAATGTTGCTTGTCGATCCAAAGGACATCTATACTCCCATTGCCATCCGTCTGGAATTTGAGGCCACCAACAACATTGCCGAGTACAAAGCATGCATAGCAGGGCTCGAAGCAGCTCTCGAAAGAAACGTCACGGAACTAGAAGTATTCGGTGACTCTTTGCTCCTTATCAATCAGCAATCGGGTAAATGTCAAATCCAAGACCCGACCCTCCAACAGTATGGTCAGCACCTTGAAGAATTGGTTAAACAATTACAAGAGATCACTTTCAACTACCTGCCAAGGGATAAAAATCGCTTCGCCGATGCACTGGCCACCATAGCTTCATTAGTCGAAATGCCCAAAGGGAAAATGGTGAAGCCTTTCAAAATTGCCCGAAGGAACAGTCCGGCGTACTTCATGAGTATCGAGATCAACGAGGTTCAAACAAACTCTCCGTGGTATTCGGATATCATGAATTTCCTCAAAGATGGCACTTATCCCGAGAATAGCAATAAGAAGTCTCAAGTGGCTCTGCAAAGGCTAGCCTCTCGGTACGTACTGATTGGGGACCGAGTCTATAAAAGGCACCACGATGGGATCAATCTCTTATGCGCCAATGAGGCCGAAGCTCAAGCGATAATGTGTGAAGTGCACGAAGGAGAGTGTGGACCCCACATGAATGGGTTTATGATAGTCAAGAAGATACTCCGCATTGGTTACTATTGGAGCACTATGGAACGAGACTGTATCGAGAAAGTCAAAAGGTGTGCCAATTCCATGCTAATCTGCAACATGCTCCACCCTCGCAACTTTACAACATGGCCACACCTTGGCCTTTCTCTTGTTGGGGGATAGACATCATCGGTAAAGTCCATCCTGCCGGAAGAAATGGGCAGTCATTCGTCCTAGTGGCCGTCGACTACTTCACAAAATGGGTCGAAGCACAAGCCTATCGGACCCTCAACGCTAAGAAAGTGGCCGAATTTGTAAAGAATAATATCATGTGCCTATACGGCGTGCCTCATGAAATCATTTCCGACAACGGCTCTCACTTTGAGAAGGAAATGGATGCACTTTTGGTAGAATACAAGATCACCAAGCACAAGTCATCTCCTTACCGTCCCCAAGCAAATGGCGCGGTTGAAGCAGCAAATAAGACCATCGAGACCATCGTCAAGAAAATGGCCTCAACAGGAAGGGATTGGCCCGAGAAGCTACCATTAGCATTGTGGGGCTACCGTACATCAATACGGTCAGCAACAGGAGAAACTCCTTATGCATTAGTCTATGGTTCTGAAGCCGTACTCCCAATCGAACTTGAAGTCCCATCTTTACGAGTCCTCCTCGAGAATCAAGTCAATGAGGTCGATTGGATGCAAAGTCGATATGAACAGCTAGCCTTACTCGACGAGAAAAGGCTAAGATCACTCGAACGCACAAGGGCGTATCAGCAAAGGATGGCAAGATCTTTCAACAAAAAGGTGAAGCCTCGAAACATCAATGTGGGAGATTTGGTCTTAAGACAACATCCTCCTAATGCCATGAATTCCCTGGGGAAATGGGGACCCCGATGGATCGGTCCGTACGTGGTCAAAAAGATACTAAGCGGTGGTGCAGTCCGACTCGTGGATTTAGATGGTGACCAGCTGCCAAAGGAGGTCAACCTCGACAAGCTCAAGAGGTTCTATGTTTAATAAACAAAGACCATAAAAAAAAAAAAAAAAATCGCTCGCTAGGTTGAAAACCCGCAAGGGCGGCCTAGGCAAAAATTAGAGCACGTGCAAAAAAAAGAAGCCCGCTAGATTGAAAACCCGAAAGGGCGGTCTAGGCAAAAAACAGGGTGCACAAAAAAAATGGTCTTTCTTTGTTTGAACTACGGAGACCTGAGCCTCCCAACTGGAGGAACGTAGGCAACCTTCGGGTGCGGTCTAAAACATATCAAAAATACCCAATTCACTTCAAATAACGAGATGCAACTTTTATTCATTCAATGAATTATTCAAGCCATTACAACGGATTTATTGAGCAACAAAAGACATCAAAACATTAAATCCTAAAACAAAGTGGTCTAATTTAATTGCAATCTCTTGGGGTACAAAGAAAAATCTAATCTTTCTTAGGTTTGGGAACCCATTGCTTCTTGTTATGCCCTTTTGTCTTCTTGGATGGGGACGAAACATTCTTGGGACCGCCAAGACGGGAGAAAACGCTAGGACGGGACGGAGCTTCATCAACGGATTTCCCTTTACCCTTATCAAGCGGAGCCTTAGCAGGGACAACCATGGGACGCTTCCACACATGGGAGAAATTTCCCTTACCTTTCTTCTTCTTGGGAAAATGACGGGGTCTATAGTCCCGCACATGAACCACCGGTCTCACGGGGTCAACAACATCGTCATTGGGCCTTCCCAAACGATCAAAAACGCTCGGACGCTTCTCCACCATCGAGACGGACCCCACAGCTGGAAAGGCGTTCACCATTGGAACGGACTTCTCACCCTCGGGGACGGAAACCTTGACTTCAAAAGAGAAAGTCATTGGGGCCATTATGACAAGAATTTTGTGGTTTAGGAGGAGAAAGTATTTGCAGAAGAATGCTGTGTGACCATTCTGGTCAAAAATGGTTCAAAATTATAGCTGTTGGAACATTCTGATCAGAAAAAGAAAGGGGCTATAATTCAGCAGGCCAGAAGCGCGCGCCTCCGACCAAGGCTTCACAACGCGCGCACCTCCCACAAGCAAGGCCCAACGCGCGCGCCTTTGACAGCAGTTCAGACAGAAATAGCCCTTGTCAGTTCAGAACAGAACCCAAGTACTTCAACATATCCAACCTGCAGCAAAATCAAATCCCAGCAGCGAAAAGGAGTTCAAGCATCAACAACAAGCATTCTTTGGGCACACATTTGTTTGTAAAGGTCGACATCTAAGATCGAGTCGCTAATAAAACATAAAATGAGTAGTAAGATAACTAGGATTGTAAATACATATTAAATGTTATTACAGGCAAAAGTAAAGGTGTTTCAATCCCTCATCCTCTCAGCCACAATAGCTCGGGCACATCATCACCAGCACTGTGCTCACCCCCTGCTGCCGCTCTCGGTCTCCTCATCATCATTGTCATCCTCATCATCATCATCATCATCATCATCATCCCTCTGCTCCTCAAAGACCCCGAAGTTTGAATAAGTGTAGTAGGGAGGAGGCAAAGGAGGATCAAAGCAATACCCGGCACCGGTAGTATGAAACCGAGCAGAGGTCGTAGGAGCAGCCTGTGATCTCCTCGGATCAGCAAACATGAAGCCTTGCATCAAGTTGTTCTCCCTGAAGAGGCCATAATTCTGATCCAAGTGAATGTGAGGGACGGCATCAACCCCTGCCATGTATGCCGCGCGATCAGCCTCTGAAAGTGACCTCCAATTACGAGGGTAGAAAGGAGGAACGTCTGGAACTGTAGGACGAGGGGGGGTGTAAAAGTCTGTCACCTAGGTAACATGCTGCCAGAACACTCTGTCTCCCAAATACAGAGCCATGCACTCACCCGAACTCATCAAAAGCCGAGAATGGGTAGGAATAAGAGTATGCTCAAACCAGTGCTGAACTGATCTCCACGGATACAAAGAAAAGGCAACAGACTCAGGCCTCAAGGTGTCCAAGTGCCGTCGGGCCGAAGTAAGACTAATGGGGTTCGTACCAGTCTTCACATTCCTCTCCTTGTACGCCCACCGTGCGCAGTCCGGATACTGGGGCTGGCCTTCCTTAGCAATCTTGAAATCCCTCAGATTCAGGATAGAAAAGGCCCAGAGCTGTAGACAAGAGGCAGAAGCAAAGTTAATGACAGTCCACGAAAAAGGCAGTTATGACCAAGGCAAGGAGAATATAAAAGGGACAGTAAGTGGTATACCTCCCACAACAAGCTGAAGCCCGTAACCGAGCTAGTGGTCGAGCGAATGGTCAAATCCATGCCGTGATAACAAGCAGCTAAGCCCGCTGCGCCCCAGTTATACTGGCCGATCTGGTCCAGATCCACTAACAAGTCAAGCAGAGCCAAAGAGGCCGAAGATCCCCCGTTGGCAAACAGAGTATGGGACAACAGGTACCAAATAAAGCAACGGGCCACGGCATCGACCCGATCAGCAGTAACACCTCGAGCCTCAGCCATTAAGATGCCGAAATAGGCCTGGATTCGCCCCCATGTCACTTGAGAATTCTTGACCTCGAACCGGCAGTCAACCAAAGCTAGTAACTCGTCCGGAGTCCGAACAGCCCCTCTCAAACCAAAAGGGACAGGCATCCCTATGAACGGCAAGCCCGTCAAAGCTGTGAAATCGGTAGGCATCATAGTCACCTCGCCCATGGGTAAATGGAAGGTATGGGTGGTGTCCCACCATCTTTCCCTCAATGCCTGGACCACATCGGGGTCATTCTTCAAAGCTGGGAGGCTGGTGACAAAAAGACCAAAATGAGTCCCTGTAACTCGGGCCTGAACATTCTCAGGCAACCACTTCCATATATAGATGGGCCCATGAGCCCCACCACGAATCTCTGTCAGACGGGTCCACTCCTAAAAGGAAAGCAGGAACAACGAAAATTTCATCAGCATGACTGCTAGAAAACGGATGAATTCGACACAAAGATTTCAATGATAGGGCAATGTGCAAGCAAGTGTGTGAACATGAAAATGGGCGCCCCAATATGTTTCTTACAACAAATCAACAGCAACAAACAACATGCAAGGAATGATCAATAAAGCTGCTGCAACAATATTTCGGGTAAAAAAAAAAATGAAACTTCATGAAATCCGAAATCGACAAGAAAGGTGAGGCATTCTTACCAAACCCGAAGTCATGAAGTAAGAAATGTGGGTATGAGGCCGGAAGGTAAGCAAGCTCGGGTCCATAGCTTCAACCCCAATTTCGGGCTCCTCGCCCTGTGGCATCTCGATCGGAGGAGATTGCTGACGATCCGACATCGTTTCTGTGACGGAATTGATCCTAGAGCAGCAAGAAAGTTTTTTGAGGTGATTTCTCCGCGAAAATTGGGTTTGGAATTTGGAGGGTTCTTCAAAATTTTGAAAACTCGCCGAAAACAGTGAACCGCCTGTTTAAATATGCTGAACTTATGCGCCAGGCGCACGCCCCCCGGCATACTCATCCGAGGCGCGCGCATCCCACAACGAGGTCCAGACGCGCGCTCTTCCCATCATCAGGCAAGTTCAGAAGCAGTCTCCCATGCAAGAATCCATGCACAGCATCAATGTTTCCCCACGGATTCCGAACTCCCTAAGTTCTGTCACGAGTGCCATACCCCCCTCAAGAGTCAATCTCAACGTTTCATCCCCAGCAGGAACATTCTTCTGGTCGCGGTTAACTGTGCCCGCACCCCACAAGTCAAAAAGTCAAGTGTGACTCCAAGTGGCACGCGACTTCAAAGCAATATTTCATCAACAAATTTCACTAACGGATTCATCAACAAAGGTTCAACAACGGCCTCTCCAAAGGTTCACCAACGGCCTCTACAAAGGTTCACTAACGGCCTCTACAAAGGTTCACTAATGGCCTCATTCAAAGGTTCACTAACGACCTCATCAACGGATTTCACTAACGGATTCGTCCTCAAAGGTTCACTAACGGCCTCTACAAAGGTTCACTAACGGCCTCATTTAAGGGTTCACTAACGGCCTCATCAACGGATTTCACTAACGGATTCGTCCTCAAAGGTTCACTAACGGCCTCCTCAAAGGTTCACTAACGGCCTCTTCAAAGGTTCACTAACGGCCTCTCCAAAGGTTCACTAACGGCCTCGTTCAAAGGTTCACTAACGGCCTCATTTAACATATTCAGCCGGCAGGTTCACCTAACGGATCATGCCACCCCCTCTATCAACAAAAGCCGCTCACACAGAGAGCGCACCACTATCTCTTGCAATTTCAAATTCCTGCTTTCATCGAGTCTTTGTTTTTTCTTAGTGATGTCCTCGGCGGGTGTTTTTTAACTCTCGTCGACGCGTCTTGCTTTGCAATCCACGTTGCCGAGGGGCTCTGTAGACACCCCGCCTTGGACTGCTCACCCCGATTGCACATTTGATCTTGTGTTTCTCCCCATTTTAAGTGTTTCTCGTTAGTTTCTGTCACTTCCGTTAAGTTCCTGACTGACTTCGTTAAGTCCAGGGACTAAACTGAATAACAGGGCTGACTTTCTAGTCCATTCTGTCAAAATCGCCTTCTCTGAGTCGCGCGCCTCCGACAGAAGGATCCAGACACGCGCGCCTCCCGCCCCCAAAGTAGGAAGCGTGCGCCTCTGGGCTTCGGTTACAGATTTCTGGCCAGGATTCTCTCCCTTACTCAATTTACAGGATTTTGCCCGGGAAAGATCTCTTGGTGACTGAGTTTTGGCACCAAAAACATCTCTCTTTCACCTATAAAAACCCCCTTTTACCTCCATTTTCAAGGACCTTGGACCTTTAGCTCTCAATCTTACATTCTCAATACGAAACCAAATTTCCTACTTTCAAAGCATTTTCCAAAGGATTTCTCCAAAGAATTCAACAAGAAGTGTTTGAAGTCTCTTGAAGTCTAGGTAAAGCCATTTCTTTCCCCTTCTCAACTTCATCTCTTTTCTCTTTCTTTTTGTTTTATCAAAGTGCAATCACCCAAATCATTTTGGGACATGACTCTAATGATCACCTCATCTCATTGAGGTTGGTTAAGGAGTTATCTCCTACATTCCAAACTCTATTTTAAAACCCCCTTTTTATGATTTAAAGAAGAAGAAGAAGAAGAACGTTTATCATTCATGTAGATTTTGATCAAGCAAGACCAACTTTAGTTGGGCGAGATGGATGTTTCGGTACTTCCCATCTCGTAACCTAACCCTCGAACCTCAAAACAAAGAATCTCTGTTTTCGTAATCAAACTTAGGCTATTATCAATAGGTTTTTCTTATGTTTTTCAAAACATAGGTGTCGACTCTAAAAACAAGCTAGACATCCTAGGATAACCCATACGCTCGAGCCTAAAGCCGTGGTTCCTCCCGGGGTATCTACAACAATCAAAGATTATAAGAATGGAAATAGGTTTGGGAAGACGGGGTTTATCGGAACCAAGGAGTGTATAGGCTTTTCTTGTGCAATGATGTGTTGTGTAGTTGCTTCAAGTGTTGTATCTTCAAACACATCCTCCCTTGCTATTTATAGGCTCGATCAACTTGGGGAATACTCCAAAAATGGCTTGGAGTGTTGATAAAAACGTGGTTGAGTGGAGAGGTGGAGTGGCCGAGCCTTGGGGAGAATTATCTCCACATTTCCTAAAATGTAGGAACTACTTTCTTTGTGCCCAAGTTTGTGCTTTGCCATCTTGTACCTTCTAGCTTCATGCGCCTTGTAGATCCTTCTTCAATAACTCTGCTCTTTTTGAATGGGTCAAATCCCATGTGTTTGTTGTGAAGTAAATCCCACATGTTTATGGATAAAATCCTCTTTTATCCATAATTCTTTTTTTTTTTTAACTTCCTTGCAATATTCTAGCATAGTATATACCTGAAATTGGACCAACAATAAACACAAAACTTGCAATAATATTAGACATTAGTACAGCAATTATTTATGAAGCAAATATCCAAATATAATCCCAGACAGTCCGTCGAGTATCACTGGGACAGTGTTGGCAGCACTTGTGGTATCACCACGTTCTGCACTTACAATCTCCCCCTTAATTGGATATTTCTTCACAAACTAAATAATGCCGAGTACCTGCAAGAAAGAGTTAGTCACAAATACAGAATATACATAAATTCTTCTCACAAAGATTAACACCCCCTCAAATAGGTGAGTCAACCGAACAACAATGACTTAAAAATAGTTTTAACTAAAAACCAAGTACTAAAACTAATTGACCAAAACAGTTCACGGTCAAAAATATCCAAACATCACGAAGTGTAACACACTTCAACCAAACAACCAAAAAATAAATTGTTTATCAACCCAACCCAACCAAACAAAATAAAATTATTTAAGGACAACCACAACCAATTTTTAAAACAACCAACATAAAAATTGTTTTGATAATTAACCAACTCCCAAAGTAAAATTGTTCAGAAGAAACAGAACTATAACCCGCTGTTTTACTCCTCCTCGTCCTCATCCTCTTCATTTCTTTATTGAGTATCATCGCCTCCAGCACCCTGGGCAGCACTTGCAGCAGCATTTCTTCCCCCTGTTTGTGAAGAAAGCTGATCAAGAAAAGCCTGCAAATCTGTATGAATTTTCATCCAAGAGTGCACTTGATGCCCCACATTCCCAATAATCATTTGAAGAACCTGTATTACATCTGCCTTTGGAATCATAGTGGAAGTGCTACCAGAAGTGTCGACAGCACTTTGGGTAGCACCACCAGTTGTACCTGTAGGGATGGGAAAAGTAAAATCTGGAGCAGTAGGCTGTGCATGAGAGGCTGTACCCTGAGAAGGAATGGAACTGGAACCTGAGGCTTGGGACGGTTTGGACCAAGGGAGATCTTTATGCCTATTTCCTCTCTTTAATTGATTGTCCACAACATAAAAACCGGGACCGAAAGTAAAAACATCAGAGGCTTCTATGGGGAGTTTTTGGAAAGTGAGCACTCGAAAGATCAAGGAGGGATACGGGAAATAAGATGGTTCTTTCCTCTTTGGCCAAGTAGCAAGGTGTTTAAAAACAAGATTCCCAAAATTAATAGGTTTGTTTTTCCTAGCTTATACAAAACTCTGGCTTATTCCATGGTAAGATTTTGATCACTTTTGGAAGGGATCCAGTTAAACAAGCAAAGTTTGTGCAAAACTGAATAAAGCGAAGTAAGCTTAGAAGCGGGAAATTTGATTTTGGGATCGGTTGGCCACTCACGAACTTCATTGTGGGTTAAGAACTTGGCCATCACATCTTTATTGCAATAAAAACTCTCCTCATTAGTATTGGGTATCCCTAAGGCTTTGTTAATGATTTCTTGGTTAAAGAGATACACTCGACCCCTAACAAAAACCTTACCAAACTCGGGAGAGAGATCATTGTCCAGATTAGAGCTCAAGTTGGCATAAAAATTCCTCACAATTTTGTCAACATAGACTTTGGCTTGGGTATTTGTAATCAAAAATTTCGGTCCTCAAAGAATTGAAACACACCATTGTTCTTCAAATCAATCCCATCTATATTTTTCTCTTCCCAAAACGGGGTTTTTGCTATGTTTTAGCCAAAACAACATACCCGAGTCTTTGAAAAATTCTAGAGAGAAGTGCGGTAAAGAAAAAGCATAATTATCCTCTACACGAATTGTCTCATAATCAGATTCATCACTAGAATCAGAAACATGAGGAGAAGAGTGGTGTACCTCCTGGGATTTTGATCGAGTCTGAGCTGGATGAGGTGTTGCCGAAGGTGCTGTCCTCTTCCTGGCAACACTTGGGTCAGCACTCTATATACCTTTTCCTTTGGCCATCCTTTGTTTAGCAGCGGCTAGGGTTTCACTGTCTTGTTCATCCACCCAATCATCAAAGTCATCATCGGGATTTTCTTTTTCCACAGAGTAATTCTCATCCGAAGCATGTAGTGAGGACAAGCTTTGAGAATCTTCATCTAAAACTTCGACTAGGTCAGAGGCGGTGTTGGTGTTACCTTTGTTGAAAATAGCCCTAAGCCGACTGGAAGTTCGTTTTCTTGGAGCTTGGGTTACCGGAGGTTGAGAAGAAAAAGGGGCTTTTCTCTTCTTCTTGGTGGCCTTGGTGGTTGCTTCAGCAGGTTGGGAAGGAGCCATGGTGGGCGAAGCTTGGGCGACTGGAATTGGAGGAGGACCGGACACCACAATCGCAAGAGAAGGCGGTGATGTCACCGGTGATGTCTCCATGGGAGAGAAAAACCTAGCTTCACCACCACTTGCGGAAACTTCCATAGGCTCAGAAAAGGGTTTGGATGGAGAAGCCATTGAAGAAAATGAGAAGAGAAGGAAGAAATTTTGAAAAGGGATTTTTAGGGATTGAGGGACTGAGAGAGAGATAGAGAGAGGGAGAGAGAGACCGACGAGGGAGAGACAGATCGGCGAGAGGGGAGGGAGGAGGGTTTAGGATATTTTTAGGAAGAATTCAAATGGAAGTTAAATACTCATTATAAGATAACTCTCCATATTCCTAAAAACACTCAACTCCCCCTATTTCCTAGCTAGATAGTTTAACTCTATCACATCACTCACATTTTAATCAAAACAACCGGCCATTATCCCAAAAAAATAGCCTTTTTAAAAAAAATGAAAAATAAAAATAAAAAATAACTAGGAGAATTCGGCATATGTGACCGAATCACACAAATTTTTGAGTTTGATTTGAAATTTTACTTCAAAATTTTAGGGATGAAGTTACCTAATTAAATTCACTAAAAATAAAAAGGAATTTAAGAAAGACTTTTTGAAAATCAAAAACTCCTCAAATTATAAAGGACTTTCGGACTTTCAAAATTTAAATATTAATTCCGAGAAAATAATAAATAAAAATAATAATATGGCACATACTAATGTGTTATTGGCAATGATGGTAACACTTTAAAAAACACATAAGTCAAATATCCCCTTGATAAAACTTTTTCACATTAAGGCCATTAAGGCACAACAATCCTCATTATAAACACTTGAGGCAAATTGTTAGGCTTCTTTATATAAGCAATTGAGGCAAGAGCAAGCTTTTCAAATTCAAACACTTGAGGCATATAGCAAGCCTTAAACACAAGTATTTGAAGTTAACAAGATATATAAGCCTGTTCTTCATCTTCAAGTATAATTTGCACTTTTTATCTACAAGGAAGCATCGTAGTAGCGAGCTCCGTGCCCCGAGTCCTTATAAAGTGTAAAAAATACTTTAGTGATTTGTACCTTTCAAGTAGGATACACTGTAGTAGCGAACTCCATGTTCCTAATACTTAGTACAAACTCACTATATAGTATCTCCCTTTGTCAAGAGTGCATCGTCGCAGCGAACGCCGTGCCCCGAGTTACTAAGGAGATATTACAAGTGCTTTTTGCCTTTTAAATTTTAGTTTATCACAAAAATTAGTGACTTTGTCACTTTTGAGTACAAAGGGGATTTGACAAACATGTTAACCAAGTATAAACCTACCAAAACAAAAAGGTCAGCATGTGCCGCCATTAAAAAGCTTTAAACAAAAACTTTTTTTAAAAAAAAAATTAAAATATTGTACAACAACAAAGATGATCCAAGGGGTTTAAAGAAGAGACTTCTTCAAGTTAGAAAATCTCTTATGGTTAAAAACTTGAATTAAATACTCATCTTTCGAAGAGTTATAATTATTTTTAGATTCAAGTTTAGAAACAAAACATGAATGGTTTACCTTAGTATACCTAACCATGTCTCGATAATTAACCGGTTCCTTACCTCTAGTTTGTATCCCTTCGTCTAATCTCCCTATCACTTGGGATATAGGATGATTCTTTTGAATTCTCAAAGGGGGATATCTTCTGACGGGATCATCAACTCTAATGGAGTCCTCATTATTTTCATTTTCTGCAACTGGTCTGACTTCTGGTGTTATCTCAGGTGTGGTAACACTGGGGCCGAAATCTGGTCCAACACTTATGTCAACACTTGGTCCAACATAAATGTCAAATTCACTTTGAGGTTGTTCCAGCAGTACCAAACGAGGATAAACACCTGGTTCATCTGCAACACTTGACAGATCATCAAAAACAAAGTTTATAGATTCTTGAATAGTTCCCATTCTTAAATTATACACTCGATATGCAAGATTTTCATGAGAATATCCAAGAAAAATGGCTCTATCACTCTTAGAGTAAAATTTAGCTAAGCGATCCCAGTCTTTTAATATATAACATACACACCCAAATACAAAGAAGTAATGAACATGAGGTTTCTTCCCATTCAAAATCTCATAGGGTGTCATAGTTAAACCAGGTCTTAGAAAGACTCTATTAGAAATGTGACAAGCCGTGCTCAAAGCTTCAGCCCAAAATCTTTTTGAAATCCTTTTAGAGAATAGCATAATATGGGCCATATCAAACAATGTCTTATTTTTCTTTTCAGCCACACGATGTGGTTTAGAGATCGAAAAATCATGGTGTATCCCCTTTTTCTTACAAAAAGTATAAAAGGAAACATTTGTAAATTATTTTCCATGATTGGATCTTATACAAAAAATAGAAGCACAAAACATGTTTTTGATTTTGGAGTGCAAGAGTTTAAATTTATCTAAAGTTTCAGATTTTTCTCTTAGGAAATATACCCAAGTAAACCTAGAGAAATCATCAACTATAACAAAAACATACCTCTTACCTCCCAGGCTTTCTACCTCAATTGGACCCATCAAGTCTATGTGCAAAAGCTGAAAACAATGTGTTGTCCCGAAGTGTTGCTCCTGATGTTGGGTAACACTGCGGGTAACACAAGTCTCCTTACTTTTAAGGCAGTCCCCACACACAATTTTGTTCTTTAGATTCAGATTGGGGAGTCCTTTGACAGCCTCAAACTGGAAAATTTTCTTCAAGTTTCCATAAGGGGCATGTCCCAACTTTTGATGCCACAAAATTGTGTCATCCATATTAACTGAATTGCATACTTGTTTATCTTCAACAAGATAGTAATTGTCACTTGATCTAGTTCCTGACATTACACAAGTGTTAGTGTTATCAAAATCTTCACAAGTATTTTTATTCAATTTTACCTTCAAGTTGTCATCGCATAATTGGCCAATGCTAATTAAATTAGCAACCAATCCATCAACGTGCAAGACATCCTTTAAGGCAGGGAATCCAGAAACATCAAGTGTCCCTTTTCTCTATTATATTGCTCTTTCCTCCACCTCCATATGTCACCGTTTCTCCTTGGATAGAATCATAGTCTTTCAAGAACACTTTTGTTCCCGTCATATAATGTGAACAACCACTATCAAAGTACCATGAACCTGAAATGTTAGTCCTCAAATAAGCAAATACAACATTGCATTTATGATTGGATTTTAGAAAATAAAATTTCATTTTAGACTTTTTGATTTTCTAATCACCAGTGTTGTCTTGAGTGTTGGGTAACACTTGAGATAACACATGTGAACTGAAATTTTTCTTTTTGAGAGTAAAACAATCAAATTTACTTTGTCCAGTTGTGTGACAATATTCACACATACACGGTTGATCAGAAATATCACTTGATGAACTACTTTTTACTTTTTCATGTTCTTTTACAAAACATGTTTCATTATTTTTATTCAATAAGGTATAAGTGATTTTATCAAAAGAGTCTTGAAACCCAATACCTGCTTTGAGTGACTTACTCAAGTCGAGTATTTCATCCAATTTTGAGAACGATGTGTTGAACTTTTTGAAGGTGGTCTCGGCTAGCTTCAACTTGGACTTGACTTTGACTAGTTCAACATCCAACTTTGTGAATTGCACCGCCAACCAAGTCAAAGAGTCTTTTAGCTCATGATTTTCCTTGGTAAAGATCGCTACCATCTTGTTCTCTTTCTTCCATTCTTTGAACAATGCCTTATAGAGATCTTTTAACCCATCAATGAGCTCATCCTTGCTTAAGTCCTCCTCATTTGGACTTCCTACATCAACATTAATTGAACCATGGAAGCAAAAATCTTCAGAAAATTTAGAAGGATTATACCTGCTGGGTGTTGGGCTTGGTGTTATCGTACTCTGGGTAACACCATTGGCAAAACTTTCTAAATCTGACTTTGAGTGCTCCAAAGCCATGGTCAACATGGATGATTGATCACGTTCTTTAATGTTTTCTAGCTCTCTTTCCTCACTATTCCTAAGGGAAGTATGATTCGAGACAAGAAGAATAGAAAGTTTCCGAAGATAAGGATTAGCAAGATTCAAGGCCATAACAACTGGATCAAATACTTAGTATGTCAAGTAACCAGTTCTGGTGCCAATTAAAAATGTCAATGGCCTTGGTTTTAGAAAGTGTTATCAAAGGTGTTGGCAGAGCAACGATAACACTTTGGGCAACACTTACACACACGAGCAGAACACAGTTTCTGAAAAGAGTTTGCAGCGAAATAAAAACACAAGAATTATTTTTCTTAAGATATATAAATTATATATCTTGAGGGATGCCTCAAAAGGTGAGACCTTTACTAATAATATGAAATGAAGTACAAGGCCGAGAGTTCCCTATAGCTATTACAATATGAGCTCTATGGAACGACTAAGTCTATACATGAGACCCTATCCTAGCCAAGACAAACTTACAATCAAAGATTATAAGAATGGAAATAGGTTTGGGAAGACGGGGTTTATCGGAACCAAGGAGTGTATAGGCTTTTCTTGTGCAATGATGTGTTATGTAGTTGCTTCAAGTGTTGTATCTTCAAACACATCCTCCCTTGCTATTTATAGGCTCGATCAACTTGGGGAATACTCCAATAATGGTTTGGAGAGTTGATAAAAACGTGGTTGAGTGGAGAGGTGGAGTGGCCGAGCCTTGGGGTGAATTATCTCCACATTTCCTAAAATGTAGGAACTACTTTCTTTGTGCCCAAGTTTGTGCTTTGCCATCTTGTACCTTCTAGCTTCATGCGCCTTGTACATCTTTCTTCAACAACTCAGCTCTTTTTGAATGGGTCAAATCCCATGTGTTTGTTGTGAAGTAAATCCCACATGTTTATGGATAAAATCCTCTTTTATCCATAATTCTTTTTTTTTTTTAACTTCCTTGCAATATTGTAGCATATTATATACCTGAAATTGGTGGACCAACAATAAACAAACACAAAACTTGCAATAATATTAGACATTAGTACAGCAATTATTTATGAAGCAAATATCCAAATATAATCCCAGACAGTCCGTCGGGTATCACTGGGACAGTGTTGGCAGCACTTGTGGTATCACCACGTTCTACATAAATGCAAATGTGACACCCCCTAAACTTTGTTTGAATTTTAAGGTGCCCCTTACATTTGGAAAAGAGAAGAAAAAAGTAAAAGATTTTGCAAGTTCTTTAAATTAATGCAAATTTGATACTGTATATTGTCAACTTTTGAAGAAAACAACACTTTTTTTCCAAAATTTAAATATTTCTAAAAATAACACTTTTTTTTTATACTGTAATACGTGATTCATTTCGAAAAATAGTGTCACTAAGAAGATATTGGTAATAATTAGCATTGATTTGTGTATATTCTTTAATAGTTGTGAGATACCCTTCCTTTTATCTTTGGTATTGTAATTATCTCTAGAATTGTGAGTATCTCCTAATACGATATGGAGACTACTATTGTATCTATAATCGTATCAATCAATAATATGACATTGTTTTTCCAATACTTCTCACTCTCTCTTATGGTATATAGAGCAACCGATCTCAAACCCTAAAATTCTTTTTCTTCCCCCGCCTCACCATAGCCTCGTCTGATCATTTCTATCTTACTAACTCAAACGAACTCACCAAGCCTTTGGTGGTTGTCTCTCTTGCTCATATTTTCAACTAACCTCCACCAATTACATAGCCTGGAAAATCCAAATTGAGGCCACTCTTCTAGGCCATGATTTGTTCAAATACATTGATGGTACCTTGCTCCACCACAACATATCCCTTCCACCGCCACTACTACCTCCTCTTCCACCAAGTCTCAATCCACTGCATCCACCACAAAAACACCACCTCGAAAATCTCTATCTCCTGCCACTATCCCTAATCATTCTTACACCACTTGGTTTTGTCAGGATAAATTAATACTCGGTGCTCTTGCCGGTACTCTTTCCCCTAATCGTGTTACTCTTACATCCCAGTGTCCTACTATCTATGAATCTTGGAAAATATTGGCCAAAAATTACGCCAACTATTGGGTATGCCCACTTATATCTCAGTTTCAATGTAATAGGATTGATTAGATTTGATTGATCCATCACCTAAGTTTTATTTCATGGACTTTAGACGCATATGTAAGAAGTATTTATACTTCATTTTTTAGGTAGTCCATGGTAAAAGAATAGGCTTAGGAATAGGACAAGAATGTCAAGATTGAAGAAAATCACTTTGTTCAATTTGAGCCACGCGCCCATGCGCTCCTCACTTGCTCCATGCACCCCCTTGGCGCGCACACATGATCATGCTCCTTGATTTGATCATGTGCCCCAGATGGATAAATGAGCCTATGCGCCCCTTTGGCTCATGCGCCCCATTGTAAATGTTTTAAAACTTGGTGATTTATTGAAGACATGAAGACTTGAAGAAATTCAAACTACGCCAATGATCCAATGGTGGTTAAATAACACGTATGCACCCGCATCTAAGGACACCTGTTCATAACGGTCATATTTGTGTTATGTGTCTAACGGCTACAAAGGACACATGCTCTACTCAATGAGCGACAACACATATGTCCTTTAACCTTATCCACAAAGGATTTCCAACGGCTAGTTTTTGGAGCTCAACTATAAATACCCCATAAATTCAAACGTTTTGAAGCTGCTAAGATATGCAGAATTTCTCTCTCAAGCATTTGTTGAAGATTTGAAGATTGCCTTTGATTTACCAGAATTCTCAAGAACATTTTCATACCTTCATCCTTAGCCCAGATCCTAAAGCAAAAACACTTTAGTTTTATTGTGATCTAAATCATAAAGATCTAAAGAGCCTTGAATCTAAATTCACACACGCACCTCTTTAAGTTTCATCACTTAGATCTTTCTTTAAGAGATACACCGGTTTTGTCTAGGATTTGTTCTTTCATAGAATATTAGATCTTGAGTTAGTGTATAAGCTCAAACGTTGTAATTTGTAACACTCACTCATATTATAAGATCTCTATTAGAAATCCAAGACTAACCATCTTGGTAGAGGACGTAGATCATTTCCCGATCGAACCTCTCCAAATAGCGCGCATTCAATTCTTGTCATTTACTTTCAAGTTATTATCTTATCTCACTATTTGCTTGTTTATTCATTGTAGATTGATTAGATTGAATTGTGTTGTGTTTGTTATATCATTTTCCATAGTTCCTTATTTCACTCACTTTGAGCCAACATACTTAGAGTGTGTGTGCGCCCCCTTTATCAAGCTTTGCGCCTATTTACTTAACTAAATTCCGCTGTGCATTTCACTCACTCACTAAGGCGCATTTCATAACGCTTATTTGATAAAGTGCGCATTTGCAATTGAGTTTATCAAGGGTACGAAAAGAATTTTAAAACAGCTATTCACCCCCCCCCCTCTAGCTATTTTCCATACCCTTGTTGCCCTTTGGGACCAACAAGTGGTATCAGAGCAAACTGTTTGCACGCGGGTTTTTTGTTGTCTGTTTTGTGGACTTCGAGGTGCCTTTTCGTCCTTCGATTTACCCTCTTTTGATTGTTTTAGAGTCGCCACCATGTTTTTGTCGGAACACAGACCGAGATATCTGGATTCGAGGGTTAAGTTATGAATTGGGAAGGTCAAGGAGCACCCAATTCACCCAATCTAGGATTGGTCTTGCTAAGAAATCATCATCATTGTTTCAAATCATGCAAAATGTATGTAAAAAGAAAACAAACAAATAAATAATTGCTTATTTATTTGGGATGTTGGATCATGTGCTTCGAGACCATCTCTATGGATTGGAGAGGCTCTAGGCTGATCCTTTAATGGAATCACACTACTTCAAAGACAAAGAAGGAGATGAGAAGATAGAAAAACAAAGAGTTTTACCTAAGAGTTCTTCGAGAATCCTATGGATGGCCTTGACTAAAGGCCTTGAATCTCCAATAAACTTGGCTTGAATGATGTTGTGGAGGCTTGAATTTCGTGGGTGAGGAAGAGGGACTGATTATGGGGACCTCTTTGATCAGATTTGGAGTGGTTTTTGGGTGAATGAGGATTCTAGCCTTTTTTCGGTTCAAGAACCTTTTTATTTATAGGAGTTCTAGACCTAGGGTTTTGGCCAAGAAGGTAAGTTGTGATGGGAATCAAAGACTTGATTCTCACAGAGGTATTTTTGGACTCTATGATCGTCCATTAGGTTTTCCCGGATTGCTTAAGTGTTTGCCAAGAAAAGGGGTTAAGATCAACAAGGAAACTGACCAAAAACCCGACTGTCAAGGGGGATGTCTCGTACGAGACATCAATGTCTCGTACGAGGCATCTCAGAGCTGGAATTCACTATTTGCCCTCTTCAGTAGTTTTAATGCTCATTTTGGCCCCTGACTAACGAAGTCAGTCAGAAACTTAACGAAACATGTCCAACTTAACGAGTTTCGACCCAAATCAAAGGCGAGACACAGAAGTAGTGTGATTATAAATGAGTGTCCAAAATGGGGTGTCTACAGAGCCTGATGTAAAATGCAGCGGAATGATAAACAATAATTGATCGAAATCAATTATTCTGCAAGGAATTAAAATTCCCAAAAGAATTTCAAGAAATTCTTGAACAAGAAATAAAGGAGGTTAAAGGGAAGGAGATAATTGAAAAAGCAATACTTGAATAAAAATCAACTTGTCCAAAATAAAAGACTACAAAGAGTACTTATACTAGAATAATAAAAACCTTAGTTAAAAAGGAAAGCAAAACAGAAAAGGAATTGTTTAAACTGAAATCTGGAAACAAACGGAAAAGATAAATCGGCTTTGGCCGCCGGCACGGTCGTGCCCTCACATTGGCACGGTCGTGCGATTAGCATCGAAGGCCTCCATCTCTGAGCTGATTTTCAGCATGGTCGAGCAGCATAATAAGCACAGTCGTGCTTAGGATAGTCTAGCCCAGATTGTTGCTGCTGTTGATGGAATTCGTGCTAAAACCCACAACTTCATTACGCATAAGCACTAAGGTTCGATTCGTGAAAGCCTTATTTTAGAAGTGCATAAAGCGGGACATTATGGTCAAGACAAGACAGTTGAGTTGGTTGCGAAGAAGTATTATTGGCCTCAACTTCGTCGGGATACGCATACGGTTGTTCGGAAGTGTATGGTTTGCCAGGAGTTTAAGGGGACTTCACAAAACACGGGTTTGTATACTCCTCTTCCTATTCCGGATGGTCCTTGGGAGGATATTTCTATGGATTTTGTGCTTGGTTTACCCCGGACTCAAAGGTCTAATGATTCGGTGTTTGTCGTGGTGGATCGTTTTTCAAAGATGGCTCACTTTATTCCTTGTAGAAAAACCCATGATGCTGCTCACATTGCAGGTTTGTTCTTCAAGGAAGTTGTTCGCTTACATGGCATTCCTAAGTCTATTACATCAGATCGTGATACTAAGTTTCTCAGTCATTTTTGGCTTACTCTTTGGCGTCTTTTTGATACTGAGTTAAACTTTAGTAGTTCGTTTCACCCACAGTCGGATGGGCAAACGGAGGTAGTTAATCGGACGATGGGTTCTATGATTCGTTGTTTGTGTGGGAAATTTCCAAAGAAGTGGGATTTGGCTCTATCGACTGCTGAGTTTGATTTTAATAACATGGTCAATCGCACTACGAAGAAGTCTCCGTTTGAAATAGTATACCAACGGCCTCCTAAGCACACTCTTGATCTGGTTCCTTTGCCAAAAATTCTGGGTTATAGTGTCGCTGTTGAACACATGGCGGAGTTGATTGATACGGTTCAACAGGAAGTAAGAGATAATATTGAAGCCTCTAATGCTAAATACAAGTTGTTGGCGGACAAGAAGCGTCGTTTGAATGTATTTTCTATGGGTGACTTGGTCATGGTTCATTTGCGCAAGGAGCGGGTTCCACAAGGTACGTATCATAAGTTACATTCTAAGAAACTTGGTCCGTGCAAAATTTTGAGGAAGATTAATGACAATGCGTATGTTGTGGATTTGCCGGATGGTTGGCATATTTCTCCCACTTTTAATGTGTCGGACCTGGTTAAATTTCACCCAAATGAGCCTCTTTATGTTGATGTGGATTCGGGGACGAATCCATTTAAAGTGACGGAGCATGATGTAGCACGAATTCCATCAACAGCAGCAGCAATCCGGGCCGGACCATCCTAAGCACGACCGTGCTTATTATGCTGCTCGACCGTACCGAAAATCAGCTCAGAGATGGAGGCCTTCGACGCTAATCGCACGACCGTGCCAATGTGAGGGCACGACCATGCCGGCGGCCAAAGCCGATTTATCTTTTCCGTTTGTTTCCAGATTTCAGTTTAAACAATTCCTTTTCTGTTTTGTTTTCCATTTTAACTAAGGTTTTTATTATTCTAGTATAATTAGTCTTTGTAGTCTTTTATTTTGGACAAGTTGATTTTTATTCAAGTATTGCTTTTTCAATTATCTCCTTCCCTTTAACCTCCTTTATTTCTTGTTCAAGAATTTCCTGAAATTCTTTTGGGAATTTTAATTCCTTGCAGAATAATTGATTTCGATCAATTATTGTTTATCATTCTGCTGCGTTTTACATCAGAGACCCTCGGTGACGATACTTATGGATGAAGTACCGTCGTCGATAGAAAAGACACCATTTTGAACTAGGGGTATGGTCGTGCTAAAAAGCTGCCTACGTATTCCTCGGAAGGAAATCAGACCAAATATAGTTCGACTCTGAAAACACGCAAAAACTGAGGTTTAAGTTATTTTGAAAATCATTTTTGAAAACAATACTTGCGGTAAGTAAAGTTTAGAGTTTAGAGAGTACCCATACTGAGGAATCAATGGCCTTGACCCAATTCTGAATATACTCCTTTTTGTTGATGACGAACCGTCTCCAGTTGCAATCCATACTGAGGAATCAATCTCTTTGACTCCAATTCTGAACATGCCATGTTGTTGATGACGAACTGTCTTCAATTTTGGAGACGCCAGTTACTCGGACCTTGCTTCTCCTTCCAACGAGGTTGCCTTATTCGCCGGAAAATGTGAATCCTATGTTATTAACATACGTCTTGATAACAATTATCGGACTCTAGGTTTGGAGACGCCAATTACTTGGATCCTTGCTTCTCCTTCCAATGAGGTTGCCTTTTCGCCGGAAAAGTGGATCCTATGGCATTAACATACGTCTCGATGGAAATTATGGGATTCTAAATGGTGGGATCCTGTGTTATTAACTTACATCTTGATAACAGTCGTGGGATACCCGGATTTGGAGATGCCAATTACTTGGACCTTGCTTCCCCTTTCAACGAGACTGTCTTTCCATTGAAAATGTGAATCCTATGTCATTAGCTTACACCTTGATGAAAATTATGGGACTCTGAATGGTGGGATCCTGTTTTATTAACTTACGTCTTGATAACAGTCGTGGGATACCCGGTTGTAAATCATGTGCCATTAACCTACATCTTGATGACAGTCATGGGATTTAGAGTTTGCTGATGCAGATTTCGTTGCTCACCCATGATCTTGGATGCGCGGTGAGAATAAATTCGTACTGAGAAACAACTTTGCTTGTTCCAATTCTGAAAATATCTATTTGTTGACGACTCAATGTTCTATCTTGAACCGGGTTCAGATTCGACCTTTCAGTCAAAAGCAGGGCTTTTTCTGACCTTTCTGTTAAAAGCAGGGCTTTTCTGGAATTTCCCAAGAAAACATGGTTTTCTGAGATTTTTCTGGGGATCTCTCATACGAGATATCGATGTCTCGTACGAGACTTCTCTGTTTTTACGCATAACAGAGGCGGTGAAGGTGATTTTCAAATAACTTTTCTTATTTCATTTCGGGAATTCTCAACCCTAGGCGATTTTTTCACTCAAAAATATTTGTTTTCACCAAGTTCTGGTAATCCCCAACCCTTTCAAATGGCCGGTGCAAATCGTTCTCATAGGGAACACCTCTTTAGTAGGCACATGAGAGGCAAAGTGTGGGCGACGGATGAGTTGTGCCCGTTTCCCGATGATCATATTTCTCACGCCGTTCGGACGAGGTGGGTAAGGCTCTCTTCCTTTGACTGAGTTTCCATGTCAATTTCGTCGTTGCATGTCTCAATTTGGTTCCTTCGCAGTTCGATTTTTATCAACTTTTGCCTAGAATTATTGTTGCTAGGGTTTATCATGCATGGCTGATCTTTTGATGGAATTTCACCCTTATTGATGTTGAAAATCATTGTAGTATAGTAGTACATGATTTTGACTGTCATTCTAGGTAATTCTACGATTTTTCGGGTAAAATGCTTAAATGAGGATTTTACCAATTTTCTGACATTCGTCTCTTTTGTCTCTGTTGTTTGCAGCCATTCAGGGTCATTGATAACTGTAGATGCAGCGTACGAGCATTGCCAAGAGGTGGGCAACTCTCAATGGCGAGATGAAGGAAGAGATTGAGAATCTCGGGCTGAAACCCTTCTCTGACAGCCTAGTCGGTGAGAGGAGGGACGTTCATTTGCTCCAGGCTATTAGAGAGCGTTGGTGGGACAACACTCATACTATGCATATGCAGTGGGGGAGGTTACCATGACCCCTACTGACTTTCATGCCATTACTGGGCTTGCCATTGCCGGTGAGCCACTTGAGGTTGATACGGATTTCTCTCCTAGTGGGGATGATATGAGGCATTTTATGGGCTTTTCTGTGCGTACCCTGGCAAGGGTGTCCCTCTGAAGGCCTTGAGGGACAAGTTTTATGCCTATGTGACTGTTAATGTCGGTCAGATTCACCTTACTGACACCTGTATCGCGGCCGTCCGCGGCTTTTTGTGGTGGGCCTTTTCTGAGACGCTATTTACCAATCATGCGTCGACCGCCTTGTTTAATCTGTTGAGCTTCCTGAGGGATATGCAGCATGTGACTGATGCCTGTTGGGGATTGGCAGTCTTGGCTCACTGCTATGTGGCTATGGATGAGAGTTCGCGGGATCGGGCGAACACTGGCTTAAGCGGCTACAGTCATGCCTGGGAGGTATAATACTCATCTTCTTCTGTATTCCTCCTTTATTTCAGCCCTATTCTATCTTGATGGCCTTTTTATCTTAGCTATTGCATATTGACATCTTTTATGTTTCTCCCATTTTGCAGGCCTAGGGATACGCCATGTTTGGTCTCTTCACTTTTAACCTTCGAGACAACACTGTTATGTTCCCAGATACTTTGAGGTGGCACCGGGGTAACAGGGATACCCGTGATAAGCATGCAGAGGGGGCTGACATGACGGTGGAGTGTATGCGGCTGTATTTTGACAGGTGGGAGGCCATCCCTGAGTCCGCGATCGCCTTCTTTCCTTGGCGGAGTCTGGGCGTTGACCATGCTTACGGGTTTTCCGGTATGAGGCTGCTAATGATTGGCCTTGGTGGGGGTGCTTTTACTTAAGAGAGAGAGTCTCTCGCCAGAAGGGTGGTGGCAGACTCGATGTCATCGTCCCTTTGGACCCGCCGGCCCATATGCTTAACTCTTATGCCATCGCGGAGGAGGAGAGAGGGGACCTCATTATTGGTCAGGATGCTTTTGACCATATGTCCTTGGAGGCTGATTATCAGGACTTCCTCGCTCGCCTCATGCCCCAGTTGATTCTGGAGGGTGATCAGGCTCAGGCCCAGGGAGTTGTCCACGTCCCTTTCCGTCCACAGCTTGGACCATCTTTTTTTACCTACAGTATGGCTGAGGGGGTAGAGAGTACCGAAGACCTTCCCGCCCAGTACGATATGCCTGAGGGACTCGTACCACCTGCTGACGTGACCATGGTATAATTTATGACCCTTCTTCCGTCATTTCTTGTCATTCTACCATTTCATCTCTCTGTTTATCATTTATCTGAAGATTTTGATGTCTTTATTTTTTTCTTCTCAACAGGTGCCCATTGCTGAGTATAGAGAGGTCGCGGGACGGCTTGCCCAATTCATAGCCTATGCCAAGAGGGTGAAGAGAGAGACTGCAGATCTCTTAGGTCGATTGGCTCATCAGACAGCATAGTCGGCTTCTTGCGGGAAGAGACCTCGGACTGACGAATGATCACATGGCGGTGGCGACGTCTCCTTTCTTTTGATGCCGAGTAGATAGGATCCCCCATTCCCTCTTTTTGTTGATGATGTATTTATTGCCTCGGCGTAGGCGAAGACAACTTTTCTTTCACTGATTTGTACCTATGCAACAGTTAACTCCTAACTCTAGCACACAATACTTTTGTTAATTTTAGTTTTATTTCTGACTGTGTAAATTTATTGACTCACATCTGGTTGGTCAACCGAGGGGTAATTTTATGAGATGGATTCGCGTTGGGCCATTTGTATGTGATGTATGAACTGTTTCGAGTTTCTGAGGTGATTGAGACATGTTTTGACTTGCCGGGCAACCTAGGATTTGAGCAGAGTTGTTGTTGTTCTGAACTGGGAGATGTCTCGTACGAGACATCGATGTCTCGTACTAGTCATCCTTTGAGTCTGCGGTTGTTTCTCCTTTTTCCTCGAGGATTTGGTGTCCAAACTTGTATATAAACACCTCTAGTCCGTCCTAGAATACCATCCAGCCTTAAATCAGTTCTGGGAACTTTTCTTTTGGGTGAAATTCTCAACCTTTTGCTCCCAATGGCCCTAAGTAAGTCCATCCCTTCATCAATAATTGTTGACGAGTTCTCCTTGGACTCAGAATTAGTGGAACGCTACAAGGGTGATTTAGCAACGTTCTTTCGTTCATTCAATAAACCTCGCCAAGAGAGATTTGTGGAGATGTTCGGTTTCAAGATTCTTTTCACCTTGAAAAATCTAAAACCGGAATAGGACCTTCTAAAGGGATTTGCACGCTTTTGGGATCCATCGACTCACCTCTTCAACCTTTCACTTAATGAGATGGTCCCTACTGTAGAGGAGATGGCGGCTATCCTGGATATGCCATTGATAGGGGTGATTGCGTGCCTAAGTATGACAAGGTACCGGCGGAGTCTCTCAGGGATCTATTGAGTATAGGCCTTCCCGAGGCGCAGAGTTACATTCACAACCGCTATGTCGATCTCCACTCTTTGCCTAGGAGATTTAAAGGTTGGGTGACTCGTGGTCATGGTGTGGATTCCCAGTGATGTCTCTTGGCATTGTGCTTCTTTCGAAGCGTGCTTTTCATGAGCAAGTGTGGCATGGCGAACACGGAGCTCGTGGACATCGTTCTGCAAGCTAGAGGACGGGCCTTCAACATAATTCCTCTCATCTTGGGGGAGACCCTTCATGGCCTTAATGAGCTACATCGAACCGGCTCTATGACTCGGGAAAGTCCATTATTATTAACCATTTGGCTCAGAGAACATTTCAAATTATTGGACTCTTCGGTCGAGTATTCTCCTTATACTTTCCATAGGTGGAGACTGTTGGTGAAGGGTCTCAGCATTGAGGAGTGGGCCCATCTTTTTGCTAAAGCGGAGACTGATGATATTGTTTGGTGCCCATCCTTTTGGAAGGTGAGGAGGTTTGTAGATATACCCTTGGATAAGACAGGGTCGTCCTTCCGGGTTTGAGGGACTCCTCTTTCTATTTTGCTCGGAGGGTAATGCGACAATTTGGTCAATAGCAGGACACTTTCGTGTTAGGGGGACGATCTCGAGACATCTCTTTCATGGACTCAGAGTTCTCTACGAGATTGGCTCGCGCTTGGGGGCAAGGCACCACTACGGATCGTTGGACCAATCTTCATCATGATGGAGGGAGCATCTATTTGTCAGACAAATATTTGGATTGGTTTCTGAAAGAACTCCGTCCCAGTGTTGAGGGTATTGACGAGATCCGCCGCTCTCTATTGGGGGACCAATTCGAGCCTAGCTTGAATTTGAGGGAGAAGGAAGCTAAGGAGGATCCTTCTAATGTCAGAGTAGATGCCACTCAAGATTTTTTGGATAGTGACTTTTACAAGAAGAGAGCAAACGGGCTTCCCGGTAAATTTCAAGCTTTGGATAGGCCTCGTGTGTTTGCGAGACTGACTCCCTCGGTGTTCAGTCGACTTGATGTTCCTCCTGGTTTTGAGATACCTTTGCACAAGAGGAAGAGGAATGACAAGGCGGATCGTGGTCAAGCCCTTACTAAGTCAAGGAAGAAATAGGTCCTTAGGAGTATCGAGAGATTTCCATAGATAGATCAATGTTTAGATTTTTAGTATTTTATTTATTTTTCTTTTACAAGTTGGTATTCATGTTAGAAATTTTCTTATTGCTTTCTTGAAATACATTAAATTAATAAGAAGACAAGATTTTGATTTTATTTATTGAATAGATCGGACCAAAAGGCTGCCTACGTTCTCCTTTTACATCAATTAAATAAGGAGCTCAGGTCATCGTAGTTCTTGTCGCGCCCCAGACCCGTGGTCCTACTTGGCCCCACGCTCGGGACACGATTGGAAGACGTTATAAAACACCTTTAGAAAATTTTTCGAAATATACTTTCATAAAGTTTAACAAATTCACACTTGAAGTTCAAAGACTTCCATTGACTTTCAAACAAACTTTCACAAACGAAACTATTTAGCCCGAAGGCTTACAAACCTTTATACAAATGTACTCACACCAACATTATCCAAAATATAGGTGTTACAAGACGATGAAGTCAAGGAAACTCTACCTAAAAGGTTATACATTTATGTAATGTAACCTTGACAAAACAAAACCCAACTCTTACCACTTTCAACGTCCTCCCGTGCCAAAGTGTCCTATCCCCTGGACTTGCTTTTATCTAAAACAGTAAACAAATAAGGGGTGAGAATGAATCTCAGTAAGCTACTAAAATGCAACTACGTTACATGCTGATATGATAATCATAAAGAAACAATATCAACAAATAATCATATAGCATATATCACATAACATGAGAGGCTCCCTATCGCCAACCGTCCCATACCGGTTGGAAATAACGACCAACTCATCATACAACACATAGTGTAGGAGTAAACACTCCTACGAGAATACCAAGCCAAGGTTTACCGAAGTAACATAACCATCTGAGAATACCATCTGAGAAAACCAGTTGAGAAAACCATCTGAGCAGCATAAATAGCTGAAGCCGGGATCCCGAAAACCAAACCATAACCAATAGAACCAAAGTAACAACGGGGCAGCATTAATAGCTGAAGCAGGTTTCGTAACCATATAACACAACAACAACAATAGCGGGTGAAAATGACACAAAGTCATACCCCTAAATGCTCACGCAAGGGAGCGAGTTCATCCCATCCAAGGCCAATCTGGACTGAGGATAAGGTACCAGTGGACAACCTTATAGTGAACTTGGCTTGTGTGCCACTATAATTCTCCCACTGCCCGACTCAAGGTACCAATGGAAAACCTTATAGGGAACTTAACTTGTAGCCCTATAATTTTCCCACTGCCCGACTCAACAACACAAGACCAGCTGGACTTTACACGAAAGCACATTATTAAATTCTTGCTAAACAACAACAACTAGGGCAATGATTCTAAAATAAGGAACCAAGCCAAACACTTAAAAGATGCAAACACGTTACTCATAAAAGAGTTCACAACATTGACATTAGGTCACAACACAATCCTTTATTAATGACATTAAGTCACCTCACAAGCTTGCACCCATTCACAATTAATCCAAAACACATCAAAAGGATGTTCCATAATACCCATTTAATACTTAGTTAAATTCCACATCCCAACTCATTTGTTCACAAAGGAACTATTAACAAACACTAGTGTGTTCCACGGTGCTCAACTAAGTCAACTAGAATAGTACTACGGAACCTAGACCGAGACTACACCTTGATCTTAAACCTCAACAAAAAGACAACCATTCTGATCTGGAACCATGCGGCCAATAGAACCATTTCATAGTACTCAAAAAGAGATTTCCAACGATAGTTTACACGTCCAAAACGGAGTCCCGACGAAGAAGTTATGGACTCCGGAAGATTGAACGTAAAACGGACAATTTTATAAAATGTTCGGCCGCACACATTCAAACTCCCTGTTTTGGGGTCTGATTTTCACTCCTTTCGTTCTAAATCTTAGGAGTACCTATATATAATTCCATCCTAACATTTAAAGACAAGAAAACTCAACTCCCGTCCCACGAATAATAGTATAATTTTTATAATATACTTATTTAACATTTAACTCAAGTTAATATTTTACCGTCCCACGAGTAGGAGTATACTTTCAAACACTTATACTAACATTCTCAGGTATATAAACATACTCCATATATACCCTTACATACAAACCAAGTCACTTACCCAGTATAATTATACCCCTTTGTCCCAAATAAACAAGTATCACAAATAAATTATTTTCACAATAATTTCACCACATATCACACATATAGCAAATATATGACCATTTTACTATTTAAGGGGAATTAGTAACTTACCTATTTTCCGGAAAAAGTATCGCAGAAATATGTTTTGTTCGGGTAGAAATGACCTACTCAACGTCCTGATCATTTATATATAATTAGTTTTTAAAACGGATAAGTAAATTAAAAGAATAAATCGAAATATGTTGAACTTACCTTTTTCTTTCTTAACCTGGGAAGAAACGAGAGAAAGTATGCTGAGACAGAGAAAGAGAGAATACAGAGAGAAAGAAAGAAGAAGAGATAAACATGCTTTTATATTTTAAAAGTTTCACTTAGGCCCCTCAACTTTCTAGTTTAAACAACTAAACCCCTCTAGTTATATTTTCACAAAGGACCCTAAGGTTTCAACTTAATCTTTTAACTCCTTTAACCATTATTACTACTAACTAAATAAATAACACAATTAATCTAACTATATGAGCAAGTCATAAAATATGATGCAACACATAAAATGCACACATAAGTTCAAATTAAAATTCCCAAAAATATAAAATAAATAGGGACTGGTTTTGGGGTCGTTACAGTTCTTGTTTAAGAAAGAGAAAATTATGTCTGCTGACTGACATGTCTCGAACGAGACATAGGTGTCTCGTACGAGACTGTCCCCTATATATATATATATATATATATATATATATATATATATATATATATATATATTATGCACACCCTGCTTTTTTCCTAGACCGCCCTTTCAGGTTTTCAATCTAGCGGGCTTCTTTTCTCGTGCCTTTGGCTCTAATTTTTTCCTAGGCTGCCCTTGCGGGTTTTCAACCTAGCGAGCTTTCTCTCTTTCTTTTCTTTTGAAATAGGGGACGGACTTATGAGTAGTACTTCTTCAGCTTGTCCATGTTGACGGGCTTCGGCAGTTGATCTCATCCAGGTCTGCGAGTTGTACCGCTCCTCGGAGAATACCTATATTATGCACACCCTGCTTTTTTCCTAGACCGCCCTTTCAGGTTTTCAATCTAGCGGGCTTCTTTTCTCGTGCCTTTGGCTCTAATTTTTCCTAGGCTGCCCTTGCGGGTTTTCAACCTAGCGAGCTTTCTCTCTTTTTCTTTTCTTTTGAAATAGGGGACGGACTTATGAGTAGTACTTCTTCAGCTTGTCCATGTTGACGGGCTTCGGCAGTTGATCTCCATCCAGGTCTGCGAGTTGTACCGCTCCTCCGGAGAATACCTTCTTGACTATGTAAGGGCCTATCCATCTTGGTCCCCACTTTCCCATAGGATTGAATGGTCCAGGACGATGTTTGCGTAGGACTAGGTCCCTTCTTTGATGTTTTTGGACTTGACTTTCTTATTGAATGCTCGGGCCATTCTCCGTTGATATGCTTGGATATGCTCGACGGCTCGAAGTCGTCGTTCATCTAGCAGGGATAGTTGTTTATAACGGCTGTTCAACCATGCGACTTCATTCACTTGGTTTTCTAGGAGAACCCTTAGTGATGGTACTTCTAATTCAATTGGTAGCACTGCTTCCATCCCATAGGCTAGGGTGTATGGAGTCTCACCGGTGGCGATACGGATTGAAGTACGGTAGCCCCATAGTGCAAAAGGTAGCTTTTCGGGCCAGTCTCTGCCAGTCTTAGCCATTTTCCTAATGATGGTCTCAATGGTCTTGTTAGCAGCTTCGACTGCTCCATTGGTTTGTGGTCGGTATGGTGATAACTGATGTCTCTCTATCTTGTACTCTGTAAGTAGTTGGTCGCATTCTTTCTCAAAGTGTGAGCCATTGTCAGATATCATCTCATGAGGTACCCCATATCGGCATATGATGTTGGTCTTAATGAACTCAGCCACCTTTCTGGCATTTAAGACCTTGTAGGATTGAACCTCGATCCATTTAGTGAAGTAATCGATGGCGACCAATACGAATGAGTGTCCATTATGACCTGTCGGTGAGACTTTGCCAATGATGTCTATTCCCCATATAGAAAATGGCCAAGGGGATGTTATGGGGTATAACACGGCGGTGGTGTGTGTTGCAAGTTGGCATGTATCTGGCACTTGTGGCATTTCTTAACCATGTCGGTGCAGTCGGCTTCCATTGTAGCCCAATAGTACCCTAGTCGGATGACTTTCTTTGCTAGCATATTTCCATTCATGTGGGTTCCACAGACTCCTTGATTGACTTGGTCCATGAATTCTACGGCTTCGTGCTCATCAGCACAGAGTAGACACTACTTGTGGTGTTTCTTGTAAAGGCGATCACCTATAATAATGAATTGGGCGGCAAACCGTTTGAGGGCTATCTTCGCTTTAGGTGATACGTCTGATGGGAATGTTCCGTCTAGGAGGAAACGCCATACATCATAATACCAAGGTTTATCATCCAAGGTATTTACGGAAACAGAGCCACACTCTTCTTTGCAGTCGTGCAGGTCTATGATTGATTAATAAGCGGGAGTCGTTCGCCTCGTGACTTTGAAGGTTTTAACCTCAGTCTATTCGGGAATCTCCACAAGTGATGCTAGCATGGCTAGCGAGTCTGCCAAGCGGTTCTTATCTCTAGGAAGATAGTAGAAAGTGACTTCTTTGAACTGTTTGACCAAGTCTTGGAGATGGTCGTTATATTTTTGGAGTGTAGGATATTGTACCTTCCACTTCTTGAGTGACTGATAGATTATGAGTTGTGAATCCCCGTACACCTCTAGTTCGGTCACATTTCTTTCTAAGGCTTCTTTAAGCCCCGCTATGCAAGCTTCGTACTCGGTAATATTGTTAGTGGCCGCAAAGTCAAGGCATATTGCGAGTGGAGTGTAGAAATCTGAGAGATCTACTAGTAACATTCCAATGCCATAGCCCCGTTTATTGGTTGCGCCATCGAAAAATAATTGCCACTTATTTTCTGCTATTGCCATGATGTCCTCATCAGGGAATCGCGGTTCTTCCCCCTTCGCTTTATCACATGGAAATTTGGCTAAATGATCCGCGAAGACTCTTCCTCTTATGGATTTCTGTGTGATGTAAGTGATATCGTACCCCGCGAGCATGAAGTACCACTTGGCTATTCTAGATGAGACATGCGACTTCTCGAAGATATATTTTATTGGGTCCATTCGGGCAATCAGTTGTACAGCAAACGCCTCTATGTATGGCTTTAGTCTCTCAGCTACCCATACCAGTGCAGCACACGACTTTTCTAATGCAGAGTAATTCAATTTAGCCCCTTGGAAGCGACGGCTGACAAAGTACACGGCATTTTCTTTCTTCGAATCAGGCTGCTCTTGTGCTAGCATAGCCCCTAATGCAGTATTATTGACTGTAAGGTACAAGGTCAACGTTTTCTCCTTATGCGGTGGAACCAACACTGGCGAATTCACTAAGTACTCCTTGACCTTTTCAAAGGCTTGTTGACACTCTCCGGTCCATTCTAAGGATGCATTCTTCTTGAGAAGCTTAAAATGGGCTCGCACATCGTCGTGAGCTGATTAATGAAATGACTAATGTACTGAAGGCGACCCATAAATCCCTTGACTTCTTTTTGCATCTTAGGTGGAGGCATGTCAATGATGGCTTTGATCTTAGCGGGATCCACTTCTATACTGCGCTCAGTGACCATGTACCCAAGAACTTTTCCTTTCACTACCCTAAATGTGCACTTGGCCGGATTAAGTCTCATCTTGTAGTGTCTCAACCTTTCAAAGAACTTTGTAAGGTCGACGAAGTGCTGTCCATTGGAGCCTTTGGAGTGTATGATCATGTCATCAACGTACACCTCCATTTCTTTATGTATTATGTCATGGAACAACGCAGTTACAGCTCTCTGATAAGTGGCTCCGGCATTTTTAAGTCCGAATGGCATTACAGTATAACAGAACGACCCCCAAGGTGTGGTAAACACTGTTTTGTGTTGGTCTTCCTCGGCCATGAGGATTT
Organism: Campanula takesimana; assembly: GCA_026119855.1. NCBI lineage: Eukaryota > Viridiplantae > Streptophyta > Magnoliopsida > Asterales > Campanulaceae > Campanula > Campanula takesimana. The sequence continues at coordinate 91,023 of JAOWBW010001377.1, read as the reverse complement.
GGTTGTAACCGGAGAATCCGTCTACGAATGAACGGACTTCTTATTTCGCAGTATTGTCAACGAGCATGTCTATATTGAGAAAAGGAAAATCATCTTTCGGAGATGCTCTGTTGAGATCAAGAAAATCAACGCAGACTCGGACTTTTCCATTTTCCTTGGAAACCTGCACATTATTAGCCAACCAGTTTGGATACTCTATCACTTTGATGAACCCAACACTCAAGAGTTTCTCTATCTCTTGTTTGACTTGCACTGACCACTCTGGCTTAATTCTGTGGAGTTTCTGCTTGACTGGCTTTGAATAGGGAAGCAGCGGTATCTTGTGCTCAACAATCGAATTGGCTAGCCCCGGCATATCTTTGTAGGACCAAGCGAACACATCTACGAATTCTCAGAGAAGCACTATGAGGGCTTGTCGGTCTTCCCCCTTGAAGAAACTGCCAATCTTGGTCTCTTTCGGATCATCGTCTGTCCCCAGATTAACTGTTTGCATTTATTCGGCATCAATAGGACCATTTCCGCCACGAATACCTACTTGCTTATTAATTTCTTTTAATATTAGTTCGTTTTCTTGATCTATCTCGTCATATGACTCATTATTATCTAATTCGTTAGAGTTATTAGTTATATCATCATTTAGGACGCTAGCAATCTCGGGATACTCAAAAAGATCTATTTTTTCATTAAGAAAGTAGGGGAATACATGTTCCGTGATGGCATCCAAGTCCTCTTGGGTGAGCTCATCGGTAACGGTATCTGACTCTAAGGTAAGAGTTACAAATTTTCTTTCTCTATGGGGATGGGGAGTACATCATAATTCTTTGATCAGTAAGTCTTCACTTGCTATGGGTCCCCCAATTGTATACCAATTCTGAATAGGCTCGTCACTCTTCTCGATGAGCTTGGTGTAGTCTTGGTTTGGAGCGTCCCCCTTATCTATTGCATTGATCTAAGTGTCCTCTAGCTTGCAAAGGTTGAGAAATTGGCGCAGTAGGTCTTCTCCCAACACAAAGTCCCACTCACTGAATGCTTCGGCCTTGGTACCCCCTAATTCTCGAGGTAGCCATGAGAATTGCATCAGTTGTGTTTCAATTAAGTATGGATCACAGTCACTGAAGATTTCAAAGACCGGTTGTCGCTTCCCCCTATGGTCGATCCATGGTTCAGGGAACATGAAATATGGCAAGTTTTCGCCTTCGCGTACAAAGTACCCATTCAGAGTCTTTCGATAGGGCGGTGCTAGTGGCACAATGTATGAAGTCCAATCCCTTTCATCTTTAGGGATGCCCTTGAGTGGTGACACATAACCTAGACCATGTTCTGGGGTATAGAACAACAGGTGGTGGTTCTTTTATCCCTTGTAAATGCTTGCCAGGTCCAAGACCGGGGAAGTACCCTTCTTTTAGCATCATGTTAAGTACTGGGCGTGTTCCGGAGAGTGGAATTGCCTTAGAATAGTCATTTTCATTGTGTACTTCTACCATCTCTACACTACTTTGCTTTTGGATTTCGAATCCATTGAAGAGGTGGTCGGCTGCCTCATGCTGAATTTCTAAGATCGGGCTTGCAGTGACTAGTTCCCCAAGTACGGTGACTATTGTGTCTTTGTGTTTAAACTTGACACATTGATGGAGAGTCGATGGTACTCCTCCCGTTTAATGTAGCCATGGGCGTCCTAGAAGAAGGTTGAAAGAGGAGGGGATGTCAATGACTTGGAATTCCGCCTTTGTAGTTATCTCTCCCACTATAACCGTTAGAGTGATCGCCCCTATAGGTGAACGTGCAGTGCAGTCAAATCTTTGTACAGTAAGAGTTGACGGTTTTATCTCTCTCGAGGTAAGGCCAAGCGTTACCACGACTTTCTTCGGTAAGACATTTATGGTGGACCCATTGTCTACCAGGATTCTGGGGATTCGATGCCCATTGACTCTTGCGGTTATGTAGAGAGCTTCGGTGTGCCTTCCACCATACTGTGGTATATCTAGGTCGGTAAATGTGATCACATTGCCAAATTGGATTTGGCCTACCATTTGTGTTAACTCTTCGGGAGTTATTTCTTTGCGCACTTTGACTTGGGCTAATGCTTTCAAGATCATCATTCGATGCTTATGAGATGAGCCTAAGAGATCCCATATGGAAATGTTGGCTTGCGTTTTCTTTAATTTCTTAAGAAGGGTATCGTCAAGCTCAACAGGTTCGGGCTCTTTTGAAGATGATGGATCTTCTATTCTTGGATCTTTGTTGATTACAACTCAACCGGAGCGGGTGAGTAAGTTAACATCTTCCTTTTCTTTGTTATTCTTCCTGTCTAGTATTTTATCCCAAGACAACATGTAACAGAAAGAAATTTCATTATTAAACTTTGGAGTACTCTCACCCACATTTGGGACTAGGCGAGTAGTCTCCTCTTCCCCACTAGCTATCTCTATTACATTGATCCCTCCTCCAGCAGTTGGGAGGGGGCTTACCACTATACTAGGGACCTTTCGTTGCTTAGAATCTATGAGATCTTGGATCACATCTTTAAGGTGGTGGAAAGAGTCGGTGTCGTGGCCGGTGGCCCTATGGAACTTGCAGAAGAGATGATGGGCATGATTAAGAGGGAATTCCCTTGGAACAGTAGGAGACCTCCTTAGTGTGATTTTACAGGCTTCCACGAGTATGTCAAATATATCACTTTGAGTGATGCCTTCATACTTGTGGTAGGCTCTTGGCTTTGCCTTAGCTTTGGATTCAACTTCCATTTTGTAACACTCACTTTGAGCTTGTAGGCATGCTGGAGTGTATCGATCTTTTTCTCATAGTATTCTTCTTGCATGAGTAGGCCTTTTCGGAATGCGCCTACTTCCTCTTCTCGGGCTAGCAATTGACTTTGGAGAAATTTGATTTCTCTGTCGAAGAACTCATTTTGTGTCCGTAGTCGAGTCATGAATTCTTCTTCTATTTCCCTCTTGAAGCGTGCATACAAGACCGTTGCGTACATCCTCAGAGAGTTGACCCACTTCCCCCTCTAGTCGAGCTTTAAGGTCGTTGAGTTCTTGAGTAAACTTAGCGCTTGACATTGTGTTGGGAGTGTGGAGCTACTTTGCTAATCGGACGGACCTAGAGTGCATAAACTGTGTCAAATCCAGGCTGGGGTCCCAACAAGTTGGCTTTTATGAAATAGGGGTTGACCAACATGGAAGATTCACAGAAAAGGAGAGATGTCTCGTACGAGACAATGGATGTCTCGTACGAGACATCTAACCAGACAATCAGATTTACAGATTTTAATCCTATTGGTCGGATGGAATTTAATCCATTTTGAGAGGATACTACTCTAGTTCGTCCTGGAACAGTGGATTCTGTCACCCTAGAATATGAGCCCCTTGTTTTTCACCTGTATTGCACTCTCCCAAACGGACAATTCAGGCAAAGGTCCCATATTCTCATCGGAATCCACTATTCAATTAACCAAACCTAAGTGATTCCGTAGTTGTTTTGCACTTTGTTAAACAACGCATTAATGCAATCAAACCTTGTGAATTTTAAGGGACAACCGAAAGGTACATGTTGAACGGTGCGGTCGAAACTAAGCCAAAATGGCATCCACAATCCCGCACAAAATAGTGAAAGTAGGAAAACACAAGCTCGGATTCCCGTAGAGAGGTTCTCCATTCTTTTAAAATCCTATGTTCAACATTTTACCGAAGGGACATTCGTCATATTCACAAGGGAGGATTATAGATTGTAAAGGTGCGTTATCTTTGGAAAAGATTAAAATAACCCTAAGAATCGAACCGACCGGTCTCGAGGAGTGTCTTATTAGCTAGTATGTATGCATGAGGTTGATGCAAAGCTTACGGCTAAGGCTCCCCATGAACACAGTCTAGGAGCGTGTCACGGAGTGGGTACACCATCTTTGGAGAGACCGGCGAGGGCCATTCGTTAGAATGGGGGTGCTGACCAACATCCGTCCTCCGATTGGGACTCGGGTTTATAGGGTATGTAGTGCAATTATTCTACATGTGTGCACGTGTGTGAGAGTCAAGATCTAGGTGACAAAGAGAAAATAGAGAGTTTTTTTTTAAGTAAAAATAAAAACCTGCAATGGCCGGGCTAAGTGGCTGCCTATGTTTCCCTCTTGTGGAGGAACTCAGGCCGTCGTAGTTCACACATAAGGCAAACATAAACAAAGCAGAGAATGAAACATTTAGCAAGTACTCCTGCAAAACAAAGGTTAGCCTTATAATATATGAGGAGTTTCTTTGTCGTTAGGGGCTCCTAAGACTCAGAAACAGAGGGGGGAGTAGATCTGAAACCCTGTATACGTGTTTGAACTGAACGAAAATCCTTTTCCAAACCAGAGAGTCAGATCAGCCGGGCAGAGCTGAGATGTCTCGTACGAGACAAGGGATACCTCTTACGAGGCATCTCAGTTAGGGAACAGATTACAGTACAAAATGCAGAATTTTGAAACAACGATGATTTCTTTCGACGCAAGTCTAACCCACTTACTGTGCTCTTCCCGAGCAGATTCGCCACTGTTTGCGCGCTGGTTTTTTTTTGTTTGTTTTGGGTACTTCGAGGTGCCTTTTCGTCCTTCGATTTACCCTTTTTTTGATTGTTTGAGAGTCGCCACCATGTTGTTGTCGGAACACGGACCGGGATATCTGGATTCGGGGGTTAAGTTATGAATTGGGAAGGTCAAGGATCACCCAATTCACCCAATCTAGGATTGGTCTTGCTAAGAAATCATCATCATTGTTTCAAAATCATGAAAAATGTATGTAAAAAGAAAACAAACAAATAAATAATTGCTTATTTATTTGGGATGTTGGATCATGTGCTTCGAGACCATCTCTATGGATTGGAGAGGCTTTAGGCTAATTCTTTAATGGAATCACACTACTTGAAAGACAAAGAAGGAGATGAGAAGATAGAAAAACAAAGAGTTTTACCTAAGCGTTCTTCAAGAATCCTATGGATGGCCTTGACTAAAGGCCTTGAATCTCCAATAAACTTGGCTTGAATAATGTTGTGGAGGCTTGAATTTCGTGGGTGAGGAAGAGGGACTGATTATGGGGACCTCTTTGATCAGATTTGGAGTGGTTTTTGGGTGAATGATGATTCTAGCCTTTTTTCGGTTCAAGAACCTTTATATTTATAGGAGTTCTAGACCTAGGGTTTGGCCAAGAAGGTAAGTTGTGATGGGAATCCAAGACTTGATTCTCACAGAGGTATTTTTGGACTCTAGGATTGTCCATTAGGTTTTCCCGGATTGCTTAAGTGTTTGCCAAGAAAAGGGGTTAAGATCAACAAGGAAACTGACCAAAAACCCGACTGTCAAGGGGGATGTCTCGTACGAGACATCAATATCTCGTACGAGGCATCTCAGTGCTGGAATTAACTATTTGCCCTCTGTAGTAGTTTTAATGTTCATTTTGGCCCCTGACTAACGGAGTCAGTCAAAAACTTAGCGAAACATGTCCAACTTAACGAGTTTTGACCCAAATCAAAGGCGAGACACAGAAGTAGTGTGATTATAAATGAGTGTCCAAAATGGGGTGTCTACACAAACACCTTTATAAAACACTTTTGTTTTTCAAGCTTAACAGCTTGGGTTCCGATCCGATATGGCAAACTCAAAACCTTTGGCAACTGCTAACTACACACATGTTCCAATCTTTGATGAAGATCACTTTGACGTGTGGAAATTCAGAATCTTGACCCATCTTACCTAAATCGATGAAAGGCTTCATGACACCGTGGTTTATGGACCTTACATCCCAATGAAAGCGAATCCAAATCTGAGCACCAACGCTGCTCAACCAACTATCAAGAAACCAAAGGAAGAATGGACTGAGGAAGAATTAAGAAGAATTGCAAATAATGGGAAAGCAAGAAACATTCTCCTCAGCACTCTAAGCACGGCTATGAAACAACAAGTCATGCATTGTGCTACCGCCAATGAATTATGGGATGCTATTGAAGAGCATATAGAAGGAGACACTGTTTGCAAGGAGAACAAGAGATACGAAGTGCAAAAGAGATTCAACAATTTCTCTCAACTCCCCAGTGAAACTCTTAGACAGACTTATGAACGCTATTGTGAAATTATCAATCTCTGTATTTCACTTGGAAAGAAGTTCTCAAATAAGGAATTAAATACAAATTTCCTTGCTGCTTTTGGATCGAGATACCTACATAAATCTAGCGCCCCTTGAAGACGCTGGAACTTTAGATATATGGACTTTAAGAAACCTTTATGAAAATCTTAAGGTTTATGAGCTCAAACTTCAGCGCATCAGTGAAACTGAAGGAAAATCAAAATCCATAGCAATGGTGGCGCATAGAGATGAAGCGCATGCGCTTGCGCCGGTACAAGATGAGAAAAGTTCTGATCCCAAAATTTTTACTTCTGAGCTATTAGACATGGATGATGAAGACTTCACTTTATTTGTGAAGAGATTCCAGAAGTTCAGAAAATTCTCAAAACCCGGCTCATTCAACAAAGCTCAAGGATCTACAAGCAGAGCTCCTCCAAAGTTCACGAGGAGCAGTGATTCAAAAAGAAAAAAAGATCTTGTTTGTTTTAATTGCAGGAAACCTGGACACTTTGCATCAAGCTACCCAATTCCCAAATTTGAGTACATGCAGAAGAAGAGCAGTCATACTCCCAAGTTCACTCCCAAATTCACTCGTCACAAGGGAATGGTTACTGAAGAAGAATCACCAGCAAATGAGCAGAACACTTGGATTGAAACAGACTCAGAAGAGAGCGATGAAGATTCTGATGATGGACTCGTTTGTTTGGTGGCAAAAGATGATGAAGATGAAGCTTATAATTCTGATGATGACTACTCAAAGGATGTTCCTGATATGGTCTTGAATTAACCGATCAAGAAATCTGCTGGTTTTCAAGAAGTGAAAAATAAGAAAGGACCAACATCAGCGATCTCGTTGAACAAGGATTTCTCACTCCGGCTCAAAGCAATGGTGGATTGTTATTTTCTAGATGTGATCTGAGTGCTAGAAGCAAGCTCAGAAAGAGTGAATATGTTAGACCTCAAGTTGCACCTATTCCTACAATCAATCATGATGAGGACATTGTAAAGCAAGAAAAGTTATTCAAAGAGGCTGAAAAGGGAATCAGTCGTTTTAATGATATGAAGGAAGCTTTAGCACTATCATGTGATGAAATTTCCCAGCTTAAGACCGAGAAATCTCTACTTAAATCTGAACTCACCCTCCTTAAGGAGCAGATAAAGAGCATGACTCCTCTTACTGTTAAAAACACTTATCTAACGGAATAGAACTCACTTCTTAAAGTTCAAAACGATGAATTGGTTACTCAAATTACTGATCTTAAAAAGATTACAAATGAGTGGTCCAATTCTCGTGTCACTATGGACATTATCTTTGAGTCCCAAAAAGCCAGTGGTGATAAAAGTGGCTTGGGATTCACATCATCAACTAGTGACAACTTTAAGTGTGATGTTTTTGCTGAAAGAGACAGTGAATTTACAACTCATCAAACTCATGAAATTCTCAAGGAAAAACATTCTAATTCAATGGGTAAAGGACAGGAAAAAGTCAAGAGACAAACATTCCATTATGTCTACCCAACGAAACAATTTAGGAAAGCTAAAGAGAAGGAAGTAGCTACAAATGAATCATCCTCTAGCAAAATCATTCTTGAAACAAGGCGCGCTCCTTCTCCGAGTGCTCATTATGCGCCTAGAAGCCACGCGCCTCACCGCCTTGCGCCTCCTAGCCCTATGCGCCCTCCAAGAAATAGTGCCCCAAAATTTCAAAAGAAAGATTTTGTTAAGGCTGGCTCATCTGACCCAAAGAAGAATGCTATCCCAAAGAAAAGTAAAGAGTTTGTAAAAACTCACGTGATTGGTGGCTTTCATCATTGTTCCATTTGTGATTGTTCGGGACATAAGGCCGTGGAATGCCTTTTGAGATTCACTCCCAATGCCAAAGGACGTAAAAATCCTAAGGTCAAGAAAGAGTGGGTCGTCAAAAGTTGCTAACTCTAGGACCCGAAAAAGAATAAAGGGGACCTGCTTTAATGTTTATATTTCAAGTTCTTTGCTTCATGGCTGGATCTTCTAAAGCTAGAACGTATGAATGGATTCTCGATAGTGGGTGTTCAGGACACATGACTGGAGATGAATCCTTACTTGAAGATGTCCATGAAGAAAGAGGTCCCTCCGTAACATTTGGTGATAATAACAAAGGTCAAGTTGTAGCATATGGAAAGCTCAAGAAAGACAAAGTGTGCATTGAAAGAGTCTCTCTCGTCGAAGGACTCAAGCACAACTTATTATCCATATCTCAATTATGTGACAAAGGATTAGAATGCCATTTTACTTCAACGCAATGTCTTATCAAGAATGGAAAAACTGGAGCTACATTACTCACGAGATATCGAAGGACTCAAGCACAACTTATTTTTGTTGGGTATGCCAAACATTCTAAAGCTTTTCAGGTTTTTAATAGATCTACATTAGTGATAGTTGAATCTGTACATGTTACCTTTGATGAACATTCTCTCCTTGAGCCACATTTGGCTCCAAATGTTGTTGATGATTCTGTTGAGTTTATTGAGACAGGTGCTCCTATTCATGTTGCGCCTACACAAGATCAAAATCCATCAACTCAAGGAAATCCATCTACATCATTTGCTCCTAACTCAATGTATGGCGCGCCTGGTGAATCTTTAGTTGTGCCTTCCTTGAATGTCGCGCCTCTTGATTCCTCTCACGCGCCTATATCTACTGCTGCATCTGGTGTTAACCCCAGTTTCATTTCTGAACCAGTTTAACCCCCTAACTTTGATGATTTTGAAGCTGGTGAAGATATACCAATTGAAGACCTTCAAGTTACTACAACCCAACCTAACTTACCTCCTGAAATTCGTGAAGTTAGATGTCACCCAATCAATAATATCATTGGTGATCTACATATTGGCGTTCGTACAAGGAAAGCTACAAACTTTGATGCTTACACTGCATTTATCTCTCAAATTAAACCGAAGAAGGATGATGAAGCACTCCAAGATCCTAATTGGGTTGTTGCAATGCAAGAAGAACTCAATCAATTTGAACGATGTAAGGTTTGGACTCTTGTTCCAAGACCAACTGATCAAGGAGTGATTGGTACGAAATGGGTGTTCAGAAACAAGATGGACGAGAATGGAACCATCACAAGAAACAAAGCAAGATTGGTTGCACAAGGATATAGGAAAGAATATGGAATCGACTACGATGAAACTTTTGCGCCCGTAGCACGACTTGAAGCTATCAGACTCTTTCTAGCTTACACCGCTCACAAGAACTTCAAGTTATATCAAATGGATGTGAAGAGCGCGTTTCTAAATGGTGAACTCCAAGAACTAGTCTTTGTATCTCAACCACCTGGGTTTGAAGATTCACAATTTCCAAATCACATTTACAAACTCCAGAAAGCTTTGTATGGGCTCAAGCAAGCGCCAAGAGCATGGTATGATACACTATCAAAGTTTCTCATTAAGAAAGGCTTCACTCGCGGTAAAATCGATACTACTCTTTTCATTACCAAACATAATGGTCATAAATTACTTGTTCAAATTTATGTAGATGATATTATTTTTGGTTCTACTAATGAATTGTTGTGCAAGCGCTTTGAGAAACTAATGAAGAGCAAGTTTGAAATGAGCATGATGGGAGAACTCACTTTCTTCCTCGGGCTTCAAATCAAGCAAATGGATGAAGGCATATTTATCAACCAAGCCAAGTATACAAGGGATCTAATCAAAAAATTTGGACTTGATAATGCTAAAGCATACGACACTCCAATGGCTACCGGTAACAAACTCGACAAAGATTTAAAAGATAAAAAGGTTGATCAAAAGCTCTATCGAGGTATGATTGGCTCACTCCTTTTTCTTACTGCTAGTAGACCTGATATAATGTTTAGTGTTTATGTTTGCGCTTGTTATCAATCAGACCTTAGAGAAGCGCACTTAATTGCTGTGAAACGTATTATATGATATCTCTCCGGCACTGTTAACCTTGGACCTTGGTACACCAAAGATTTGAATTTTAAACTTGTAGGTTATTCAGATGCGGATTATGCAGCATGCACTATTGATAGGAAAAGCATAAGTGGCACTTGTCATTTCCTCGGATATCGACTTATGTTATGGGCGAGTAAAAAACAAGCTTCAGTGTCTGTCTCAACAACCGAAGTTTGAATATATCGCTGCGGAAAGTTGTTGCTGTCAGATTCTATGGATGAAGCAGCAATTGGTGGACTATGATATAATCGAAGAAAATTGTCCCATCTACTGCGACAATACATCAACAATTGCGGTTTCTGAAAATCCTGTCATGCACTCCAAGACTAAGCACATAGACATCAAGTATCACTTCCTCAAAGACCACGTGGAAAAAGGCAATATTCATTTGGAACACGTGGGAACCGACTTTCAAATCGCCGACTTTCTAACAAAAGCACTTGATGCTAAAAGGTTAATCTTTTTGAGAGTTAAAATGGGTATGCTTGAACTTAACTAGTCAATACAGTTTTGTCACTACTAATGATTTTATGTCTTGTTAAGTTGTATATCAATTATTAGATCAATTTCAAAGTTTTAAAGAAACTTTGAACTATGCGCCTACTTACGCGCCCCACTCACTCTGCGCGCCCTTGAGTATTATGCGCCCTTATCATCAGCGCGCGCAATTGAATTATGTGCCTCCCTCAATGCACAAAATCATTAATGCCGCTCAATCAATGCTCCACATTTAATATCCAAATGATTGAAACGTATTAAATTTGTCACAAGTACCAGGTATGTTATTGGTATTTATTGCATAAAATCTTTGTCTTTTGACATTCCATGATTGTTCAAGGGTACTTGTGCAATTAATTTTCCCTCGTTCTTCGTTTTTCAAAAAAAAAAATCTGGGGATATATTTCTTGCACCCCAAACTTACACCAAAACAGATGTTTTTGGGGTTTGTGCAAAAATTAGTCAAAATTGCTCATGCACTTATAAGGGAAGTGGAGCAGTTTTTCTTTACCCAAAATGCCTCATCGAAGTACCTTGGGTCATTCTGCATTAATGGGCCATCCTTTTTATGTCATTTCTTCATTAATGGTCATCATTTCAAAAGTCATTCACCATTAATGCGCCGTACACTTTGTGTCACTCTCCATTAATGGGCCGAAATTTTTTTCCCTTCATTAATACCCATCCTTTCATATTCCCATCTTTCTAAATCTTAAACCCATTATTTCCTTATTTGTGCCTATTTTTAAAAAAATATCCTACATATAAATATCCCTCCTCTCTCTTCTCCTTCCCCATCAGTCTCTATCTCTCTCTTCCTCACTGTTCCCAGTCTCATTTTCTCTCTCTATATCTTCTCCTTTTCTCTTCCATTTCTTAATATATATATATAACTTTATGGGTCCTAAGAAAGCATCAAAGACTCCTTAAGATGAAATGGTATGATTTCTTCAACTCTAAACTCCTAATTTATGCTATTGTTTTTCGAGTTTTCTGGGTTTTTTCGAGTTCTTATAGAAACCAAAATCTATTTTCTTTGATTAAACTTGTTATGGTTGTCCGTTTTCAAAATCGTTTGTTGGGTTTTGTTCTATTTGAGATTTTGAATCTTTTGATTCCAACTTTTCAACGATCAATGCTTTATATTTTGCGAATCTGAAAAATCTCCATTTTTGGTTTTCAAAATTTTCATCACTTTAAATCCATTTTCTGGATTTGTTGTTGTTTTGTACTTGTTTTGGTTTACATATTTGTGATCCTTGTCTTCTTGCGGTCATTTTGACATATTGTATGCTTGATTTGGTGAAGTTCATGTTTTATGTGTTCTTGGTATTCTTCGAGCACTCAAGATATGTTCTTCATGTTCTTCATTATTTTTGCATGACTTGGGTTTCATAATTCTCAAAACTTGTTTTTCAAAAAAATTCATGTTTGATCCTTATTGCTTGCATATGTATGTTTTGCATGTGTTTGTGTGATTTTGTGTGCCTTTTATGCTAAGTTTAAATTTTCACATAGTCATACGCCTAACTACATGCTTATGCGCCTATATTTGTTATGCGCCCTTTTGTCACTATGCGCCTCCTATGCGCCCGTGCAATTATGCGCCTAACAAATTACGAGCCTAAGTTTGTACTTAGTCATTTTTCTATGTTTAAATTTTCCTTAGTAATAACATAGAACCATGATATGCGCCTCGTAAACTCTATGTGCCTATGTTGATTATGCGCCTAAACTATTGTATGCGCCTCTAGGTGATTACAACAGTTCTGCGCCTAATTAACTCATGCGCCTATTTTTTACTTAGTTCATTATTATTGTTCTATGTGCCTGATACACTCCTAATTTCACTCAATGTTCAATTTTTTTAGGATATTGCAAATTTTAGACCTGGTGAAACCTTTGACCTCACTACTGAACCGATGGGCATTGATATTATGGAATACATCAGAACTTCTGATCTTCTGCCTCTATTCACTCTGGATCAACCATTCTACTCACTTCTGCTTGTTGAAGGTTCTTCTCTACTGCCAAATTAGTGGAGTTACCAACTGACACTGAAGGGTTAGTGCGCTACAGGTTACGCGCCGTTGATCAAAATTTTGAACTCACCATTTCTGCTGGCACTATCAAGCACGCTGTTAACTTCAACACTTCTGGCCCTCAAAGCATCACTGGTAGAGCAACTCTTATTCAGCCGCCGCGCAGAACATTCTTGCACGCACCTATCTTAATATCCCCACTCTTCAGAATAACATCAAGAATGTTGAGATTAGGGATGGAGGAGATCTATTAGCACATATAGCGCATCTCGTTGACGCGTCTATTGTGTTTAAATCAGGTAATGTGAATAGATTCACAGTGGAGCAGTGGGAATATACTGCGGCAGTTATGGGAAAGGCCAAGCTCAATTGGCCTCAAGTTCTGTTCAAGACTTTGCTAGACCAGATTGATAAGTATAACAAGAACAAAGCTGAAGGGAAGACTAAATTCAAGACCCACTGCAGAATCCTCACAAAAAAAATTCTCACCTACCCAGCACTTGCCCAATTCCTTAATGAGAATCATGTCTATAAAACAGACGATGTACCAATTTTTGGTAAGGATAATTTGGTGTTAAAGAGGCGCAGAAAGCGCATTTCCAAGAGCGCACCACGAGTTAAGGGTTCTCAGTTAGTTGATGAAGAAACTGAGTCAGATGAGGAAAATGCTAAAGGCGCAGCAGATGGCGCAGACACTGGGATTGAACCTAGCGTAGAAACTGGCGCCCCATCTGGCGCAGTTCCTGGCGCTGGCTCAGACAAAGGAAAAGGGATTTCTCCAGTTGAGCATGGAAGAAGACCACCAAAGCGCCCTAGAACTGACCAACATGATCTTCAGCTATTAAACGCGCGCAAGAAGCTAGTTTGGTTTAAGCGCAGAAAAAGAGGGATGAAGACTATCAATTGAAGTAAGCCACTGAAATGGCTAAGGCAGAAAGGCGCAATGGTGCAGGGACTAACGCTGATGAACGTGCGCCTGCCCCTGCTGCGCCTCCAAAGAAGTCCACTCATGCGCCTGTACCACCTCCAAAACCAACTCCAACTTCAGTTCCACTCACCTCTTCTCAACAACAACTTAAAAATTAACTCTCCCTTGATTTATTTGGTGACTTAAGTGAGGCACAAGCTGAGGGGGAGCCTGAACCATTCAAGACGCGCAAATCATCTACTGAGCCTGTGGCTCCTGCGCCTCCTTCAAATACAAAAAAAACCCACTTCAAGTGATGATTATATTCCATCTCCTAGACATACTTTTTCTCATTCACCAGTCAGGCGCTCCCTTACTCCTGTGCCTCAACCTTCTCCTGCGCCTACTCCTCATGTTGCTGATTTGAGTATGGTTATTTCAATGCTTCAACAAATTCAGCAGGGTCAGGCGCGCTTGGAATCTCAATTTGAACTTCATGCTTCAATGATTACTTGTCAGGCAGATGAGATTGCTGCCATTAAGGGGGAGATAACGCGCATTGGCGCTGATATCAGAGACAAATATTTCCTAACCCCTCAGCAATGGAGCGATGCTATTGCTCAAATGAATGATTTGTTCAAAGACACTCTTGCTGAGTTACATGATAGGATTGGCGCCGGAATCAAGCTCACTGATGGTCAAGCCTTCATCGATGCTATTAAGCAGGTAGAGACCAGTGTGGCTGCTGATATTAAGAAGTTGCTTAACTTAGTCACTGGTGAAAGTGATAAGTTAGTAGGTGTGATGGACAAACTGAAGGAAATCAAAGATGAGCTAGAAAATGCTCCCAGCGCGCACGTGGATATTGCTCCTTCTTCTAGCGCAGGAATTAGCACGCCATATAACTCTCGCTCCTTGCTTTCTAAGTTAGAAGTTTTGAAGGAGTTGATTGTTACTCACTTTAATGCCATGCATTCCAGTGCAGACAGGCGCAGAGAAAGAACCTCTTCTGATATTCTGTCCGCGCAAGCTGCTGTAGAGGAAAACTTACAAGTGATTGCTGAAAACTATTCTCAACAGCAAGCTATTACTCAACACTCCATTGATGAGTATCAAGACATCAACGTTGGGAATCTGCGCTTTATTAGAGATGGTGTTGAAGAGACCTTCGGTAATGTCAACCGTACACTTCAAATTTCCAAACAAATTAAGCGCTCAATTTCAGAGATCGAAGAAGGATTGAAGGACGATGATGCGCCTCCTCCCAACCCTTAGTTCTTTTCTTTTGTTTGTATGTTGTTAGAATCATTTTGATGTTAGAACTTTTTGGTGCTTAAATGTTTTAGCACATCTTTTATTTTTTTTGTTCTATTAAAAACTTGTAATCACCAACTCTTATATTTCGAGTTTTAATGAGAACAAAGCATCACGTTTATCAAACCTTGTTCATTCAAACTCCTTGTTTGTAGAACAATGAATTTATTGTTTAAAATCATATGCATCATATTTGAACGGTTTCATATTTTCATGCATTGAGTTTAAACTTTGTTTAAACACATTTCAAAATTAAAACTCATATATCCTTTGAATGTGTTTAACTGTTGTTTCTATCATTCCATTTGTAATGATTTATCTTTATTGGAATAGATTAGAAATCTATATCTTGGACTAGTGTGTGCATTAACTTGAAACATGATTTACCAATTTCATTTACTTGGACATGTTACTATCAAGTATAATGTTTGTCCCTGATATAGTAGGTAATGCATCAATCAAATAGGGGGATATTGTTGGGTATGCCCACTTATATCTCAGTTTCAATGTAATAGGATTTATTAGATTTGATTGATCCATCACCTAAGTTTTATTTCATGGACTTTAGACCCACATGTAAGAAGTATTTATACTTCATTTTTTAGGTAGTCCATCGTAATAGAATAGGCTTAAGAATAGGGCAAGAATGTCAAGATTGAAGGAAATCACTTTGTTCAATTTGAGCCACGTGCCCATGCGCTCCTCACTTGCGCCATGCGCCCCCTTGGAGCGCGCACATGATCATGCGCCTTGCTTTGATCATGCGCCCTAGATGGCTAAATGCGCCTATGCGCCCCTTTGGCTCATGCGCCCCATTGTAAATGTTTTAACACTTGGTGATTTATTGAAGACTTGAAGAAATTCAAACTACGCCAATGATCCAACGGTGGTTAAATAACACGTATGCACCCGCATCTAAAGACACCTGTCCATAACGGTCATATTTGTGTTGTAACGACCCCAAAATCCGTCCCTATTTATTTTATATTTTTTGGGATTTTAATTTGAACTTATGTGTGCATTTTATGTGTTGCATCATATTTTATGACTTGCACATATTGTTTGGTTTAATTGTGTTATTTACTTAGTTAGTAGTAATAATGGTTAAGGGAGTTATTTGGTGTTAGTTGAATTTTAAGGGCCTTAGTGTAACTTTAAGGTTAGGGGTTTAGTTGTTGATAATGAAACTAGGAGGGGCCTAAATGAATTTTGGAAAATATCAACCTATTCTTATCCCATTCAATCTCTCTCTGCGTTTCATACATTAAACTTTCCCAAATTCTCTCTCAGAGTATCCATGGAAGAAGGTAAGGGTTTATTCCCATTTTTAATTTTAATTCTTATCAATTACTTCTCCGTTTTAAAATCTAATTATATAAAAATGATCAGGGCGCTGAGTAGGTCATTTCTACCCGATCAAAACATATTTCTGCGATACTTTTTCCCGAAATAGGTAAGTTACTAATTCCCCTTTTAATGTTAAAATGTTCATATATATGCTATATGTGCTATATGTGTTGTGAATTTATGTTTTGAATAAGTTTTGTGATACTTGTAATTTTGGGACAAAGGGAGTATTTGGAAAGTTGGTTTTGAAATGGTAAAGGAAGTATAAGTGTGTTTCCTGGGTTCCTTTGGTTAAGGTTTATATAAGAGGTAAGGTATGTGTTAGTACTTTTGGGACGGTGGAACGAAGGGAGTAAAAGTATCAAGTTTTAGGCCACCAGGAAGGCCCAAAAAGCCTAATCGTGCAATGGGGTGCGCGCTCCCTTTTAGGGAGGGCGTGTGCACCCTATAGTATCTCAAAAACCATCAGTCTGATCAAAGAGGGCGCGCGCTCCCTTTTAGGGAGGGCGTGCGCACCCTATTCTTTTGCAGTTTGTCCGTTTTACGTTCAATCTTCCGGAGGTCATAACTTTCTCATCCGGACTCCGTTTTAGGCGTGTAAACTATTGTTTTAAAGATCTTATTGAGTACTACGAGATAGGTTAGTTTATTTAGTTGAGTTTCAGGTTCATATTATGTCGAGTTTTCAGTAAGTGTTTTATAACACAAAACGTTTAGGAATGGTCCGTTTGTGATCAAGTTTGGAATGATGTAACCGTTTAGGTTCATTTTGGATGTTGTACATCTTTATGATGCTTTCGTGGGGTTTCTTACTTTGTAATCCCTTGTGTGAGAAATGGGTTTAACGTACTTGGTTGTTGAGAATCAAGTGTGTGCAAGAATGAGTTTGACTTAATGTCATTGATAAAGGAATGTGTTGTGACTTAATGTCAATGTTGTGAACTCTTTTATGAGTAACGTGTTTGCATATTTATGATGACTTTGTGTGGTTCCCTACTTTGGAATCATGCCCCGGTTGTTGTTTAAGCAAGTATTTATTACTATGCTCGTGTTTAAAGTCCAGCTGGTACTTGTTGTGGAGTCGGGCAGTGGTAGGGATTATAATGGCACACGAGCCAAGTTCATTGTAAGGCTTCTACCATTGGTTTCCCATTTTTAACCCCCTTCCTTGAGCCACGGATTGGGTTTGGGCTAGCTATTCTTTGTGTGAGTTTAGTCACCGTTTGGGTTATGACTTTGTGTCATTTCCCCCCCGTTGTTGTTGTTGTTATTGTTTCGTTCCGGAACCGACTTCAACCCTTTAGTGCTGCTCAGTTGATACCTCTCAGATGGTTATATGTTTGATTCGAGAACCTTGGCTCAGTATCCATTTATGAGTATTTATTTCCACCTTATGTGTGGTATGATGGAGTGGCTTTGCCTCTCATGTTATGTGTTATGTGGATGCTTATTGACATTGTTCAATTACGAGTATCATTTCAGCATGTAACGTAGTTGCATTTTAGTAGCTTACTGAGATTTATTCTCGCCCCGTTCCTTTATTGTTGTTTTCCTTAGATAAAGGGGAGCCATGGGGATAGGTCACTTCACAAGGGAGGACGTCGGGTTGATAATCCGTTTTGGAAAGTAAGTGTGGTTTAAAGGTTACATTATATAAGTGTATAACCTTTGAGGTAGTGTACCCGAGTCTTTATCCGTGTACCACCTATTTTGTTAAAGTGTGGTAATTGTACATTTGTATAAGAGTTGGTAAGCCTTCGGGCTAAGTACTTTCGTTTGTGAAAATGTTTGTAAAGTTTGTTTGAAAGTTAAATGGAAGTCTTTTGAACTTCGAGTATCGATTTTGTTAAACTTTATGAAAGTATATTTCGAAAAATTTTCTAAAAGTGTTTTATGACGTCTTCCGTGCGTGTCCTGAACGTGGGGCCAAGTAGGACCACGGGTTGGGGCGTGACATGTGTTATGTGTCTAACGGCTACAAAGGACACATGCTCCACTCAATGAGCGACAACACATCTGTCCTTTAACCTTATCCACAAAGGATTTCCAACGGCTAGTTTTTGGAGCTCAACTATAAATACCCCATAACTTCAAACGTTTTGAAGTTGCTAAGATATTCAGAATTTCTCTCTCAAGCATTGGTTGAAGATTTAAAGATTGCCTTTGATTTACCAGAATTCTCAAGAACATTTTTATACCTTCATCCTTAGCCCAGATCCTCAAGAAAAAACACTTTAGTTTTATTGTGCTCTAAATCATAAAGATCTAAAGAGCCTTGAATCTAAATTCACATTGATCACTTAGATCTTTCTTTAAGAGATACACCGGTTTTGTCTAGGATTTGTTCTTTCATAGAATATTAGATCTTGAGTTAGTGTATAAGCTCAAACGTTGTAATTTGTAACACTCACTCATATTATAATATCTCCATTAGAAATCTAAGACTAACCATCTTGGTAGAGGACGTAGATCATTTCCCGATCGAACCTCTCCAAATAGCGCGCATTCAATTCTTGTCATTTACTTTCAAGTTATTATCTTATCTCACTATTTGCTTGTTTATTCATTGTAGATTGATTGTATTGAATTGTGTTGTGTTTGTTATATCATTTGCCGTAATTCCTTATTTCACTCACTTTGAGCCAAAATACTTAGAGTGTGTGTGCGCCCCCTTTATCAAGCTTTGCGCCTATTTACTTAACTAAATTCCGCTGTGAATTTCACTCACTCACTTAGGCGCATTTCATAATGCTTATTTGATAAAGTGCGCATTTGCAATTGAGTTTATCAATGGTACAAAAAGAATTTTAAAACAGCTATTCACCCCCTCCCCCTCTAGCTATTTTCCATACCCTTGTTGCCCTTTGGGACCAACACCAACCCTTCCAAGGGCCACCTTAAGCAAATCACAGACCACCTCAGAAACACCATTAAAGGCTCTCGCTTTATCTCCGACTTTATGAATGACATTAAATCATGCACGTACCAATTGTCCTCTCTTGGCCAACCCCTTAACCCTGAGGATATTGTGGAAAAAGTTCTTGATCAATTGCATGACTCAGATTATGATTATGTTGCCCATGCTATCCGAAGCTGAGATACCCCAATCACTTTTGATGAATTGCATGAGAAGCTTATAAATCATGAACTCTCTCTCAAACATAACCCTAAACCATCTCCTAACTTTCTAGCCACCATCAATTACCTCAACAAAAACCCTACGCGCTTTATAACAACAGTACTACCCTACCTTCCGTGGGCATCCTACCCACCCCACCCTATGTCTCCACCTCTTCTTCTTCTCGCCAATAAAACCATTCAAGGGAAAGTGTCAATGGTGATGTACCCAAGGCCACTACCTCTCACAATGTCCCATCTTTTGCAACCAATACCCCCATGCCATTATCCCAAATCCTACTGCTCCTACCTCTACCCGTTGTCGATCTAAACCTCAATCCACTACTCAACCATCAGCATATCCGCCTATGCCAATCCACCTTCCTCCCATGCTTGGCTCCTTTATAGTGGAGAAACACATTATGCCACACATGATCTTGATAACCTTGCTCTTCACTCTTCGTATGATGGCACTGGAAAATTTCTCATAGGGGATGGCTCTGGTCTTTCCATTGAAAATACGGGTTCAACTTCTCTCTCTTCTCATAACTCTACTTTTCAACTTCGTAATGTTCTTCATGTACCTTCTAATTCACGTAATATAATTTATATATCTAAATTTTGTCGTGATAATAACTCTTCAATAACGATCTTTCCATCTTCTTATGTTGTGAAGGATCTTCGAACGGGGGTACTCTTCTTCAAGGACTAACTAAATTGGTGTCTACAAATGG
The DNA here is from genome assembly GCA_026119855.1 of Campanula takesimana. NCBI lineage: Eukaryota > Viridiplantae > Streptophyta > Magnoliopsida > Asterales > Campanulaceae > Campanula > Campanula takesimana. The sequence continues at coordinate 71,016 of JAOWBW010001377.1, read as the reverse complement.
CTTCCTTCTTCTCCTGCCATTCACTCCGTCAAACTGACAACAAAAAATTGGCATCATAGGTTAGGTCATCTGTCTCAAGCTATTTTGCGTCATCTTAGTAAAGCCTTTAATTTAGATATTACTAGTCTCTTTACTTTCATTGTATTTCCTGTGACTGTAATAAGAGTCACAAACCTCCTTTTTATGAGAATACTATTAAATATTTTGGTTCACTTGATGTCCTTTACAGTGATGTATGGTCCTCTCCTATTTCTTTTTATGATGGTTACAAGTATTATATAATTTTTGTTGATCATTTTTCAAAGTATAAATAAAAATGATATCACGCCCACCTTTAATCGCTTTAAATTGCTTGTCGAAAAATTCTTTCGTCGACCTGTCATCACCATCTTTAGTGACAATGGTGGTGAATACATTGGCTTGTGACCCATTCTTGAATCTTATGGTATAACTCATCTCACTTCTCTGCCTCATACTCCTGAACATAATGGGTACTCCGAATGTCGCCATAGACACATAGTTGGAACAGTCCTATCTATTCTTACCCATGTGTCTATGCCTCATAAATTATGTCCACTTGCCTTTGCTTCTGCTGGCTACTTAATCAATTGCATGCCTACTCCAACGCCAAATCTAAAGTCTCCCTTCTTTAGCTTTTACAATGAACAACCTAATTATCTTTGAAGCTTTAGTTGTCTATATTATCCTTGGTTTCGCCCTTATACTACATATAAACGTGAGTCTCGATCTACCCCATATGTATTTATTGGATACTCCTCTACTTAGAGTGCCTACTATTGTTTAGACCCTTCCTCCAACAAATTATTTGTTTCCCATTACGTAAAATTTATTGAGCATGATTTTCCATTTCTACTCTCTCTACTCCCTCACCCTCCTTCTCTCCCTCTCAGGTTGCCGAATGGTGTACACACCATCTGCTCATTCTACCCTCACCTACTAATTTCTCTCATGGACCCCCCTTCCACTGCTATATCACCTGCTCCTGCCCCCCCCCCCATCCGACACACCTACTCCCCCCTCACCCGCCATTCATAATCCGGCATCCTCATAATATGTTGCCCAAACAGATTCCCCCTCTCAATCCTCGCCATCTTCTGTCGTGGCTACACCCCCCTACCCTTCCCCCTTTTTACCTCCCTATTACAAGGTTGAAAAATAATATTCGTAATGCTAACCCTAAATATAATCTTCACTTCTGTCTTCCCTCTCCAATTTCTGAACTTTCTACCATCTCTCAAGCTCTCAAAAGTAAAGTTTGGCGCGATTACATGAAACTAGAATAATATGATGCTCTCTTTCATTATCACACTTGGTATCTTGTTTCCCTATCCTTTTCTCGAAACCTTGTTGGGTAAAAATTTCACACTAAATATAATCCCGATGGCTCTATCGATCGTCACAAGGCTCGACTTGTGGCTAAAGGTTTCCACCGACGTCTTGGCTTAGAATATTCTAAAAATTTCAATCATGTTGTCAAACCTGCCACTATTCGTACAATTCTCTCTCTTGCTACAATTTATGAGCCATTGGGTACGTTGATTCTTCTCATCCTACTCATGTTTGTAAGATTCGTCAAACACTATATGGTCTCAAACAAGCACCTCTTGTTTGGTACAATTAACTCAAAAATTACTTCTCTACATTGGGTTCAAAAACTGTATCTCTGAATCTTCTCTCTTCATTCTTTCTCACTTCCTCGGTCGTCTCTATCTCCTTGTTTATGTCGATGATATCATCATTACGGTCTCTGATCCTACTCTTCTCCAAAACTTTCTCTCTACTTTCTCCTTTCGTTTTTCTCTTAAAGATCTTGGTCCTCTCTCTTACTTTCTTGGTGTCGAATTCCTCTCTCATCCTGATGGCATTCTTCTAAGCCAACCCAAATATATTCAAGATATTCTTTCTCGAGCCCACATGACTGAAGCCAAACCTGTTACCACACCCATGACACCTAATTTGCCTTTATCCACTCGAGCTGGTACGCCCTTATCTAACCCCACTTAATAATGTTCACTCCTTGTTGGCCTACAATATGTCCCTCTCACATGGTTTGACCTCTCTTTTGCCGTCAACTGTCTGTCTCAATATATGCAATGTCCCACTAACCTACATTGGGAGACTCTTAAAGGAGTCTTACGGTATCTGGCGGGCACTTCTACTCAAGGATTACTTCTTCGTAAGCATTCTCCTACTACTCTTCATACTTCACTGATGCCGATTGGGCGGGTGATAAAGATGATTTTATCTCTACGACAGGTTACGTTGTTTATTCGGGTAAAATCCCATCTCTTGGAACTCACGTGAACAATGTACACTTGCTCGTTATTCTACCGAATCAGAGTATCGCGTTGTTGCAGCCACTACGGCTGAAGTTCTTTGGGTACAAAACCTGCTTCGTAAACTTGATCTTCCCACCTTCTTCAACTCCAGTCGTTTACTGTGACAGTATTGGTGCAACTTATGTTGCTGCGAACCCAAAGTTTCATTCTAAAATGAAGCATTTTGGACTGGGTTATCACTTTGTGCGAGAAAATGTTCAACGCCATCAATTATGTGTCTGTCACATTTCTGGCAGTGACTTGTTGCTCTACAAGACTCTTGCTCGTACACGGTTTATTGACTTGGTTTCCAAGATTGTACTTGCTCAACGACCATACATCTTGAGGGGGCGTGATGAAGATATTGATAATATTTAGTATTGATTTGTGTATATTCTATAATAGCTGTGTAGATATCTTTTCTTTTATCTTTGGTAATTATCTCTAAAATTGTGAGTATCTCCTATACAATATGGAACCATTCTATATATAAATAGTTGTCAATTTTAATAAATTACAATTATCACTTGATCAGTGTTAATCTTAGTATATATTTTGATCCATTGGATATGATTCCCCACTATATTGATTAGAGTTTAAGTTATTAAATAATTTGGCCACAAAATATGTATTTTACTGCTAACTAAAATTTTATGGATAAAATTGTGTACTGTATATATATTGTGGAGCTGTACTACTATGCGACGATCTCATCTTGTGAGACCGTTCCCGCCATTTTTTTTTATTATTATTATTTTTTTCCTGCCATTTTTTGCTAGCCAGCAAAAGTAACACTTTTTATAAGGAAATGTAACACTTTTTATAAGGAAATGTAACAGTTTTTTCTCATATGTAACACTTTTTTTTTTCAAAAAAAAAAAACTATTTATATTATTTTGCGAAATTGATGTTACATCTTACAATAAAGTATTACTTTTTTAAGACCAAACTGTTACTTTCTTCGTAAGAAAGTGTTACATTTTCTAATCACAAAAATTATTTATATTATTTGCGAAACTGCTATTACATCTTACAATAAAAAGTGTTACTTTTTTAAGACCAAACTGTTACTTTCTTCATAAGAAAGTGTTACATTTTATTATGACGAGCAGCTCACTTGTTTTGTATGTTACAAAATATTTAAAAAAAAAAAAAAAATCCATATCATGACCGAACACAACGGTATTTAAAAAAAAAATCGACTTCAAAATCTCAAGATATAGCATTTTAAAATTATTGGAGGTTTTTTTTTTTTTTTTTAACAAACACGTGGATTTTGGGAGGGGGGCGGCGGCCGTCTCACGCGCCGTGAGACAATCGCATATAAGTATTGTTCTATATTGTGAGTATTACTCATATAATGGTATGTTGACATCCTTATCATGTTATGCTTGCTATCATTGTTACTTCAACCGATAGTATAACTGATTTATGTGACAAAACAATATAAATTCAACAAGTTAACTATAAAACACTATTACAGAGTGAGACCAAGTCCACTTAACAATGACATAACCGAAAAATAAAATTAATTATTTCAATCTTGTAGTACACTAATCTAAATGAGTGGAGCAAGACAAATTAAATAAAGGAAAAACAATACCATAATAATATTCCTACATGATAATTGAAAGTGAAGTATGGAAGTGAATAAACGAAGTTTATCATTATCACCTAAATCATTTGTAAAGGTGTTCTAATTTAAGCACTGGTTTTGGCACCGTCAAAATTCTGCACAGAGAGTCTTGTCATACTAATATTCATATTCAATTTGAATCGATATTCATTATAGTGACCAAATAATAGTAATTCAAATAAGAAAATAGTGAAATTTTTACGTTGATTAGAAATATTATCAAAAACAGCTCAACGATGCTGTCTAATTTGACCAATGACTAGTTTATATTTTACCTTTCCAATAATTAAACAAAGACTAGCCTACCCCTGGGATTTACAAAAAGCTTCTCCTTAAAATAAATACATAACATCTTTTTTTTTTTTTAAGTTGTAACTATATCATTCATTTCAAGGCAATTGTCATCGTTTACAAATTCCTATAGAATCTATTACATATCTATGTCCCTGACTATTACAAGTTCCTACCCCTACTGGAACCTACTACAGCGAATGATACTTGCCCTACAGCCAAATCTCCCATTGACGTCGAGCCATCTAGTCATGTGCCATCTTGAACGATCACATGCGGGCACAACTAACCCCTATGGGGCATAGTAACACAAGTTCTCCACAAACTCCCCGGAGGGAGGAGAACCTGGAACCTCCACTATGTGGAAGCCACTTGTTATTGGGACGGGAGGGTAATTGGAGAATTTTTCAATGAAAATGACTTTAAAGGAAGAGCATTTATTTTACTCCCACCGTCCCATGATTTTCTCATTTGTCATATTTCATTGTCCCAAAAAATTCTTCTCATTTTTACGATCTAGGCTTTTAAAAGTGCACAACCAAAACATGGCTAGTGAAGCAAGTATTCGTATCCTTAAAAAGTTTGAATAGTCAAACAGGAATATCATTTTAGGACGGAAGGAGTATTTTATTTTAAACCAAGGGACGGATGTAACATTTTACGAAAGGAGAATTCAATACCTTGGTTCTTCAGCCCAACAATTAACTTGTACGGAGTATAATGGTCAGTTTGCAAGCGATTCAAATTAATATCTCAGCATGTATAATTCTTACGTAGTAGATGAGTACAAGATTAAAATAACATTGCAAAACATAATAATAAAAAGATGAATCAACCTTCCTGTCTCTGCAACGACTTGACTTGAGGCGGAAAGCACGGTCCGCTACTTAATCACCACACTTGCTTGCTTACCATAAATAATTTGAGTCCACTTGGTTTATCATAGGCTCATCCAAAAGTTCACAAACATTAATGGCCTGTACTAGTATTATGGAGGCTTATATATCACAATCAAAATCGCTATCTCTTCCACTTAAATCATTGTCGTCTTTGCAAATCTCAAACAATACACAGATTTTACCAACGGGTAGGCTCGCAAGTCTTACAGTCGAGGTTCTGCTCTGATACAATTTGTAACAATGTGGTATCACTCATTTTACATTGAAAAGATGTAGACTTCGATTATAGTATACTCCCTATCTCTACTTAGTGTGAACCAAAATTTTGGGAACACAAATTAAGAAAAAGTAAGAGATAAATAATGGAATGAGGTGTTTGTGAGTATGAAAAATTAAATAGGAGAGAGAATGAGTGGGAGGAATAGTAAGTTGATTAATGTTGTGAGTGTAAAAGTAAAGTAAGAGAGAATAAGTTGGAGGAATAGTAAAGATTTTTTGCTATTTTTGGGCAGTTCACACTAACCTGTGACGGACGAAAAAAGAAATAAGTTCACACTAACCTGAGACGGATGGAGTATACAACTTCACAATACTACTAATAGGCACAAATGACAGTCATAGACTTTTGGATTGACTTATGGTAAGCCAAATGATCCCAAAATGTTTGTGCTCAGCGGGCAGTGTGGTGCTCATGTACCAAATCGAGTCTTCGGACTCGGATCGTTACAAATGGTATCAGAGCGAAACCCAAGTGAGAGTTTATAGTGTGCTATTTCTAATACTACAATGTTACCGTTGAGTTTATAGCAAAAAATACAAATCAGAAAAATGTAAAAGAAAGCACATACTCCCTCCGTCTCAAACTAATAATCCCATTCAGTAAAATTATAAGTTGTGAAAAATTGATGATTTTGAACCTTCATTTTTGTAATAAAACTAGCATTTTGGGGCAAAAAAAAAAAAAAAAAAAAAAAAAGACAATTCAAGACGCAGAGAATAGTTGTGGCTATAGAGATTGAATGATTGATATATCAAACAAAATAGCACAGAACTGTGATCTACGAGCATACTAGAGAGCAAGTAGAAAAATAATCCTCAGCCATGAGACACAAAATCGGTTTCTCTCCATAAATCTGTACAAGTAGTTAGATGTGAGAGCGTATCAGAGTAACTAAATCATCTCAACCAAAGTCATAGGGAGCTAATTATTAAATTGACTTGAACAAAAAATTAGTCTAAGTACAATAAGAGATACTCCATTCGTTTCGAAAAGATAGTCTCATTTGACTTTTAATGGTCAACACGAATGAACTTTTACCAAATATAGCACAAATGAACTTTTACCAAACATTAATGTCAATCTAGCTATCCAAGTACTCAATTGATAAACCAACGTGATCTATGGATAACAATTTTTAAAATTATATTGGGATGATTGAATTGACATTAATGTTTTGTCAAAGTTCAATTGTGTCGATCGTAAAAAGTCAGGTAAAAAGTCAAATGAGACTATCTTTCCGGGACAGAGAAAGTATACCTTTAGTTGAGGCCATTAGAAAGATAGCTGGGTGGTCTGCTCGGCTCAGCACTAACAGAAGTAGAGTTCCACTCCTCCTATGGAAGTATAACCTACAAAACAAAACCTAGTATAAACTGAAGAACACCGACTTGGTACCTTTTCCAACACCAAGAAATGAATGATAAACAAAGGGAAAGCAAAGTAGCAATAAATATATATCTTCCCACATTAGATGCAAGAGTAAGATCAAAAAAAAACAACAACAACAACAAAGCAGAGTTTATAGAGGTGTCACAGAAAACATATAGCTAGAATATTGATTTCGGCAGCACCCAATGATGTACTTTCTCCTCTTGACAACAAAAGGGACGGTAGACTTGCCATCAGTCGTGAAGGCCATATCACCAGGATGCCAAATCTGTAGCACATACAATTCAATAAGTTTAAATAAGGGCAATAAATGACCAAGTATCAAAAGTTATGAAAATAAGAGTCAAGATAAACATAATTTCTCAGAACAGCAGCAAGAAGTCTAATGTGTTCCCAACATTTTAAAATGCAAAATTCTTAAGCTGATGAGAGTTATAACAATGCATCTTTTCCAAAGGCCTGATCCAGAAACCATTTATCTCTTTCTGCCACCACGTTCTCTCAAAGAGAGAGCAAGTGATTCTCCTCCTGCAACATTATAATACGCAAGCGACAAATTATCCTTGAGGAAACCAGCCTTTCCGCTCAGTTTCTGTTTATTTGCTGGAAGCTGGATCTCTCCTGCAATTTTCTCCTTCAGACTGCCAATTGTTTCAGACAAGGATTGCACTGTAATCTCCAGCAATTGCCCTTTGAGGTTTCCTTCATCCATACTTGGCACAGCTACAGTAAACCGTGCGGGTCCCTGCAGCAAAACACAAAAGAAGCATAACCAGCCATTAAAAGTATAACCTTTACACATAATCACAAAAACTTAAGGGAGAAAGTTTCTAAATTAATTTCACAAAGGAATAACAATATACTCCCTCCGCGCCAGCTCAATGTGCACACTATATATGTCCCACTTACTTAAATGACAGCTTTTATTACTATTATATTTACCTTACCCCACTCGTCATACTCAAGACATTTAATTGTGGGTCCCACTTGCAAATCATATCCCACTATCATACTCGCATCATTTTTCTCGCTCACAATACTTTTGAATATATGTATATTCACTCCTTAATTCACGTGCCCAACAGTAAGTATACACATTAAGCTAGGACGGACGGATTAAGTGAGAAAAAAATATTAAATAACCAAAGATGGCCATACCGGATGTCGAGCTAAGAACTGATCTTCAGGAATAAGCAAGGAATCATCAATTCTTGGCCTCTTTGGCTCAGGTTCTTCAGGTAGTGGAGGAGGAGCTTCCTCAGGCGGGGGTGGTGGAGGCATTCCTTGGGGCATCGAAGGGGGAGGAACCATGGGCATACCATGTTGGGGCATAGGAAATCTAGGTGCCAAAGGCGTGAACTGAGACCCAGGCGGTGGAGGCACCGGAATACTAGGTGGATTGACAGATATGGATGGAGGCATTGATGGCGGTGGTCGATTCATCATATAAGGCTGCTGCCCATAACTCATTTGCATTGGTGGTGGTGGAGGACGAAGTGGTGAAACCATTGTACTAATTGATGGCCTGGGTGGGGGTGGCACGAGACCACCACTAGTTACAGCTGAATATTGGACTGTGTTTGGAGGCACACGAGGAAGATTCAAGGCTAATCCAGGAGGTGGAGGAAGTGGCCTAATAGATGGCACACCAGGACGAGGAGGAGCTACAGGACCAGCAAGATTCCCGCTATTAACACCATCCATTTGATCCTTTCCATTAGCATTTTGGGACAAGGCTTGTGTTGCGGTCCGTCCAATACTTCCAGTGTGACCATCCCATATGACCTGTTTCGGTTGCTCTTCATTCTTCTTCTCAATCTCAGCCTTGACTGCATTAGAAACCTCTTCTTCAGTCGTACCGAAAATATCAGGACGGGTTCGAGCAAGACCAACGATATTTCTTGATATCTCATCATCCTGGGCAAGAGTGGTCTCCCGCAGCTTAGCAAACATCCTTTCTTTTTGCTCCTTGTACTTGGGATCAATGAGAGATATACGCATATGTTCAGACATCTCGTGTATAGGAATCAGCTCACCAGTGATAGGAGAAACCACATACTTAGTTGGGTCTCTTTCTGCAGGGATCCTATCCTCCGGCCTCTTCCAGTTCTTCACAATTCTCATTGGAGCTTCTTGTTCTTCCGGAGTTATTTTGGATTCATTCTTTCTATCTCCTCCGTTCTCCTGGAGACTTGCATTCATGCCTTCTTCAACAAACTGCACCTCTTCCTCGTCCATCTCCATTTCAACTTCCTTCCCGGGTTCAACTATCTCCTCGTCCTCAACAGCTGACATCTTGCTCCTCCTTATAACCTCCTCAAGAGTCATTGGAGGAGGCAAGTCCTCATCCTCATCATCAGCAAAATCTATAGTCTCAACAACGACAAAATCGTGCCAATCAATCATAGCCATCTGTAACCGCTCCTGCTCTATCTCATCCTCTGCCTTCTGTCTAGCCTGTTCTTGGGAACGCTCCCACTCCAGCCTGTGCAAGCACCGCTCAAGAACAGTAGTCATATCAGTAACACTTTTTGCCAGTTTATCTGTTAAGCCCTTGGGAGGCATCAAAACTTTGGAGTACGCATCTGCAAGTGTCGTGAAAAACATGAACATGCTGTGGGTGGGCTTCAGGAAATGAAACTGCAGATTGCTATTCTCTCTAGTAGTCAACCCTGTCAAAAACTGTTTCCCATTCCTTGCCACGAATTGGGCAGTCAGCTTAATCAAATCCAACTCCTCACCTGTAATACCCTCAGGAAGACGAACCGTGTACTGCTCAGTTTCTGGGGGTTCAAGAACTTTACGAACAGGTCTAAATTGGGCAGATGGATCAGGCTTAGCTGTTGAATCATTGTCATCTGCAGCAGAAGGTGCTGTTTCCGTACCAGACACATCAGAAGGCTGCTGCGAGCCAGACTGATTCTGGGTACGGAACTCAGACAGACGATGCTGGTAATAGGCATGATACGGATCTGAACCACTTAAAAAGTTGAACTTGGGATTTCCCGCATTGCTAGCAATGATTCTTTTCTCAAACTCAGGTCCATTCTTTGCCACGAAACTGGCTGTCTTGTCTACAATGGTCCGAATGTCAGGGGGAGGGTGTATGATTCCAATGGTTCTGGTATGTGTTGCAACAGACGGAGGGGGTGGATTATCCCTGTTCTGATCATCCTCCGCCTCCTTCATATTTTGATCCTTGGAATCATCCTGGACTTGAGATAATGGAAGAGGGCCAAGATTCCCATCGGATGGTGGTGCCGGAAGAGGCAATATAGGCAATGATCCCAGCATCATTTCTCTCTATCTAATAAACCTACCACTCTCCTAAAACCCACTTAGAAAATTAGCTTTCACCCAGAATTCATAGTCAAGAAACTCTAGCTGAAATTAAATTCACAGACAATTCAAGATTACCTGGAAAGAAACATAAAAAATTCCAATAGAAAACTGAACAAAGCCAAATAATGCAAAATCACCGCAGAAAAAAAAGCAGAGAGACTATAAGATGGATTGAGAGCGACCTAAAACAATAACATAGCAGCAGACAGTATCGGGATGAAGTAGGTTTCGAAGAGTAGGTATTACCTAAACGCACAGCGATTGAACGTGGAATCTCCTCATTAACACTCTCCTATATACATTCTTTCCTTCGTAACTCAATAAAATTAGGGCTCAGTTTTGGAAGTTCCCCGTGGAGCCGAGCATTAGGTGAGGAAATCAGATTTCGAGAGAGGGACAGTCTATGATTGATGACGCACTAAGTTTCTGGGGTCACCGAGATAGAACTCCAATTTGGCTGTCTCTTGATCCTGATCACAACACAAACAAGAACACCGTTAAGATCAAGGCCGGGTGGGAATCCGGCTTAGGCCCTCGGGTGTGAGAGTAAGATATCTGAGGAAAACCTAAGAAGAAGGTTCAATGAAAACCTTGTGTGTGTGAATAGGATAGAGCACGTACCTGGCCCTTGGGGGCGGATAGGAGTATTTATATGAGTAGAAGGAGGAGGTAGGTTTAAGGTACTAACCGCCCTTGTACCGGATGGACACGCGGCAGGTCCTCATTGGTTCGGCCAGGGGAGTGGCTGAGAACGTGGCGTGTTGTCAGGGAATCATGGTTCCACCACCAACCGTTATGGTATGTCAGGTACGAACAGGTAACGTCTGTTGTACGTTTGTGACAACTGGCTGCTGCGGGCTCCGGGCAGGAGGTTGAGTGATCAATACGGGACCCTTAGAATAGCGGGAGGCAGAGCTATCTCGGTTATGGTTATCAGGGAGCCCGGGGTTCTCGGGCTTGCTCGCTTGCGGGCTTATCCGGTTTGGTGTAGCCGAACTCGCTTGTACTGGCTTTGAACCGGGTCCGGTCCGGTCTGTGATGCTCGGTCTCATCAGTGGCCCCTAACTCCGAGGGTCAGCTTATTTATGAGCGGCGCGAGGAGTTACATTTCCATGGCTCGGTCCGGGCAAACTGTAGTAAATACGGGCACGGAATATCATGGGACGGGAGTCTTACGATGGTGGTTGACGATAGGACAGTGGGCCCCTCGAGTCAGGCTAGTGACGTAGCTGTCAAGTCCTTGATATGACAAGGAGCACGCTTATTAAATGCGAACCGTCATTGGAATTCGAAAAAAGCTGATTCCCGCCCTTCATTTTCCGGGTCTATGCCGGGTCATTCCGGATCTTGGACAAAACCCGACCCATTCTGGGGGTATAAATAACCCTAACTGGCTAATTCAAAACCTTCGGTATTTTAATCTTTGGCTATCGTTCTTGAGAGAAATATTGCTGATAACGACGTTGATTTGCTTCTTCCGTCTCCTTGACTCGATCGATTAACAGGTAGTGCTTTCCTTTTTATTTTCGTCGCTGGTTTCTGATTGCTAACTTTTCGCCTTCGGTCCTTTCCGCCGTTCATCGGGGGTAGAATCTTAAAACGCCGTGTCTTCATAACTTTTAACATCACGAACCAAGTTTTTAACTTTTAACCACCGAGTCTCCGATTTCTAACCGGTTGACTTGTCTCTTTCTTAGGAATCCTGGGTCCATCTTTGATTTTATAACGTTTTGTTGAAAAAACCCCTGACTGAGGTTATGGATGAATTGGACCTGGGGAGAATGCTTCGTCCGGACCTTTTTGGTTGTTGTCGACGAACGGGAGGATTTACCGGTACCTGATAAATGCCTGAAAAATGCTTTCTTTGAACGCTTTCATGACCATAGGGACAGTCTATGATTGGGACTCTTGGATCCTACCCCTGCTGTGGGAGACAGGTCCCTCAGTCCATTTTGATTCGGGGAGAATGAGGGTAATAGGGGGCGAGGAACAGTTAGGGGTTTTTGTGAAAGCGGTTTTAACTCGATTCCCCGATAATGTAGATATGGCCGGTAATGCTAGAAGGTTGGTGAGGTTAGGTGGAGACCGCGTGTCTGCAAGCGGCTCTAATGCTCAGTCTTGGTTGGATGTCCCTCTGGATGACGATTTGCCCGTTCAAGGCCATGACCGCGACATTTCCGTGGGGGGTGATTGAGGTAACCAGCAGTGGGGATGCTTCAGAGCGGGCTGACGATGGCGATGAATTCTTATTGGATGAACCTGCCCGTGATGTCGTGGGAGATGGTTCTTCAGATACTCAATCGGACTCACGCGGGCAACTGGAGAGGTTGGCCCCTGATACTGCTCGCAAGGTCAACTTGCTTCGCTCACCTGTTAGGATCGTAGATTCCTTTCCTGAGGGCCCTGATAACAGGAGGACCAGTCACGCAAATGCGTCTAGCTCTGGTGCGGGTTTGAGGGACGAGAGCGAGGAGGATGCTGGTGATGAGTATTTGTCGCAGTTCCGCATCGACTCCAAAGTCTATCTTGTCTACGGTCTTATTGAATACGAGTCTCTTATGGGCGGGAGGTCAATGACTCCTCCCTTGATCCGGGCCGAGAACCTTGCCTGCATATTCTACCCGGCTCAATTCGAAAACGGGCTGCGCCTTCCTTTGGATCCATTTATTTGTGAATTTCTTGAGTTCACCCATTGCCTCCCTATGGACTTGACCCCGAATGCCATTCGCTATCTGGTTTCCTTTATAGTCGTAAGCCGCATGCTGGGGTATGAGCCTTCTTTGTCCGCGCTCCATATTTACTTTACCCATCAAGTCACTGCGGGCTGCTTGAGCTTAAAGACCAAACCGCGGTCTGAGAAGATTTTTTCCGCCGCTACTAACAAGTTCGATCAATGGCAAAGATATCCTTTCGTTATTCAGAATCGTTTAGGCTGGCCATTCCCTCGCCCTGACAATCTAGCACCGATTTCTATGTCCCGCCAAAATTTTCCCGATCCGGAAGAAGGCCGAGATCTGAGCGCGGCGATGGAGGCCTATCTTGCACGGTTTACGAAGAGGGTTACCTTGGACGACCAGTCGGTGGTGGAGACTCCTCAAGTTTACGATGTCTCAGCAATTATTAGCGATGAAGAGCTTCTGACCTTCGCCAGGGTGGCCCCGAGGCGCGTTTCTGGCCCCGGGCCTAGGGTTATCATGGCCCCTCTGTTGCGAGACCCTGATTGGAAAGTTCATCAATCATTTTCTTTCCTTTCTGATTGCTCTGCCTGTAATTCGGGGGAGACTTGTCCAGACCCTGGTTTACTCGGTCTCTTTCATCACTTTCATACTATTTTTCTTGTCTTTTTCGCTTTGCTTTATCTATCTGACTGCTGTTCTTGTTCGCAGATGCAACTGACACGATGCCTCCCAAGTCTGCAGCAGAGATTAAGGTCGCGGTCAGGAAGGCCGCAGCTCTTGAAAAACAAAGGAGAGCTGATGCTATGAAAAAGATGGAGGCTCCTGGGGTCAAGATCCCTCTCACGGACAAGGTTGATAAGTCCGGTGCGGTGGTTTCTCAGCCGCAACTGACCCGGAACCTGCCTCCGAATCCCCGCCAAGGCGTTGGCCGCGGTAAAACTGTGATTGGAACCGGCCACTCTTCCCAAGCTTCTGGCGTAGGTCTATCTGCTCCCGAGCCCACGAAGAAACGATCTGCTATCGGGGATCCAACGTCCCCTTAGAAGGATAAATATCAGAAGGTTGGCTCTTCCTCCGGCGATTTTACGGTCTTATCTCCTTCGAGAGGGACCCTATGCTCCAATTTGTATCCGGTAGAGTCAATTGAGGATAGAGAGCGCGCCCGGGAGTTTGGGTTCAAGATAGCCAAGGCCCCAGAGGTGTATGGGGTGGATCTCCATAGCCGCCGGAGCGCTAATGCCTATGTTGGTGATGGGCTGATGCACCGTCTCTATTTTCCAGATTATCAACAGAAGGTTTTGGCTGCTTCGAATCCTATCACCGCCGCGGGCAACGTGGGCCTGTGTTTGACCGAGGTTCGTCTTTGACTTGGATTCTATATCGTGCTTCTTTCCGCCCCGTAGTATAATCACATTTGTTATTTGCAGATTGCCAACGAGGTTATCTATCTGCGGACTCAACATGAGGCTGACGCCGCCGTGATCGCGGCGAGGAATACTGAGCTGATGGCAGCGTGGGAGGAGATCCATAAGTTGAGCAAGGCTGTGGAGAGCGCTGGCCAGGAATTAAGGAGCAAAGATGCGGAGGTCGTTAGCGCGGCCAAGGAGGTATCTAAATTGAGTAGCGATCTGGCAGTTGCTCGAGAAGCCAAAGAGCGGGCTGAGGCTGAGAAGGCGAGTGTTGATGCTCGCAATGCTGAGCTCCTGAGGTCTTTGGAGGCGGAGAGGAAGAAATCCGAGGAGCTGTCCAACATAGTGGACGAGCTGGACGGTAAACTTCTTGACCAAATGCGCTATGAAAATGAACGAGAGCGGGTCTTGGAGGAGGAGAGGGGCAAGGCGGTTGCTGAATTCGAAGAGTCCGCAGAGTACTCAAAAAAATATCCCTCGCGGGCAATGAGCAGTATGAACAGGCGGTGCACACTATTGCCCGGAATCTTGCGGCTACGGGGAAATACACTGCTCAAGAGATCACTATCATTTGTTCTACGTGGCCACGGATCCGGAATGCTTTAATGGTCATTACTTAGTGCCTTTTGCCGATCATCAGCTTGAGGCCTTGCCCGAGTCGGTTCGGAATGCTCTGCCTCCGGTTTCACCTGTAACCGTTCAACCCTTGATCAAAATGATAGATGATTTGCGGTTTACAGGTGATGAATCCGCCTTGTCTCTGGCCGCGGCTCTGGAGAAGGTCTTTGGCCCCAATGGCCCCTTCGTTGAAGGTATTGTTCTCCCCTTTTCAACTTTTGCCTCCGCTCTAGCCGAAGCCTCTGAAGCTCTGGCTCGTTCTGCAGGTGACCATAATGCCTCTGATTCTGTTCCAGAAGTGGAAGTCAACCCGCCTCCGGCCAGTTGAAGATCAGACCGGGCTGCGTCCTGGGACCTTTTTGTAATAGTATTAGATTTTATGAACTTTGAACATTTGACTCCATTTTGATCTGATTTTGTAATGTATCTAATTGTTCTTCTTTTGATCCCCATATCTCTTTGACATTTACTTTCGTTGTATTTTATTGCCCTTTTTGCTGGTTGCCTTGGAATTGCCAAGCATTTATTGTTCTTCCTTGAACACTTTGTTTGGTATTCATTATTATTTCCCTCGGCGGGCTTACGGTCTAGCTCGAGGGCGTATGACCGCGCATCGTGCATGAAGATTCATGCAACGGTATTTCCCTTGACGGGCTTACGGCCTAGCTCGAGGGCGTATGACCGCGCATCGTGCATGAGGATTCATGCAACGGTATTTCCCTTGGCGGGCTTACGGCCTAGCTCGAGGGCGTATGACCGCGCATCGTGCATGAGGATTCATGCAACGGTATTTCCCTTGCGCGGGCTTACGGTCTAGCTCGAGGGCGTATGACCGCGCATCGTGCATGAGGATTCATGAAGATCTTTCATTTCAATGGGACAAACATAATATTATTGATCTTTCATCTTTTTTCCGCTCATAGAGCCGTACATCAAAATTACAATGCATAAAATAGAAAATAGGCGTATTTCTAATAACAGGGGGGGAGATACAATCTTCAAGGGTAATATTTCTTCAAGTGGTCGCTGTGCCAAGCGTTCTTTATGTCCTTCCCTTCTTTGGTGAGGAGTCTGTAAGTCCCCTCTTTGATTACGCGAGCAATCTGATAAGGCCCTTCCCAGTTGGGCGAGAACTTGTTATATCCGGGCTGTCTCCCCGTGACTTCAACTTTCTCAAGACCCAGTCTCCCACGGAAAATGACCTCTTATTCACCCTTTTGTCATGATGAACTTTGGCCTTCTGTTTATAATTGACCATCTTTGCTCGTGCTTCCAACCGTTTTTCTTCGATAAGGTCTAAGTCTTTTCTCCGGGCCTCCTCATTCCTTGTTTCATCAAAATGGGCGACCCTGTAGGTGGGTAGGGCTGCCTCTACAGGCGCGACCGCCTCTGATCCATATGTCAAGGAAAAAGGGAGTTTCTCCCGTTGAATTCCTCATTGTGGTTCGGACAACCCATAGAGCATTACTGAGCTCCTCCATCCAGCGACCACTCCTTCCCTTCAATTTTTTGTGTAAAGCGGTCATGAGCAACTTATTTGCGGCCTCGGCCTGTCCATTTCCCTGCGGTCTTGCGACGGAGGACTGCCGATGTTCTACGTTGAGTCTCTTACATTCGGCCGTGAACTTGCTTTGAAATTGGGGTCCATGATCGGAGACGATAGCCCGCGGTAAACCAAACCGACAGAATATATGGTCGTGGACGAACTTATTAATACTTGCTTCAGTAGTGCTAGTCAGTGCCTTTGCCTCCACCCACTTTGTGAAATAATCTACTGCGACCACTACCATTTGTGCTCCGCCGGGCGCTTTGGGATAAGGCCCAATCAAATCAATCCCCCACATATCAAATGCCCAAGTTGGGACTACCAGACTCTGCTCCATGGATGGCTGCCTTGGTATGTTGGCGAATCTCTGGCATTGATCACATTTGCGGACATATTCCTCTGCATCTCTTTTCATTGTCGGCCAGTAATACCCGAGGAATCTGATTTTATCGGATAGTTTTCGGGCACCGGGATGCCCTCCGCACACGCCCTCATGAACTTCGTATAACAAGTTGGTAATGGTCTCGGATTTCACACACCTCAGCAGGGGTTTGATAAAGACTTTCGGTAAAGCACGTCGTCAATGACCGTGTATCTAGCGGCTTGTCTCCTCAAAACTTTTGCTCGATCCGGATCGCTGGGAAGGATCTCCTTCTCTATGTATTCCATAATCTCGTCTACCCAATCCTTCTCGGGCTCCCCTATTTGGTGGATCTCTACCCTGTCAATGGCCGGGCATTCCGTAAATTCTATCCAGCAGTCCACACTAAGCTTTGCAATGTCTTCGTTAGTGATTCTTGAAAGCAAGTCTGCCTCGGAATTTTCAACCCGGTTAACTTGGGTTAGCTCGTGGTACTCGAATTCCTTTAACAGGTTTGCTGCGAGCTCCTTGTATTTGAGCAGCACCGGGTGATTTGTCTCATATTCCCCTTTAACCTGATTTACCACCAGCTGTGAGTCGCTCTTCACGATCAAATTAGAGACCTTCATGTCCCGGGCTAATTCCAAGCCTGCTATCAATGCCTCGTACTCGGCTTGGTTGTTGGAGACCGCGAACTTAAACCTCAAGGCTCGTTTAAACTTTTGACCTTCTGGGGCGATCAATAGAATTCCGGCGCCACTAACAGTTTTTCTCGCGGATCCGTCAACACTTAACGACCAACAATTCTCCGGTCTTTCCTCATTATCTATGGCCCTCTTGCCCCGCTTTTTCTTTGCTTTAGCGGGCTGGACTTTGTCCGCTTCGCTTTCTCTTGCTTCAAACGTGGTTTCTGCCACAAAGTCCGCCAGTGCTTGTGCTTTGATGGTCTTTCGCGGGGAGTAAGTAATTTGGAACTCAGTCAGTTCTATAGACCATGACAGCATTCTTCCCGAGGATTCGGGCTTATGGAGAACTTTCTTCAGTGGGGTATCCGAATAAACCGTGATTGGGTGGGCGATGAAGTATGCCCGCAGCTTCCGAGCGGCTATAAGCAAGGCGAAAGCCAGCTTTTCAATGTTCAAGTAGTGTCCTTCTACTGCGGATAGTGCTTTGGAGACATAATACACTGGCTTCTAAAGGTCGCCTTCTTCTCTTACCAAAACTGCAGCCAATGCGTGATCTGTTGCGGCCAGGAAAACATAGAGTTCTTCACCCAAAACGGGGCTGCTCAAAAGCGGGGGCTTTCCCAGGTAGGCTTTTATTTGCTCAAAAGCATTCCGGCAGTCCTCGTTCCATTCAAAACCTTCCTTTCTTCCTCCTTTCAAAGTTTTAAAGAAAGGTAGGCATTTTTCTGCTGACTTGGCTATGAACCTCCCTAGGGCCGTGATGCGGCCATTCAGCTTATGTACTTCCTTGACACATCTAAGGGGATGCATGTTTATCAACGCCATGATTTTCTCCGGGTTTGCCTCTATCCCTCTCTGGTTCACCATAAAGCCCAAAAACTTCCCTGCCTTTACTCAAAAGGCGCATTTGGATGGGTTAAGTTTCATATTGTTTCTCCGGAGGCTGGTGAAGGTTTCTGCCACATCGATATCATGAGAGGTTTCCTTGGTCTTGATAACCATGTCGTCGATGTACGCTTCCAGGTTTCGGCCCAACTGATCGTCGAAAACGATTCCCACCATTCTTTGATATGTACCACCCGCATTCTTGAGGCCGAACGGCATGTTGTTGAAAGTGTAAGTTTTGCCCGCACCGTAAAAGGCGCAGGACGGAACATCGGCCTCCTTCATTTTGATTTGATGATAGCCCGAGTACGCATCTATAAAGCTCAATACCCTATGGCCGGCGATAGAGTCCACCAACTGGTCGATCCGGGGGAGAGGATAACAGTCTTTGGGACATGCTTTATTTAGATCCGTAAAGTCTACGCACATCCTCCATTTCCCATTTGCCTTGGTCACCATTACCACGTTGGCTAACCACACCGGGTATTTGATCGGGCTTATGATCTTTGCTTTCAGCAATTTATCTACCTCGACCTTGATCGCCGCCTTCTTCTCCGGGGAAAAATATCTTTCCTTTTGAAGTACCCTGGTGAATGTGGGATCGATATTCAGCTCGTGCTCGATCACCTGTCTGCTTATCCCTTCCATATCCTCTACGGTCCAGGCGAACACGTCTAGGCTTCCTCTCAACAATTCTATCAACACCTTCCTTTCTTCCGCGGGGATCTCTAGCCCGACCTTTATTGTCTGCTCGGGGTATGCCGGATTTATGACCACATCTTCCAAAGCATCATTGGGGCGAATGTCTGTAACTTCTCGGTCATGCAGCGAATCAATTACAATATTAATGTGCTCGGTTTTCGTGGATATACGGCGGGCTCTCCTGCTCCGCTTGTATTCTACCCTCGTAGAGTGGAGAGACAACGTCCCGATCATGGCCGCGCCTGCGACCTCTTTTTCACTTGCTTTGGCCTTTTTTGCCTCCCTCGGGCTTCCCAGTCTTTGCTTTGTTGCGCTTTCCTTCCTCTTCCTCTCTATTACTTTGAGGAAGAGCTCGGGTTTATTCTCAATACACGCGATCCCCGCAGGGGTACTGAACGTGATTTTTTGGTGAGGGATCGAGGCCACTATTCCAAGGGCAGCTTGTGCGGTTACGCCCAGTATCGCGTTGTATTGGGATTTCAGATCGATCACCATAAACGTAACGCGGGCTGTTTTCTCGAACGGCCTTTCTCCGATGGTCACTTCGAAGTCAATCGTCCCCTTGGCATAGACCGTGTGGTTTGTGAACCCTTCCAACAAACCCGCGTACGGAGTTAAATGCGCCTCGGACATTCCCATTTCTTCCAGGCAGTGGAAGTACAATATATCCCGCGAAGCCCCAGTATCAATGAGGACTCTTCCAATGTCCGCCCTTCCTATAGCCATTTTGATTGTCAACAGTTGTGTTGAATGGAAAAGGGTGGATGCCAGTTCACTCCTTCTGAAACCGATCATTTCCTCCTGCTCGGGCGGATAAGTGGGTATCAGGAATACTTTTTCCAGTCGTCTGATCTGGGCGGAAAGCTGGGTGTTGCTTGGGGCTTCCTCTCCTATGTACTGGATGTCATAACGTCCTTCCCCGTCTGCATCATTGTCTCTGACGTATTGAACATTTCCCCGCGGGGCTTCACCTTTACTTCTGGACCCCGTGATCCATTTCTTCAACTCCCCGGCCTCCACCTTTTGTTGTATTATTTTCTTTAACTGGAAACAGTCATCCGTAGTATGCCCGTGGCTTTCGTGGTATCCACACCATTTCTTTTTGTTCGCCTCGTAAGGCTTCCTCTCTAGTGGAGGTGGTGGAGGCAAGGCCTCTGCCCGCAATATCTCAGTTCTTGGTGCGATCAAAGGGGTGAAAGCACTGTCATCACCTCTTTTAAAATTGGGCATGCCTATCGGTCTGCCTCTACCTCGGCCACCATTGTTTCCTGCGTAGCCTGAGTGATGACGAGGATCATGAGTGGGCTCGATTCTTTCCCTTACGCTCCTGCGGGCATCAGCCATAAATGCGGGTTCTACTCCGGCCATGGCGATGGCCCTGTTATACATCTCTTCTGTTCCCTCGGGTTTTCGGCAAGCAAACTCCTGCCTCAAAGTATGGGATGTTAATCCCCCTAGGAAGCATAGTTCGATGTCGTTCTTTGTTAAATCCACAATCTGCTCGGTCATTTTCCGGAACCGAGTGATGTATGCTTTCGTGTTCTCCCCGGGGTATTGCTTAACGCCGCACAGGTCCGATTTTGGTCTTGCGGCTTCCCCAGCGCCCGCGAACGAGTTTAAGAATGAAGTCCGCAATTGCTCATAGCTGCAGATAGAGCGCGGTTTATGGGCCAATAACCACCCCAACGCCTTCCCTTTAAAGGTGGAGGCGAGGGCTTTGCACTTCACGGCCTCATCTGTTGAGAACAGAGCCATCTGCCCTTCAAATCGCCCAACATGGCTTTTTGAGTTAGATGAGCCGTCATACGCGTCTAGCGTGGGCACCTTTCCTCTTTGGATCGGGGAATCATTGATCCATGATGAGAAAGCGTCCATGGGTCCAACGCACTTTGTTACGTTTTGCTTGGACTCCCATAACTCCGCGATCATTCTTTGGAACTTTTGATCCATTATGTCCCCCGTTTTAGCCATTTTTACTGTTTCTGTAATTTTATCATCGTTTTTAACAATTGCCTTTCCTTTAGATTGGCCTCTAGTCTTTCTGGGCTGTGATTCTCCCTCATCACTCTCCCCTTCTTCTTCTCCCCTCTCCTCGTCATCGTCCACGAGGATTGTCCGCCTTTTTCCTCCTACAATCCTACTGGCCCTGCTCTTAGAGCTTGTCAGATCATGGGTTTTTGACTTTTCAGGGGGGCTTCCAACATTGGCCTCGGCATTAAACAGCTCCTCCAGGGCTAGATTCAACTGAAGCCCTTCCGCTACCAGATTTTGCCTGTCCGTCAGGATCTGGATTTTCTTCTGGATTTGATCAGGAGTGAGGGGAGTGACGGAGTTTTTTGAGTTTTGAGAGCTTTAGAGGTTTCTATACGATCTCTCAGATCTGCCTCTCTCCTTGCCCTTTGAGAGGGGGTATAGGAGTTGCCACTAAGAGTCTTATTTCCCAATCTGGCAAAGACTGATCCCTGGGGCACTTGTCCCGAAGGGCTAGCATTTGGGTTCACTTCTTTCCCAGTCATTGTGAAGATTTTGTATGTCAAGAATCAACAGAAAAGACGGGATACCCTTTTAGAACCGTGAAAGACGGAAGAGCTAGATGAGGATTTGAAATGAATTAGATTGGAAAAGCAAACGAAGCAAGAAGATTGCACTGGGAAGATTTTCGTTTCCCGGCAATGGAACCACTGATGACGCCCTAAGTTTCTGGGGTCACGGAGATAGAACTCTAATTTGGCTGTCTCTTGATCCTGATCACAACACAAACAAGAACACCGTTAAGACCAAGGTCGGGTGGGAATCCGACTTAGGCCCTCGGGTGTGAGAGTAAGATCTCTGAGGAAAACCTAAGAAGAAGGTTCAATGAAGACCTTGTGTGTGTGAATAGGATAGAGCACGTACCTGGCCCTTGGGGGCGGATAGGAGTATTTATATGAGTAGAAGGAGGAGGTAGGTTTAAGGTACTAACCGCCCTTGTACTGGATGGACACGCGGCATGTCCTCATTGGTTCGGCCAGGGGAGTGGCTGAGAACGTGGCGTGTTGTCAGGGAATCATGGTTCCACCACCAACCGTTATGGTATGTCAGGTACGAACAGGTAACGTCTGTTGTACGTTTGTGACAGCTGGCTGCTGCGGGCTCCGGGCAGGAGGTTGAGTGATCAACACGGGACCCTTAGAATAGCGGGAGGCATAGCTATCTCGGTTATGGTTATCAGGGAGCCCGGGGTTCTCGGGCTTGCTCGATTGCGGGCTTATCCGGTTTGGTGTAGCCGAACTCGCTTGTACTGGCTTTGAACCGGGTCCGGTCCGGTCTGTGATGCTCGGTCTCATCAAGTTTTGGAAGTTCCCCGTGGAGCCGAGAATTAGGTGAGGAAATCAGATTTCGAGAGAGGGAAGATGACGAATTGAAAAATTAGGGCTCGCTTCGAGAGAGAAATCCCCAAGTGATGAGGGCAGTTTGTAATTTAACTAGGGTGTAACCGGTTTGTATGGAACCGCACCGAACCAAATTAGGTAGTCAGGTTCAGTTTTTAACGGTGGTTAGGATCGGACAGTTTGTACGCCCGGTCTCAACTATTTAGACAAAATTCTATTTTAAACGTCTCATTAATTAATAAGTTACACTAGAAAATAAACCCGTGCTCTGCACGGGATCTAGAACACCTAATGATATTATGGTGAATTTAAATTATCTTCTTTTTTTACTTTTTTAAAAGATCATGTTAATGCTAAAATTATTTGATAATGAGATTTAAATAATTTATTTGAAGGTTAAACTGGATTTATTAGTTATACTCCTTCCATCCCAAACTTTGTTTTAATAATTTCCGTTTTGAATTTCTCCTAAGTTTAATTACTGATGAAAGTAAATTGCTCTCCTAAATTGCTGAATAGTCATAGGAATGCGGGCATGTTTTTGTAAAATATTTAATATATACAGTCAGTCACATATGTGAGAAGCTATGAAAAGTTATGAAATGAAGACCCGTTGCTTACCACTTAGCCCTAACTACCTATATACTCCTTCCGTCCGAATTGTTATGTTAGATACAATAGCTATTGTAGTTTTCTCTAAATCTTTGTAATTAACTAAATCTTAGTAATTAACTGCAACAATTTTACATACTCTATTAAATTAACAAATTCAACATATCTGATGTCCTAATATTGTAATTGGATGTGGTACCAATTTCATTATCCAATAGTAAATTTCTTTTCCTGGAACTATTCGTCCGTTGTGATGTACGCATTGATGAATCTGTAAACAAAATAAAAGTTTGAGGATATGGAAAATTGCATGTGTGTTTAGTGTGCATATATATATATACATGTGTGTGTGTTGTGTGTGCCGCTTGTGTGTATAGGTTAACTACCCAAATTTCCCAAATTTTATTACGAATATTATTCTTAAACTCTGCAAGAGACTTTAGTTATATGGAAGAAATCTGACTTCAAACCTGATTGGCCGTAAAAAGTTTTTCGTCCATTTTTCGACATGCGTGTTCCTTCCTTCTCTTTCACTTGTAAATTTGAAATTCCTTTTTAATTTTTTTTACTAATCAAATAAGAACGCTTCATAGCACGATTTTTTTTAGCAATTTATTTTGAAGGAATACCTACAAAAATTAATATAACAACAAATACAATAGTTAGTATATAATGCATGAAATATTGAAATAGAATATTATATTACCATTATGGAGGGTTGATAAATCATTGTGTCGTCTTCTTCCCATGGGCTTTATTTATGTATAGAAAAGTATGAATAATGAAATTATCCTTGCATCTAAAATGAGAAGGGTGTCTTTTTGGTAGAGTTGAGAGCTTAAAAGTACTATTTGATAAATAAATGTTTGGTTTATATATTTTTGTAGTAGTCTTTAAAGTTGAAGAGTTTTATAACTTATGAGATCATGAATGCAAGTCATATTAATAATATGTAAGTTAGAGACTTTTTATATGTTAGCATAAATGCAAGTCATATTAATTTTTTTTACTCATCAAATAAGCACGCTTCATAGCACGATTTTTTTAGCAATTTCTTTTGAAGGAATACCTACAAAAATTAATATAACAACAAATACAATGGTTAGTAAATAATGCATGAAATATTGAAATAGAATATTATATTACCGATATGGAGGGTTGATAAATCATTACGTCGTCTTCTTCCCATTGGCTTCATTTATGTATAGAAAAGTATGAACAATGAAATTATCCTTGCATCTAAAATAAGAAGTGTGTCTTTTTGGTAGAGTTGGGAGCTTAAAAGTACTATTTGATAAATAAATATTTGGTTTTTATATTTTTGTAGTAGTCTTTAAAGTTGAAGAGTCTTATAACTTATGAGATTATGGATGCAAGTCATATTAATAATATGTAAGTTAGAGACTTTTTATATGTTAGCATAAATGCAAGTCATATTAATAAAATGTAAGTTAGAGACTTTTGAGATTTTAGCATTATTTATTACAATGGTTCATCTTATCTTTTCATTTTCTATGATTTCAAGTTCACTTGATACTTTAAACTTTAAGAATTCCATCACAATTCAATGGTTTTGAATAATATGTTGTCTCTTGGAATACATGAAAGGATCAAAGCCATTGAATTATGAAAATTTGAATAGTAAAATACTAAAAAGTCACTTCTTAATGAATTGTTCTTTAATGCATCCAAACTCTACCTAGTCTAATACTCTATATATAAGAGTATATGTCTACCTAGTGTAATACTCTATATATAAGAGTACATATTCTATTAGATATGAATATCTTCTTATCTTCTTATAGAATCACTAAATTACTTACTATCATACCTATGGATATTACCTATTGTTTTTACCTAGGTAGGAGAATGCCAAAAGCCTACATGATTCCAAAAGTCATATTACATGGAATCCTCTAAATCAAGATAAACTCATTTTTGGCTTACGTGTCATTCACAAGGTAAGTTTCACAAACTTTAAAATACTATAGTATAGATTTCTCCAAAATAGCAAAGAATCTTTACTATTCATCCCACTCATTCTCTCTCCTACTTTACTTTTATACTCACAATATCAATCAACATATTGTTCTCTACCCCACTTTCTCTTTCATATTTTACTTTTCATACTCACAACAACTATACACTACTATTTATCCCTTAATTCCCGTGTAAAACCCATTGTCCACATAGCTATGGGACGGAATATAATTTTAAGGCACAAAATCTTTAGGAAAAATAGTTTTTTCACCACTTAGGGAAAATAAAAATTTCAAATATGACGGTGACATTTGTATTTGTGTAATTAACATAAGATTCTTTCAAAAAGTGTAGTGGCATTATTGTACTTAATTGGAATTTTTTTAAAATGGCAAATTGCAATTTAAGGTCTAATGTTGTCATGTTTTTCCCAATGAGGAGCCCAATGTTTTTTCAATCGATTTGGGGCTTAATGTGTTCAAATGTTTCAACTTAAGGATTTTTCATGGAATTCGTTAGAAATCAGTCATGGTCGCACACGTGTTAGAGAAAGGGGTTAGTTTGTTAGTTTGAAATGAATATTCACTTTAAGGGATTAAATGAAGAGTTTAAAAATAAATAAAAATTAAAAATTAATTCATATCATTAACCTAAGTTTGTTTAAAAAAAGCAAAAATAATAATAGAGAATCGTCTTCTTCTGCCTTAATCTCCGGCTCATCCCACCAACCACCCTTCCCCACACCTACCCGCCATCCCATGCCGCCACCCAACCACCCTTCCCTACCCCTACCCACCATCCCATGCTCCCATTTTACCCAAACTTGATCTGGAAAGAACCGATACCCTTTTGTTTCTTTCACAGTTCGCCCAAAAATACACTTGTCGAACCACTCACTTATCAATAACACCGTGCCCCCTCCCCAGATCTGGAACCCTTCATCGTAAATGTCAACTTTTGCTTAACGATTGTCATTTTCGTCTACTGCTTCGACTTTAAGCTCAAAGTAATCATTTTCATCATTGGTAAATTTACCAATGCTATAGTCATCGTAGTCCTCCTATTTCTTCCCTAGCCGAGTGTGAGATGCTACCTTTTGATTTATCAGAAGCGAAATCGACAGCCTATTACATTGCAATGGGATCGACATTTAAGCTCAAAGTAACTTTCCAACTCCACCCATTAACACTTCATATTTAAATCTTTTCATTTAACCCCTTAAAATTGATATTCATTTCAAACTAATCCGTTTGTCCA
Organism: Campanula takesimana; assembly: GCA_026119855.1. NCBI lineage: Eukaryota > Viridiplantae > Streptophyta > Magnoliopsida > Asterales > Campanulaceae > Campanula > Campanula takesimana. Next base: position 44,735 of record JAOWBW010001377.1, on the reverse strand, counting down.
TAAAGTGGGCGACACATAACAACTTAACTGAGTTTTCTAATGAATTCCGTCAAAAATCCCTAAATTGACAACATTTGACCGCATTGGGCCATAAATTAATGAAAAACATTGGGCCCCTGCTTGGGAAAAACATGTCAATATTGGGTCCTAATTTGCAATTTTCCCTTTTTAAAACACATTGTGTCATTTTTGTAAATAACGTAAACTTGTTAACACGCCCTGACACTCTTTAATACAATGACTGGTACTCTTTTACACTACTACTGACATTCTTGAGCAATAACACAAGCATCCCTAAACACTCCTACTAGCACTTTCAATGCTACCAGTGACATTCTTTAATAGTACACCCGACACTATTCTTGAAAAAAAAACAGTGCATTTGACGCTCTTAAATAGTGCACCGCACTCTTTAACATAACACATGACACTATTCAACACCATCACTGACGCTGATTAACAAAAACACTAACAACTCACATGTAATGGTACTCACTAATATATTACCCTTGGCACTATTTAACATTATTATTCGTCACTATTGTTGACGCTCTTTTAACACTATCAATAACACTCTTTAATACTATAGCTGACACTCAATAATATGAATTGAAATAAGGAAGTCGCTGGTCATTTGCGAACCCAAAATCCTTCGTTAGATTTGGCCGAGCTCCATTGAAGAATCCGTTATCTTTTATTTTATACATGCCTCGGTCATGCGAAACAAATATAAACTTAAATGAGAATATTGCAAAAAATATGCAACATAAGTGACCACTTTTAAGAAACACATATAGCTATCAGTATTGATGTAAATAAATGTGGATAATGTTTTTGTTCTTCCCCTAGTTTTATCTGACAGTTACTTCAGAAATTTCTCACATTCAAACAGCTGGGGAGCAAGGAAGAAGAAGAAGAAGAAGAAGACGCTGATGAAGCTACACATTGAGAGCTTCACACACAATTTCCCGCCTATGTCTTCCTCCGTTTTTCTTCAACAACCCTCCCATTGCTTCATCTCCACTCCACAGGTCTGTAATTTGCTTCTTTTTCTCATTCATCTTTACAATTTCGGCTAATTATGTATGGATTTGAATATTTATTTGGATTTATGTGTAACAGTTGGTGAAAGGGTTGAAGCAATTTCCCGTATCCACAACAGTGAGTAATTGTAGAATTCAAAACCCAATTAGAATTGCTGCTTCTGTTCAAACATCTGCTCCTTCTTTGCCTGTTTCCTACCCTCTCTTACAACCTCCTCCACAGCTTGATGATACTCCGGCGTCTCAGGTGTGATTACTTTTTTATTTTTGAATTTTGTTTAGTAGCTGATATACCCACCTGCTAATTTTGATTACTATCAATACTACTCTCTCCATACCCTAATTTGGTGTCCAGTTTTCATGGGATTTTAAAGGAAGTTGAATTCTTCAGTAATTTCTGTATGTACCAAAGATGCTTAAGTATCCTTAGTATCCACTTTATTGACTTGGTGCCCGTTTGGTATGAAAGATTTCGGGATTCTATTCCATGTTATTTGCACAACCATGGAATGGAATTTGTACTAAAACATCATGTCATGGAATCACCATTGTTGTGTACCAAACCGGCACTTTTAGTATTGATATTATAGATTGGAATGTAACTTAAGTAAAAAATGGACAACTCATTTGTGGACGGAGGGAGTATTATTTTGTTTGCAGTTTTGCTCATTTCTTCACATTGACATTTTCACAAACAGTTGGAGGCAGCAGACCCTGACTTCTATAAGATTGGATATGTTCGAAGTGTGCGTGCCTATGGGGTCGAATTTAGAGAAGGTCCTGATGGATTTGGAGTTTTTGCATCCAGAGACGTTGAGCCTTTACGTCGAGCCAGGGTGATTTGCTTATTTTGATATTATTACTTTTTTTTTTTGTTTGCATTTGTCTTAGGTTTCCCAATTGAATTGCAGAAAAAGAATCATGTAGCCAAGCCCAACGGATGGAGATTTAGGTTTAGTTGAGTTCCATCGTTTAGGTTTATGCATTCTGATTCTGGACCGTCTGCTTCTTTCGGTGGTTCTTTTCTGTATATCAATTGCGAAAAATTGTTTGTTATGCCTTTGAAAATTCTGAATCTCTTAAGCAAATTGTATGCTGGGACTTACATCATATTATTATTCTATTTTCTCCTTGACATCACAGATGATCATGGAAATTCCATTGGAGTTAATGTTAACCATAAGCAAAAAACTCCCGTGGATGTTTTTCCCAGATATCATACCGGTCGGACATCCAATATTTGACATTATTAACTCAACCGATCCAGAGGTAATCCGTCTTACGGACCCTGATTTTCTCTTTATTGACTTCAATCATTATTCATGCTTTTAGGTTTGCTTTTTCCTTCTTCTATTTTCATTAAATTTACCGTGGTCCAATAATTTTATTTAGGGGAAAATGCAAAAAAAAAAAAAAAAAAAAAAAAAACTCACCCAACTATTCACTTTTGTGGATTTGATTGCCAAACTCATTTTTTTTTGCGACCAACACATCCAACTATTTCCTTGTTTTTTTTTTGGCGTTTGTAGCACTTTCACTAACTCCGTCAAAAAATTTCCATTATCTAGTCATGTACAATGCATGTGATTAGGGCAAAACTGGAAGCTCAATATTAACTAAATAGGCCAAAATATATTTGACCCTCAAGTACACACCAATCCACTTTATTAACCCGATGGGTATCTTTGTGTTTTACTCCAAAAAAGAAGGGCAATAATGTCAATCAACCATTAGTGAAAGCTCTCTCTCCATCTTCATCAGACCACCACCACCGCACCACCACCCGCTAGAATCGAAATCATACAGCTGTGCTAGACGAGAAGATAGCTGCGAATATATACCATCCTCACTCCCAGACTCATTTTCGTCTTCATGATTATTTGGGGGGGGGGGGAATTTATTCAAAATTTCGAGTTTTGACCTTCCTCCTTAGCTTGAATGGCTTTCATTTTTGAGTTAAGATTTTGTTTAACGAAAACATATAGCATTCATCTCTTTCATTCGACCTTTGATTCGTTTAGAGGAACAAGAAAGAAGAAGTTTCACCGGATCGGATCTCCTGGCTGTCTCTTGAGGAAGGAGATGGTGGTGAGATTTGAGAAAGTGAAAATCTGGGTGGGAGGGAGGGGAAAGTGTGGGGGAGTCCGATTGTTGGCTGTTGGTGAGGGATGATTGGGGCTGTTAGGTTTGGTTTGTTAATATATGCCCTTACACTTTATTTTCTAACAAAATAAACTTTCTAAAATATTTAGTTTTCCTTTTAGTTTCTAATTTTACATTTAGAATGTTCAATGTTTATGTTATTTTAGTTTGCTTTGAGTTTCCAATTTCGCCCTTACAAATTTAATTACATGGATTGCACATGGCTAGATAACGAAAAACTTAACGGAGTTAATGAAAGTCATTTCAGAAGGAAAAGAAGAAAAGAAAAGTAAAAAGGGTTGGATATGTTGGTTGAAAAAAATGAGTTTGGTGGTCAAATCCAAAAATATGAATAGGTGGGTGATTTTATTTTTATTATTATTATTATTATTATTTTTTTTGCTTTCTTTCTTTTATTTAAGTGATAAATATTAGTTGTTCAATCCTGTTCTTCAGCCATATAGAGCTTGTAACTTTTATAATTATCAATATGATTATATGTTCTAATGATTCTGGCAGACGGACTGGGACCTGCGGTTAGCATGTCTTCTTCTTTATGCATTTGATCGGGAAGAGAACTTTTGGCAGCTCTATGGTGACTTTTTGCCTAGCGCAGAGGAGTGCACTAGCTTGCTTCTTGCTACAGAGGTTTGTGTTTGAGTAGATTACAGCGCACTCAATGTTTCCGGTGTGTGCGTCATTCATATGTGTGTGCGTGCGTGTAACTGGTAAATTTGGCCAAGGTCTCATTAATCTAGCGCCTCAACATGCTCTTCAATAGTAGTGCTCCATCTTAAGTCTCAGAAATGAAGAAGTATTGAAGTACTTACTTAATTTTTGTTTGGGTCACTTCTATGTAATGATTTACTTACGGGATACGTGTTGAATACTACGGTAGCAGATTTGACCTGTTCAGTGTAAAGTTGGATTGTGCGCTTTACAATAAATGATCACTTGCTTTATTTCTGGTAATATTATGTTTCACTAGTCAAGTCACTGAGCATGGACGTCTTACCACTAATCACTTGCTTTAATTCGTTGAAAATGTTTACATAATCATTTTATGTGAGACATTTCCTGGTTTGCCTAACCGGGCTTCTTCCCTGTTTTTCATGTATATGCTATAGGAGGACCTCAAAGAACTACACGACGAGGATCTTGCTTCGACCATGAAAGATCAGCAACAAAGGGCCCTAGTATTTTGGGAGAAAAATTGGGTATCTAGCATTCTTTCATCTAATATTGCTAGTACAAAGTCTACCGTTCTTTATGCATATTAACTTACGTACGCAACCTCCTTGTCCACTATTGGGACATGCTTCTCTTCTCAGCATTCTGGTGTACCTCTTAAAATAAAGCGCCTTGCTCCTGAACCAAAGCGATTCATTTGGGCACTTGGAATGGCGCAGTCTAGAAACATTAACATGCAAATAAGAGTTGGGGCATTAGTTCAAGATGCAAATATGTTTGTTCCTTATGCTGGTGAGATTTACCTCTGAGGTTTTCTTGTTATACGGAGTATTATGTTTTAATAATCATTGACTTGATGGAACAACTATGTTGGTGCTTAAAGAAATTAGAGCTGGTTTTCCCTTCTTATTTCGTAAGACGAGCATCTGGATTTACATAATGTAATAACATAAAAGGAAAAAAATATCCAAAGTTTCAGTTTTCATAGGGCCTGAAACATGTCCATTTGTAGGACTATTTTATACAAGTTAAAGAAATATCGACTCTACCATCGGTTGCAGGGTGATTGAGGGATCTTCTTCTCTGCCAAAGAGCTTGTGTTCGATTAACTCGTTATCTATAGTTAATGCCTAAGCTCAGTTATCTAAAATGAACCACCTCTTATGTCTTTCCCATAGTTACCAGGAACGCCACTTCCCCCCTCGTCCCACGTCCCGGATCGCGGTACATTTGCGTCCCGGTTTGCCAGGGAACGCGACCCAATTCCCCAAAATCCCCGTTCCGAAAATTAAAGCAAAAAGGGTAAAATCTGACTTTTTTATCCCCATCGTTTGATCGATATTGTCTAGGTCTTTTTTTGGGCCTTCGATTGCGTCGACTTTGCGTTGAAATCCATTCCACAGTCGGCGGAATTGAGTGGTTTGTTAGCGATATAGATAATATTGTCGTAATTGAAGTTGTTGGATGAGATTAGGAGAAGAACCAGAATTGATAAGGATGGGAGAAGTGAGGTGAATCTGGAAGGAAGAAGGATTTCGGTGGATTGTGGAGAATGAAAGCCGAGATACGAAAGTAGATCTGGGTGTGATCGTGCTTATGACTTTATTCTTAGATTGGCTATATTCACTCCAGATTTTTAAAAACTAAATACACCCATTAATTGTACAACACTCTTATTCTAATTTGTACAACATTTTCATAGCACAAACTGGGTGTTTATAGGCTTTATGAGTGTAAGTAACAAAAATCTTAAAAAATACATTTTTCTTTTATGAGTTAATATTTATACTATTTGAAATTCTAATACACACACACATATATATGTAATGGCGTTCCCAATAAAAGCGTACCGCATCCCCAACGAGCGTACTAATTAATCCTACCCCCTACGTACCCAAAATTTTAAAATTCACGTTCCCCGTCCCCGTTCCTGTCCCGCATCCCGAAATCTTTCCCACAATGGGGACACTCACAGAACATTAACTCTCCGAAACTTTTTATATAGAGAGTAAAGATATAGGACGACGATTAGTTTTCTATCACTCGGTCTACAAACATGGTATTTGCTATAGTTCCAAAATTGTTTGCAATGTGGGAGAGGCAAATTTACGGTGAAAGAAAAAGCTACATGTAACTATTGTGTTCATGAGAAAACCGATACTGTAAGCTTGCTGACTTAATGTCATTTTGACATATATGCTATTCAATATTAAAGATATTAATCTTTAAGCCAAATGCATGGTTTATCCTTGGAACATTGGGTTCACTTTTGATCTTTTTGATTTAAGACATGCAGAAGTACTTAACATCCCATTCTTATTTAGTGTGTTTACTCTTGAGCTTGCTAGCCACTTGTTGTCGTCAAGCTGTATGAGAACTCTGGTATAATTAGAATCTCGTCTGAATACTGCAAGTCCCAGTTCTGTGAGTTGTCCTTTTATAAGTAAAAGCTTTTTGGTGAGACGGAGTTTTACTATGAGGGAGAAAATAATGTACAGAACCGAGAACTGGAGGACCTGCTGTCTGCCGAATAAAGTAGGCAAATAAAGCACAATACCTGACAAAGAACAGTGGGAAACTATCTCTAATCATCATAGATTCAGAGGTAGAACACCCCCCCCCCCCCCACAAAAGCAAAGAGGGCAGTAGACAGAACTGTAGCTTCTTTGTACTCCCTCCGTCCCGATTTATGGTTCCTACTTTGACTTTGCACGGGGATTAAAAAAAATGTTGTGAGTATGAAAAGTAAGTAGGAGAGAGAAAGTGGGTAGGGAGTTTTTGTTGTGAGAATGACAAGTGGGTCCCATTGTCCATTTTAGGTAATAAAGTAAAGTAAGAACCTTTAATTGGGACAGACTAAAAATGAAAGTAAGAACCTTAGAGCGGGAGCGGGACAGAGGGAGTAATATCAAAGCCAAAAACAGTAAATTAGAAGCTGCTTTACAGACTATGGCTAAATCCTTGAAAAATTCAACATTGGGAGGAGGTGTTTGTGAGTATGAAAAATTAAATAGGAGAGAGAATGAGTGGGAGGAATAGTAAGTTGATTGGTGTTGTGAGTGTAAAAGTAAAGTAGGAGAGAGAATGAGTGGGAAGAATAGTAAAGATTCTTTACCATTTTGGGCATTCTCAAGTCACGTGGAACGGACGAAAAAGGAAATAAGTGTCAAGTGACATGAAACGGAGGGAGTATATCCCTATGAATAACGTTCGAGGTCTATGCCTTTTCACATTTTTGGAGGTTTTAGCTTTTCTGAAACCATATATCAAACAAAATCTTTAACTTCAACGAGACGTTATGCATTCATGTATAAAGCAACATGAAAAGTGAAGAACTGAATTGACTTGTAAGTGAATTGTGAAGGGTTTGGGATCAAATAAAATATTGCGAGTTGTAATCTTTTTTGCCTGTGTCCTTAGTATATTACTCCCCCATCGCAAAAGAATAGTCCTACCTTGACATTTTGGGTCAACTTGTTTTAAAAATGTGCTTAATTTATGAAATTCTAAAAGTTGCTGTATAGAGCATTCTGAATATTGTTCGCGTGATTGGAATTCTTGGGACTGAAGGATTATTATCTGATTAATGGTAAGTACTAGGAACATTTCCTGTGCAGTGAATATTAAAAGATGTCTTCTGGGAGGGTTAGGTGTGACATTCTAGAGCAATACTGATCACAGTGACCAGTGCTACAGAATAGTTTTAAGCTATAATTTCACGAAATTCAAAAAACCCTTCGTGGGACTACTTTAACCAACATACATTAAATGATTACATATCAAGTGCAAAATTATTTCCCTACAAGTATTTTCACCGGAACGTGGACTCTAACCATGAACTTGAATACAATTCTTGGGTGCTTCAATACTGGGCATTAGATTCGTTTAACTCTGAATCTTCTGATACAATGATATGCATTGTGTGGAATTGTTACAAACTACCTCTAATTGGACTTATTTATCTTGTTTGTAGGATCCAGTGATTACTCATGGGGGGGGGGGGGAGTGGAATTCTGTGCGCTTGGTAGCTATCCAAAAGAACTAGGATACATTTGAGTAGATATGTTGGTCTGAAATAGGAGGAACATAATTTATCATTTAGAGTGCTTTTGGAAGTAGGTTAGAGTCAACAAGTCTACTGGTCCCTATATATGGAACCTAGATATCCTTATTAACCTCTTGGAGAAGAATTAAATTCTGTCTGGCTAAAGCTTAGGGATCATCCTTTTCGTCATTTAATCTGATAATATTTACAAAAGGCATATGGTGCTGTATACTCCCTCCCAAAACACCTTGCACTTATTTCCTTTTTGGGTGTCCCATTGGTAAGTCCCCTTTCCTAAAATGTTCAAAATTTATTGTTTTTCTATTCTCTCTACCCCACTTGTCATACTCACACACTTACTTTTGGGCCCCACTTGTAAATCCCACTCAACTTATCATACTCACAACCTCTTTCCATTCACAATACTTTTGATTATATATACTCACTCCTTAATTCCCGTGCATCCTTAAAAGTGTGCAAGGTGTTTTGGGACGGAGGGAGTAACTAGCTTAACATTGTAAATTAGAAGTCTGAGTGTGGATGTCGAGCTTAAGTGGCAGAAATGAAACCGCTTCATGAAGAAAGCTCCATGTCTATATTTTAATTTAAGCTCATGTTTTGGACACTCCATCAGGGTGTTTGTCATTTTTTAACTTCCAAGTTGACTGTCAGATTCTGACAGTATTTTCTTTAGCAGTATTGTTGTTGTTGTTGTTATTGTTATTATTTTTTTGTTTGATTTGGTAAAGGTTACTTATTGAATATATATCATTCTCTGCAGACATGCTGAACCATTCCCCTCGACCGAATTGTTTTCTCCTTTGGCGTGGTAAAGATCGCATGCTTGAGGTGATGATAAATGCTGGACATCGGATTAAAAAGGGTGATGAGGCAAGAATCAATCTCTTCCTTGTTCTAATCCTTTTTTTCTTGCCAAAAATATTTCTTTTTAGTTTTTATATATTCTAAACAGGAATTTTAATTATTAAAAGAAGTTACAGCCGGAGATCTCTAGATGCATAAAGGAAGCTACCCAGGGTAACCCACTACTTTGATTGTTTCAAAAGGGCGACACTACACCTGTCTAAACGGGCTACAAACAACGCAAACCAACTGTTGGGTTAATGCCTTTGAATTTGGGACGCCGAGTTAAAGGATTAAACAACAGAGAGATTTCGTAATTCCGGGACAGAGCGCAGAAGGAAGGTTTCCAAGTCAGTTTTGGACTAGGTTTCTAAGTTCCTAAGAGATTTTGAGATAAACTTTACTAGTATAAATAGAGGCCAGTAGTTTAGATTAAAATCACACCTCAGATGTCATAGACAAATTATTAGAGTGCTCAGAGCAAGGTCTGTAATTCTATAGTTGCACAGTTAGGAATTATTGTGATCAATAATTCGTGCAGCAGTAATAGTGTGATCTTGTAATCGTTTCTCCAGATTGATAATAATATTCTCTCCCCTCCCCGTGGACGTAGCCAAGTTGGTGAACCACGTATATCTGTGTTCTTGTGATCGCTCGCTTTTCTTATCAAGTCTTGTTATTGCTCTAACAAGTGGCATCAGAGCTTGGTTGAAAAGGAGAATTAGCATCGACGGAAGAGATCCAAGATCGAAGAAAAACAAGGTAGCAGTTTCTGGTCCGTTTTTATCCAGCGTAGCGGTGAAGAAAAAGGCGTAGCGCATTCGTTCACCATTGGACCGTGCTGATTTTCGGTGAGTAGCTTCGGGACTCATAGATCTTCGATCTGAACGGTGGAGATTGGATTTTGATGTCCGTAGCATCCGAAATTGTATCCGGACAGAAGCTGCTGGTGTTTTGTCTTCGATTGTATGCGTTTGGAGTTTCTTGTTGCGATTTCTCCAAGTGGCACCAGAGCTTTGGTTCGTGGTTAGAGATTCAGGGATTCCGCTGCAGAGAACAAGAAGATGGGTCAAGGAGCAGATTCGATCGACAAGTTCAATGGGAAGAATAGTTTTTCTCTCTGGCAGATCAAGATGAAGGCTTTGTTGGTAGACAAAGATTTATGGGAACCGTTGGAGATTGCAATCAGGGATCGTAAGGATCCCAAGGGTAAGACAGTCACCACAGAAGGTACAGCAGAACAGTCAGAGAAGGACAAGATAGCAGCAGCGGAGGAGGTGGCGGCATTGAAGAAGTTAGATCAGAAGGCTCACGCCAAGATCATCAGACGTTGGATGATGAGATCCTAACCAATGTTGCAGGAACAGACTCCGGAAGCGATCTTTGGTTGAAGTTGGAAGATATGTACATGACACGTTCATTGACCAACAAGTTATACCTGAAGAAAAAGCTATATAATTGTCGTATGACTGAAGGTACGCCCATAAATGATCATTTTGACAGATTTACTTCTGCATTACTTGAACTGCATAATATAGGAGTAGTTGTTGATGACGAGGATGCAGCCTTGCAGCTTTTAGTATCTTTACGTATGTCTTATGAACATTATGTCGATTCGTGCATAAACCGTAAAGATGGGATCTCTCTAGAGGAAGTGAAAACTTCTCTCAAGACGAGGGAATTGCGCCGAAAGGCGAGTGGGAATGAGGCAGGTACCCAGTCATCAGGTTTGGTTGCTAGTAGTAGCAACAGCAGGGGTTCTAGTGGGAGGAAGAACAATCAAGGTAATTCTTCACACAAGAAGGGTCCGAAACCTGGGGATATCTGTAATTTCTGCAAAGAGAAGGAGAATTGGAAGTTCGACTGTCCCAGAAGGAAGCAAGGCAAGGCACCCGTCACAGCAGAGGCCATGACGGCCAGAGATTGCAGTTCAGATGAGGATTATGCTCTAGTAACATCAGAATCAGCATGCGCATCTAATGTGTGGATTCTTGATTCAGGAGCGTCTTACCATATCAGTCCTAGGAGAGAATGGTTTACCGGTTATAGGCAGATAGTTGGCTGTGATATAAGCATGGCCAACAGTACAGTCTGCAGGGTTGTCGGTATTGGTTCGATCAAGGTCAGGACTCATGATGGTAGGGTTGTCACTACGTTCCGCTTATAACGAAGAATCTGATTTCTCTTAGTCAGTTAGACAGCAAAGGGTTCAGTTTCAAAGGTAAAGGTGGAGCAGTTAGTGTCTGTAACGGTTCAGAAGTGATGCTGAAAGGCCTTAAGCGGAGCTCCTTGTATTTCCTCCAAGGAAAGACGCTTGCAGAGTCGACTATGGCTGCATCAGAAGAGGTGAACGAGGGAGATATGTCTAAGCTGTGGCACATCAGGCTCGGTCACATGAGCACTCGAGAGATGCATGAGTTGACTTACAGAGATCTTCTTTATGGCCTTAAGATCAAGGATCTTAAAGGCGTTCTGGATTACATCCACTCAGAGTATTGGGGACCTTCACGTCAGGGATTTCTAAGGGGGCACAGATATGTCTTGTCTATGGTTGATGATTATTCGAGGAAGACTTGGGTGGTTATCATGGAGCACAAGAATGGGGTCCTAAGGAATTTCAAGGACTGGAAGATAGTAGTGGAGAACCAGACAGAGAAGGAGATCAAGAAGCTCCGGACAGATAATGGTTTGGAGTTCTGCAGTACTGAGTTCGATTCGTTTTGCAGAGAGGTGGAGGTTTCTAGACATCTCACCAACAGAGGCACGCCACAGCAGAATGGTGTAGCAGAACGAATGAATCAGACATGGCTTGTGGGAGCGTTGTGCATGCTCTCCAATGCAGAGTTGTCTAAACGTTTCTGGGCAAAAGCGCTTAGTACAACATGTTACTTGATTAATCATGGACTTCATACCGGTATTGGCCTCAAAGTTCCCTATGAGGTATGGACTGGTAAATCCATGATTGTTTCAAGTGTTGGCGGTGTTGATAAACAGGTGGAGCAACAAGATACTGAAGAGTTAGTTGTACCACAGTCAGATGTTGAAAAACAGGTGGAGCAACAAGATACTGATGAGTTAGTTGTCTCACAGTCAGATGTTAATCAGGATCCACCAACAGAGACAAAGACTGAAGCACCAGAAAGTTCAAGTTCAGTTCCTAAAAAACATGGGTTAGCACAAGGAGGGTCTAGAAGAGCTAATTTCAGGAATGGATTTGAAGACTTGGTGTCTTATGCACTGCAGGTTGCTGAGGAAGTAGAGCCCGTTCTTGCGGAACCTTCTATTTTCAATAAAGCAGATACATGTTTAGAGTTATCTCAGTGGTATGCGGCTATGGGTGATGAGATGGAGTCGCTTCACAGGAATCAGACTTGGAAGTTGACTACAAGGCCAGAAGGCAGGAAGATTGTGACTTGCAAGTGGATCTTCAAGAAAAGGGAAAGGATGTCCCTGACAGAAGAGGTCAAGTATAAAGCTCGAGATGTTGCAAGGGGTTTCACACAGAGAGAGGGGGTGGACTACAATGGGATCTTCTCAACAGTGGTCAGACACACTTCAATCAGAGTGTTGCTAGCAATAGAAGGAGAGATATACATGACAGAGTCGGAAGGATTCCAAGTTCCTGGTAAGGAAGATCAAGTTTGTAGATTGAAGCAATCGCCTAGGCAGTGGTACAAAGGATTTGACAGCTATTTGATAGCAGCAGTCAAGAAGTCAGAGATTCAGAAGTCGAAAGGCTTATTGGTCGCAGAGATGAAGGGTTTGGGTAACCCGAAGAAAATTCTGGGTATGGAGATCTATAGAGACAGAGCCAAACGGAAACTGTTCTTATCCCAGAAAAGATACATCAAGAAAGTTTCAGAAAGGTTTGGTGGGTCGACAGCTAAGGCTATAGATACTCCGAGTGCAGTGAATGCACATACAGTCGCGTTTGGGCCCAAATCGGTTGAGGAGAAAGAGTATATGGCTCCAGTATCCTTTGCTAGTGCAATTGGTAGTTTGATGTATACTACAGTGCTCACTAGCGACGTCAGACTCGTCTGTGGAGGTGGGACAGAATGTGCAGTCAAGGGTTTCTCAGATTTGGGTGATGTTGACTCAAGAAGATCGAAGACCGGATATGTGTTCACGCTTGGTGGGCCAGTTGTCAGTTGGAAGGCTAGATTGCAGACGACAGTGACGTTGTCTACAACAGAGGCAGAATACGTGGCATTGACAAAGTCCGCTAAGGAAGGAATATGGTTGAAGGGATTGATCAGCAATCTTGGGGTTCATCATGAGAGGACCAAGCACATTGATGTCAGATATCATTTCCTAAGGGATGAGAAACGGGTAAAGGTGAAGGTAGGGACGACGAACAACCCTGCAGACATGTTCACAAAACTCGTGACGGGAAGCAAGTTCCAACATTGTTTGGACTTGCAGATTGTTCGCAGCTATTAGATAGCAGAAGAGGCGAGGGGGGAGAAAAGGTTTGTTGTCATGGAGATTCAAAGTCAAGGTGGAGATTGTTGGGTTAATGCCTTTGAATTTGGGACGCTGAGTTAAAGGATTAAACAACAAAGAGATTTCGTAATTTCGGGACAGAGCGCAGAAGGAAGGGTTCCAAGTCAGTTTTGGACTAGGTTTCCAAGTTCCTAAGAGATTTTGAGATAAACTTTACTAGTATAAATAGAGGCCAGTAGTTTAGATTAAAATCACACCTCAGATTGTCATAGACAAATTATTAGAGTGCTCAGAGCAAGGTCTGTAATTCTACAGTTGCACAGTTAGGAATTATTGTGATCAATAATTCGTGCAGCAGTAATAGTGTAATCTTGTAATCGTTTCTCCAGATTGATAATAATATTCTCTCCCCTCCCCGTGGACGTAGCCAAGTTGGTGAACCACGTATATCTGTGTTCTTGTGATCGCTCGCTTTTCTTATCAAGTCTTGTTATTGCTCTAACACCAACAATATATATTACCCCCAAAAGGAAAATGAAAATGAGACAGTACATCCTCCAATACATACATGTAGATGTCCATCTGCTTAAATATTAAAGATCAGCGACCGAAAAATGGCAGCAGGATTATTTCATAAACCTTCAAATGAGCAAGGTTGATGCAGAACATAGCAGCCTTCTTGCCTTCAGAAAAAATGGGGATCATTTATGATTCATCAAGGACGAAGTCAAATAATGAAGAACATCACATGTCGCCACGAGATGAGTCAAGGCCCACTTTTGATGACTTACTGATCTCTTTACAGATCTCTTTAGTCTTTAACCAATGCTTTTTTCTTAAGTAAAATGCAACGGGTGTTATATCTTATAGATTATAGCTGGCCTGTCATTGTCTTAATTTCCTTTATCTTCAAAATTCTGACACATTAACTGGAAAGTATTTACGTGGTCAAACCCTTAGTATGTGTGTATACTGTATAGCAAACTGATCTTGTCAGAATAACATGGAGTGTTAAGATAATTTTATATTTTCCTTCTTTTATCCAGATGACCATCAAGTACAGGAATGGACAGAGCAATAACATGCTCATGGAAAGATATGGCTTTTCATCTCCTGGGGTAATTTTCTCTGTAACTGAGTTGTGCAGATTCTGAAAATTTGTATGTGATGCATTAATGCGTTGTGGGTAAATGATTGGTTTATGGTTATGTACACAAGTCCATATGCGTTTTATTTGATTGATGATTTTCCCATATGTATCGTAGTTATGGAAAAACCTCCCCACTGCACTGACAATGAGAATACTCATGTCTATTGCCACTCAATCTCACTGAAAAAATGTTTCCATACAATCGCACCTGTTTCCTTCCTCAGAGAATACTCTAGCAGCTCAGGGAGAGCAGTATGGGAGTAGACACCCTCATTTTTACCATACATGCCCACCCTTGAGTTTGGTGTCTGAAGTTGTTTATACAGTTAGTTTTTCCGCAGACCACTTTTTGGTGTATTTGTAGTTGCACTAGTGAACTTTTATTCAGTAGGTGAGGCACTGTTGATTACTGAACCAATCAATCAAAAGGCTAATAAAGATATTAAGTTTTGAAGTTGACTCATGCTAAAGTATTACTGAGACCCTGAACTCTCTGGATTTCATCTCAAGCTTGACAGCCTTCATCTTGCATGAAAGATATTATCGGTAATGAAATAGGGAGATAACAAAGGAGATGAAGAACAGTAAAGAAGAAAACCGAGCTGGGAGGGAGGGAGAGTGAGAGAAGAAGGGAGAGGGAGAGGGAGAAGCAGAGAGAGAGAGAGTTTCCCTATAGTCTCCATATATTGAGGGAAGATACCCATCTTCAATTGGCTTTAGCTCTGCCTTGACTCTGTATTTTGTCTAATGGGCTTCAAATGGTTACCACATCTATACGAGTGCAGCAGTTTAATGTGTTATATATTTTGTTTTCCACTACAATTTATGATGTTAGCTGAATGATATGGCTTCTAAGAGTTGTCTAGAGGTAATCCTTCTACCTTGAGGTCCCTGTTGCATTTTTCGTTTTACTAAACATGGTTGGTTTATAGTTTTCTACTGTTTAATTTGAGACAATCCTCAACTCCTGCTAATACATTTACATCTTTTAGTATCGTAATTGATCAAATCCAGGTAATTGGGGTTTTACTGAATCACATAGCTTGATCCTTGCATTTTTGAACTTAGCTTCTATTTCTTGATGTTTCCTCGGATTAAAAGCTTGGTGTTTTCTGCTTGAATGTTTGTAGAACCCCTGGGATGTCCTCCCATTTTCTGGCAATGCACGGATACATTTGGATTCCTTCTTGTCAGTCTTCAACATAGCTGGCCTGCCTGAAGAATATTATCATAACCGTATGGGTCATATGAACTTTCTTTATAATTTGTCCTTGTGAAAAACTCTGTTATTAACTGAAAACTTTCTTTGAACAAAAAAAGGAATCACTTATAAAACTTGTATCAGGTCGGCTTTCAAATGGAGGAGATAGTTTTGTCGATGGAGCGGTTATAGCAGCTGCTAGAACGCTGGCCACATGGTCAGACGGGGCTATTCCTCCAATCCCAAGCACTGAAAGAAAAGCTGTCAAGGAGCTGCAGGAAGAGTGCAACCAGATGCTAGCCGAGTTCCCCACAACTTCTGAGCAAGACAGACAGATTCTAGGTATTTTTTGGGTACCCATTTGACTTTTTATGGTCAATACCAGTGAACTTTGACCAAATATTAATATCAATATAATCGTCCTAATGAAATTGTAAAAAGTGTAGTGATTTACTAATAACAATTTTTTGAAATTTATTGTTATGATTAGATTGACATTAATGTTTGGTCAAAGTTCACTTGTGTTGACTATAAAAATTCAAATGGAACTAACTTTTCGGGACGGAGTGAGTAGCTACTAACTACTTATAGTCTCTAAAATTTAATGTATTTGGTTTCTGTACCCCCCAAAAGAAAAAAGATAGTCCCTATAACTGAAAAAAAAACTCCACTTTCCTTATGAAAAGTCAACTGAGGACCAAATCAAATGACTATGTAACATATTCATTTTATTACACACCACAAAATTGAAAGAATATTAAGAAATCTATCAATAACTAAAATATTATTGTACAAACAAGTTCCCGTCACTTTAAGAAGAGTAAGAATTGACCGAACATGCGAATTAAGAAAATGTTTTGACTAGTGACTAATTCTCTAAAACAATTTCAAATTAAGAACGCTTTTTTAATTTAAAGTAGGCAGGAAATGAAGGTTAGGTTAGTCAATTTGTTGTAAAAAAGGTTTCCTACAAAGGAAATGCTACTCTTCTATGCAAGGCCGGTCCTGACATTTTGGAGGCCCTGTTCAAAATTTAAAAATAGATCTTATAGATAACTATAAAAATAAAACACAAAATATTTTTATAATAATAATATATTTTAAAATTTCCAATAGGATAATTAAAAGTAGCTAAAATTATTGTTCAAAGTTCATTACTAATAACAACGGAAAAAAAAGACTAACTTTCCGCGACAGAGGGAGAACAAGTTTTATTTTTTTATTAAAATTATTACTTTAAACAAAAATTAATGCTCGAAGATATTTTTTTCACTAACATTAATTTTAATGTGTAATATTTTGAAAGGAAGGGAGTATAAAATTAACATATTAAAAAAAAACAAAAAAACAAAAAACAAATTGGAGGCCCTCCCAAAAGTGAGGCCCTGTGCAAAGGCTCACCTTGCACTCCCTGTTAGCCGGCCCTGCTTCTATGGGATGGCCTAAAAAGGAATAGAGAGCACTTCTATTGGGATGGAGAGAGTGCATTTTTATGAATCTTTATCAAATTTTAATCAAGTTGACTAAAAAGTTATAGAGGGACTACTCTTTGGGGACGGTTGGGAGTACACCTGTCTTGATGGGTGTTCAGTGATTTGGAGTAACCGCCGTAGTTGAGATCAATTAGGTGGAGAAAATAAATAAAATAATAAATCTCCAGCCTAAATTATGCCTGTGCCAATTTGATGATTTGCTCTAGATTGTGGTTGAATCAGAACTGAATATCATAATAACTTCGAACTAGAAGGAGAAGAAGATAAGAAGCTACCTGGGGTTCAACAGAACGTGACTATGAAACAGCATTTTTGACCAAAATACCTGGGTTCAACAGAACGTGACTATGAAACAACATTTTTGACCAAAAAATTCTGCTATGAAAACAACAATAATTACCAAATTTTAGGCGAAGCCAATGGCAAATGTCCATATAACTAATATGTTTCCGTTGAAAATGGAGCTAATGTCCTGATCATTTCCGATTTTGTTTTTTCTTTTTCAAAAAACCATGTGCATTTGCATTTTTCTGGGTACATAAATCTTAAGCTTGTGCGTCCTCTCTTGCTTGGTTTATGAACTACGCTACTAAAGAGAGTATCTCTCATACAAAATATTACTCATATATAACATTTGCAATTTCATATTCAACATTTCGATCCATCTTGTATTTTTTTTTTTTTTAATCTCTCTTCTTTTTTACTCTTATCATCATCACTGCGGACAGATTCTATGCCAGAATGTAGCAGAACACGTGAAACTGCAATCAAGTACGTAATCCTCATATCATCATCATCATCTGTTTCATAAATAATCCAGAACTGATTAACACCTCATTTTCTTCCTTACAATGTTTGCATATGAATGAATGCAGGTATAGGTTGCACAGGAAGTTATTCATAGCGAAGGTGATCCAGGCATTGGACATTTATCAGGAGAGGATACTCTTCTAACCTTGGATAGTATTATATGTTTGTATTCGACAAAATCGACAACCCAAATAGATGATCGAAAAGTTTAGCTTAGTTTTAGAGGGAAGAGAAAATTTTATGGATTTGTCCACTGTTTAGGCATAGTTTCTTGTAGAGTTGCACCAATTGAACATACTTGTAGACTAGGCAGGTCAAGAAATACTATCCTCTTCTCCGCCCACCCCCCCCCCCCCCCCTCTCCCCCAACCCAACATCTTTCAGTTGGATTGGATTGTACTTTCTGTACTCTATGCAAGTGATTTTGTTGAAATATGCGTACAGTTTTCCATTTTCTATTTTCTGTATGTTACTCACTTTTTCAGTTTGGTTAAATATCTACTCTTTATTTTATTATCTAAACCACCAATCTGTTGTGGATTCCGCCGAGACTGCCAGTATTTCACTGGCAGAGAAGGCAGTCAATGAGCTGTCAGAGGCGGAGTGCATGTATCGTAATTGGGTTGATTATATGACATTATGCCCCTCAATTTTAAACTGTGCACATGATTAGTTACATTAATTTTTTAAAAGAAAAAGTGACATTTTCTGCCCCCCTTAACTGGTTGCTTTTAGGTTTTTTGCTTGTGGTTTGTTTTTGTGGGATATAAATGAAAAAGAAGGTGAAGAGGAAACAAAATGAGAATGGTAAAAACGATCAACTAACCAATCAGTGGCTATCCCATCATTTTTATCACAAAAATATAATTCTAAATCAACTACACCTAAAAAGAGATCTCTGAAAATATCATTAAAAGAATGCTTCTATTCTCCTAAACCCACTATTTTCCCAACAAATACATTACACGTCCCATAAACGAAAAATATGACTGAAGAAAACATAAAGTAACTACTGACAACCGAAAATCTTCGCTCTCTGAAGTTGAAAAAACTATAAATCCCACAGAACATCAATGTATCTAAAAGGCCATACGACCCGCAAGCCTGCTTTCAGATATCCTCCTATCAATGGCTGCATCAATCGAGCTCATCTGCAACACAAGCAAAAAAACCCCAACATCTTGTTAGTATAGAAAATGAGCGACTGCTGACTATCATGTGTATAAAATACTTGGTAATATTACAACTTGCTTCTGCGCAAGAGATCTGAACTTTTCAGAGGAAGCTGACCTGGACGACCAAAGTTTGAAGTCACTGTTTGATCTTAATATTAAATGGGCATAAACTTGTTGGGTATGTTCACGATCCACCCAAACTTCATAATCAATCATGTGGACAGGTTTATAATAACAAATGAATGAATAAATCTAAGAGTAAATACATACTCTTCATTTGGAGATTCCTTGAGCCGGTTGCACGAGCTTGTCAGATATACAATTAAAAGCTAGCTACCAGCAAATGTAAAAAATACCTACTTGACATTTGATGATCACAAACAATGTTGGGACTGCTTGCCAACCGGAGAAAGACCAAAAGGCCCATCAATCAATGGGGTTGAAAGACAGTGAGTGATATGTGAACATAAGGCTCAGATATCTTTTGCAGTATGTTACACCGTCTGTCCCTAAATGAACGTCTCTTTTTTGGCAAGTTTACTTATTCCTCCTTGCCAATCATCATTTTCTTGTTTACGCTTAAAACCATATTATAATAGGGTGACCTCATTAAGGGTAGTTAGGTACATATTTTTACTATAAATGTTCAGATGTCAACTTTCTAAACTTCCTTCAAAATAAAAAATGGACATTCATTTAGGGACGGATAGAGTACCAGTTTAAAAAAGAAGAAGAAGGAGACCTTTAAAATGCACAGAAATACCTCTAAACATAAGAAACAATGCATGAACAACTGAATCTGAAATCACAGAAGGTGAACAAGCCTACTCATCTGGTCAGATGGTAAAGCAACTCCATATCCAAGTAGAAGAACATAACTGGAGCTAATTATCACTTACCTGGCTCGTTTCATCATGCACCTGATACTTCAGTAAAGACATCCTTCTTTCTTCCTGCAAATACTTTTAAATCATTATCATGCAACAACTCGAGTAAGAGCAAACACATTTGAGATACAAACTTATACAAGGGAATAAAACAAAACTGACCATCGACATCGCCTCATCGTCCCAGACTAGATAGACCTCATTTGTGGCGGGCTGGTTAGCAGGAGCTTTGTTTGCAATAACAGGAGGTGGGCCAATTGAAGGACCGCCAGTATTTGGGCCAGAGGCATATGAATGTGAATTGACAGGAGCCCCGCCTAAAATAAAAGAAAAGATGCATTAATATTAATTACAGTTCTCACAAATTACATGAAATAGAGGGATAACACAGGGAACTAACTGTTGTTACACCATACTAAAGGTGTGAAATAGCTAGTTGGGTACATTTCGGTTTACAACACAGTTTTAGGAATCGAGACTCAATTGCTCTTTGAGGCGAGGTTACACTATTCATGAACATTGAAAATCTCTATCAGACTTCAGATGCGATGATCCCAACAACTTCAATAACGAGTGTATTAAATCAAGGGACTGAAGAGGTATAGGACAAAGTCCTTGAATGCTTTTAAGTGCCTCAGTTGAGAAAAACAACCTGTGAATAAACTGTCTATGCAGAATGCCAAACTTTCTCTTGATACCTCATGACAATTGGAACAAAGTTCTCAAGGAAAATGCCAAACTTACATGCCACATACGAAAATGTTTCCACCACCAAGTCATTTATCTAGACATACATAACCCAGATCTTTATGCAATTATTATGTTCCCTACATACTGAATAGCCAAAAGCTAAAAGCCTGCATGAAGGACGTACTTAGTGGCTACTAATTGCAACAACAGCTCGTCTATCCCTAAATCCTTAAAAGATCCTAAGCAATCATTATCCTTACCTTGCCTTTTCACTTCAAACACCACCAAATCCGTAGGTAGGTTAGTATCCTAGTTTTCGAGCAACCTTCTTTTTTTTTTGACTGGAAGTTTTCAAGAAACCATATGATGCACGCTCTCATAGACTATCCCACGGATACACGAACAAAAGAGAAGTGAGAGGGGCGATGACTAATAAGAGACTACCCATGAATGTTAAACATAAGTTTCCGAGCAACCATTTGATGCACTTATCATAGACTATTCCACCCATTCACTTACACAAAGAAAGGGAAAGGGGAGGTGAAGGCTAAGAAACTACCGACATTCATGACCTCTTAATCGCTGTTCAAAGTACAAATGACGATTGGGATGAGTATCTGTAGTCTTGCAAAATAATAGTAATGCAGCTAAGTCATAAGTTATGCTCCCTCTAAGGAGTAAGAGTCCTAACTTTGTTTTGCACGCCTATTAAGGGAACAATAGAAAATGGGTAAACATTGCAAGTGGGTTGATGATATAATTGTCCAAGACACTATTCATAATGCAAGTGGGTAAAAAGTGAGTAAGTGTTGGTTTTTAAAAAAAATAAATAACTTATACAAGCATTATAAGGACAAAGTTGTCCAAACACTATTCATCATTTGCCATTTTTGAACAACACTCTTGCTTTGGGATGTACTAAAAAGGAAAGTAGGACTCTTACTCTGTGAAGGAGGGAGTATTAAAATAAAGCTATACAATTCCAACCGGTGATAGTAGGTCGCAGAAGAGGATGAGCTAAAAGCAAACTAAAGGAAAAGAGCTCACAGTTAAGTTTTTTTTGCATTTACAGAGAATAGGAGTGTGTTAGGCTTTCAAAATCCCTATCATGTGTTTTAAGGCTTTGAGACTCTCTACCACGTTTGCAAGGACTTGAAACTCTCTGCTGGTCTCTAGTGTACAAGTTTTCTGCTAAATGCTGCTGGATATATGTTACAACCACCTTTCCATACGGTAATGGTTTAGTACATCGGGATCGTGGCCAGAATGAAATGGCTGATTTCATGGAACAATCAATTCATGTATGTGATTTGCTAACTTGACCAGGATAGTGACAAATGGCAATTCCCTCAAAAAAGACCGAACGAAATCAGAATCTTTAATCCAAAATTTATCCGCAGAATGATATTTTCAAGATGGAAATGCAATCAACTAATTTGCCTTGATAGTAAATATCCCTTCTGTAATACACAAACCCCAATCTATATAGATTTCTCCACATGTTTTCTCATACAACCTTCCCATTTTGATATCCATTCCAGTCATAGTTTGCATGTAACAAACACAAATCACCACAGAATGCTATGTAAATTCCATTCCAGCACAGCTTCCAACTGTGAACCTAGGGGAGATTTGACCAGTTCATTTCCAAATTCCAACTCAAATCTACTCAAAAGTCTTCCCATTAGCCGCACTATTCCACGGCTATTTCTAATGTGGCGAATCAAACCCAACTTTACTTTTGTCGCTCACCTGTGGGTGTAAAAAACAATTTTGGCGGATGAACGAAAAACTGTTGTGTGTGTCTGGTGTTTGGCGTTATTTTCTACTTTTTTTCTGCCATTGTCAACCTAGCTCTTACCTGGTGATCTTTCATTATCATTTATGTTCAAATACTCGCTTTCGCGTAATGTATTTGAATTCCATATCACATCAATGGATTGAGGTCTCTAAGCCTTTGAATAAAATTTAATATCATCGATTTGCAGAATGTGTCATTAGTAGTATCAAAGAAAAATGCCAAATCAGCTTATAAAACAATGATAGCATGAAGAGAATCAAACCTTGAAAGCTTGGGGTGTAGTAGCTATTTGTCAAGTTTGTGTTGCTGCTCATTTGGGAGTCGAATAGACTTTTTACTTCTGCGGGAGAGCTTGATGGAATACTTGCAGACGGCATAGGAGGAGAAAATGGTGAACTTTGAGGAAGACTGCTATTAGCAACAACAGGGAACAATGGTTGAGATATATTAAGAGACGCCGTGGAAGAAGGAAGTCCTGGAGGAGTAACTGGGAATGATGGTTGAAGTCCTGGGGGTCCAGTGGACGGCAAAGTCGGCTTCATGTTCTGTACAGGGAATAACGGTTGTTGTCCCATTCCTAAAGGTACAGAAGGTGGAACTGAGAGTCCTGGATGTTGTGGATACCATAGTTGAGGACGAGGCATCCCTGGCCAACCAGCACGTGGGGCTGGCAATGCGGGATTATACCTGCATACAGAAGAGGAGGGGGGGGGGGGAATAAACCAATTGAGAAACACTTCACTTCCGCACTAGAGTAAAATTTGGATATAACATTGAGCATAGATAGAAGATAGAGCGAGACAATCAACAGAGTAACAAAGAGTAAAAATAACCCAGCACATCTAAGCTCTCTGGCAGCTTCTATGAGATAACAATGAGAGACAGAACATGCACTTGTCAGTATGCAGACATCTCCAGCAAAATGAATACAGAGAAATTATATGCAGCAAATACATGAACATGTGTAGCCACATTACTAAACATAAAAAGGCATAATTTTTTAAGAAAATATGAAAGCATTTAAGAAGAATGAGAGAAGGGCCTTACATGGATGGCATTGCCCCTAAGGACTGAGGAGGATACATTGATCCAGGTATTACACCATGACTGACTTGTGAAGACGGAATCTCCACTTTGGCTATTTTTGCTGGGCCATCCTCATCTGGAAATGGACTCATAACGTTAAAGACCATATTGTTTCATCAAATAAAATTGCTCCTGAAAATGAAATTCCACAAAACATATACATTTGGAGTGCAGTCGCAAAATACTAATTACATGCAAAGTGTTGGTAATGTTGTTAGCTCACAAATATAAAAATATGATGACAAAGGGCATATGTTAGAGAAGTGGACATCTGGAAAGAAGAATCATACAAATAAGATACTCCTGCAAAAGGCAAGAACTGTAGCATTACCATTACTTATATCCATTGATGCTAATTTTCAACGAAAACTTAACTACTGTTAGTTAAAGAAAGCAGCTAGATAAGAAGTACATCAACCATATAGAAACAGAAAATACAAACAGCCAATACTAAGTAATAATGATAAATGAGCGTTCACTCATTCTACCGAGTGCTTTTAGACCTAACTATTGCTTTGTTCTCATACACTTGTTAATTGATTTCAATTGTTTGATAGTTTTTTATGTCCAGAACTATTAAGATAAAGTGAAGATAGAGCTAATGAAGTAAGTTTATGAAGTTCAAGAGTTTATGTGCAAAGAAAGAAAGAAATATGGCCAATGGAATTGAAAACAGCAGGGATTGATTACAAAAATCTGGATAAAGAAGAAGGGATTTGGAGTTAGATGTTGGGGGGATAATGTTTCTGAAGCTCAAAGTGATTTTGTTGAGGGGTAAGCGAGATATCGATGCGGCATTGATTGCGAATGAGATAGATGAGGATTTACATAGGTGAAGAAATAAGGGTGTGGCGGTGAAGCTTGAATTCGAGAAGCCATATGATAGAGTGAGTTGGCGTTCTTATATCATATCCTCGAGCATAACGGATATGGAGATAGATGGCGGAAATGGATTACGGGGTGCTTTAGGGCTGTGTTTATGGGTTTTAGTTAATGGCAAGGCTAAAAGTGGTTTGAGGCTTCAAAAGGATTATGGAAAGAATATCCTCTTTCTCCTTTTTTGTTAACTCGTGTGGCGGATATCTTGAGTAGGTTGTTAAGGAGAGGTGAGGAGGTCGAAATTGAGGAAGGGTGTAAGGTGGTAGGTAGAGCTTCATGGTCTCTCATCTTCAATTTGCATATGACACTAGGTGTCAGTGGTTCGGGCCAGACCGCGGTTCGGGACCGAATCGAACCAGACCATGCGGTCTGGTTCGGGTTTTGAGCACTCATGGTTCGGTTCGGTCTCTAAAATTGTCAAACCACGTGGTTTGGTTCGGTCTGTGGTCTGACCACTCTAGACCAAACCGAACCGAACCAAACCGAACTGATTCAGACCGAACCGCGAGACCGACTGCCAGACTGAACCATGAGACCGAACCGCTGAACCGTTAATAATGACCGTAGGATTTTAGTTGAATTAATAAACACCTTTAGATTTTAGAAAACCTAACATTAGAAACCCTAACATAGGCTAACTACTCTCATTCTCATCTCACTCTCAGTATCTCACTTTCACATTTCACGCCGCAGAGAAGACACGGAGACCTTCTACGGGGCGGCCGGCGACGCATCTCGTCGTCTCTCATCTCTCCCCCTTCACCAAATCGACGCACTCAATCTTTCTCTTTTTCTTCGTGGTCCACCCTCATACTAGCTCCGGCCACTATTTTCCATTTGTCCGATTGATTGGGTGTGAAGAACCAACAATCAAGATCGAAGAAGACACCATTAATGGAGAAGGCAGAGGAGGAGGAGGAGGAGGCAACAACGATGAGGACTTTTACGAACAGATCGAAGCTCCCAAGTTCGTCGATTTCACCGTTCCTGATACTTTTCGACCGGACGATCGTTACCGGTTCTGCTCCCGTCTAGGTATTCTCCCATCAGTCACAATGCTCAAATTGCTTGAACTCAACTCATTACCTCTTTTGATTTTGGTAATTTGGTGTTTGTGAACATGGAATTGGAGCTCCACCAGTTGAGAATTTTAAATAATTGACCTAAAATTGTTGTTCCCAAATTATGTCTTTATGATACTTGGGGTTTGATTTGTTTGATTTCTGATTCTTTTGATATTCTGTAAGGCGTCCTTCTTGTTTTCCCCCTTTGAAAATTACATAAGTCCAGACCGTGGTTCAGACAGAACCGAACCAGACTATAGCGGTTTGGTTCAGTTCGGTTTGAAAGTTTTTATGGTTCGGTTCGGTCTGAGATTTCACCAGACCGATACCTAGCGGTTCGGCCTCTAATTTGTCCCAGACCGAACCAAACCGAACCATTTACACCCCTAGACACTATGTTATTCTTAGATGAGAGCTTCATGGCCAAGTGTGGGATTACTAGGATCAGGTTGGGAGAGGTGGGTGATAGATATGCTTCTTTGATTGGTTGTCAAGTTCTTTCCAAAGAACATTTCCTTATGGACCCAATCGTGAAGCGAGTAAATAAGCGTTTGGCTAGTTGGATGTTGGAAACAAACTTATTTGTCTATGGGTGGACGCATTACCTTGGTGCGAGCATGTCTTTGAGTACTACACTTTATCGTCTCCCTCTTTTTGACATTTTGAACGTTGTGGTAGACGCTATTTGAGCGGGCGAGGAGGAATTTTTTGTGGGTTGGCTCCGTGGGAGAGAATATATCATCTTGTGGGTTGGGATAAAGTGTGTTGTCTAAACGAGGAGAGAGGCTTGGCTTCAGGGCATTTAATAAGCCGGAAGATCTCTCTCTTTAGTAAACAGCTATGGAGATTTTCTCAAAAACCTCATATTTGGCATAAATTTGTTAAGAGTCAGTTCGGGTTGCAACGTAGTGGTTGGGATTCTTTTTTCATGGAAAGGCTCAGGAGAGATAAGGGATCATCTTGTGGTTTGGGATAAAGGGTGTTGTCCAATGGAGGAGGGAGGATTGATTTATGGTACTCGATAAGTGAGAACATCTCTCTAGTTAGTAAATGGCTTTGAAGATTTCCTCCAAAAACTTTATAGAAACTCATATCTAGCATAAATTGATTAACAGTATGCTCAGGTTGCAACGTACGGGATTATCTTTAATTCGGTTCAGGTTCACACACAAGCTTGTTAAAAATTTATTCACGAGTGTGTAACAGTAGTGTTCAATCCGCTTAACAAGTTAAAGGTAGGTAATGGAGCTCGGATTTGTTTTTATGAAGATGCTTGGTAATTTATATCTAAGAAATTTTTTACTTGATTGCATCGTCGTTCTCTTGTACATTTGGCTCCTATCTTTGAGTTTCGGGTGATCAGGGAAGGGGCGCGGTGTATTGGAATTTTCATTTCTTTCGTAATCTAAACGAAGTGACAGAGAGTCTGTTAACGTTGGTGTTCTTCTTGATTCCTTATCCTATGCTCTTTTTTTGGAAAAATATGATTCTCGGATTTGAGTGTTAAAGGGTTCTTGAATATATTCTCCTAAATCCTTTCTTAACTTCTTGATTAAGGTCCCAAACGCGTCTCCTTTTTTTTCAACGTATGTGTGGAAGTCTAAAACTCCTTTTAGGCTTCGGGAATTTATGTGGCTTTTAGTGCTTAATAAACTCGATATAAATGATAAATTGCAAATTCAGAGGCCTCCTAAATGTGTTTCACTAAAAATAAGCATGTTCACATCTATTATTCGATGGGTTCCCACGCGAAAGGCGACTTCAACAAAGACGACATATAGAGGAATGGATAATTAGGAGATTGGTGGGATTTGCACTAACCTGAAGGACACTACCCGCAATACTTGTAAGCAAAACTTGGCACTTCGTGTGTCGGATCTCCACCAAAAGGATGTGATCTAAGTGATAATAGCTTGGTTAGAGGGGCAAGGGGAAAGACGATTTTGCAGAAGTTATAAAAAGTGAGCAGGACTTGGTAGGGGATATGTGGTAAGATGAATTGCAGTCAACATCAACAATCCCATTCCTCTTCTTCCTTCATCTGTGTATTCAGCAACAGAAAACAAGGCTGATTTGGCTATCCAAATTTAATACTGATGTACGAGAGTCTCGTCTAATCTTGAACATTCATATAGTAGAGCAGCCATACATTAGTCTAGATTTTGCAATTTGTAACTTTTTAGTATTCACAGTCAAATTCGATTGCTTTTCGCTTTTTAGTTTTACTACTTTCTCTTTTCTTTTTTTCTCTTTTTGAAGACATCGTGTCCTCTTGTTGATTGTACTATTTCGTTCTACCAAGTCTATTCTTTTATCCAAAACATAAATATAAAATAATACTCCCTCTGTTCCATTTAATAGTACACTTCCACTTTTCTGGAGGTTTATTATCAAGAGTCCACTTTCAAAAACTAAGCTTTATATGTATGTGTGCGTGCGTATTATCTATAGTGTACTCCCTTTTTTTCATGTAAAGATTGGACAACTTAAACAACAGAAAGATATGCCTTTTACCTTCCTCTCCATAATGAGCTGCCAAAACATCAGCAGGGATCCCCTGCATTCCATAAATATCGATGTCGGTTGATTCCCTACCAGCTTTCGCATTAGGTACCCTGTAATACATTATCACCGAACTCATTATATGAGTACAAATGCACATTGCATGAGTAATATCTACAGACCTGAAGAAAAGGAGGGGGGGGGGGACAAGAAGGAGCTTTCACTACTTCTCACACTATCATCACCTAACTTGCTACTTGTACAAAAGCTTGGTGAAATGCCGCTCTTGAACAATGTACATTTTGAGGGTCAGGCACCCAAAACATGAGCAGCTATGTGGAGCTTGATATCTAATCGGTAGTAAGACATTTGGAAAAGCGTCTTCACGGCTTTAAATTCTTAAGTCATTAAAATAGCCTAGTGATGCCTTAAATGTCAATAAAATAGAGCCAAAGAAAAACAGTAGACAGTGTCCCCTACAACTTGATAATAACCCACATAAGGCAACATGATTAAGATAGGAAACATGCACAGAAATTAAAACCCCCGTTTCTCTTATATGTGAACGTTAAGTGGAGATTAATTTATATCATTTGCCATCGGTTCATTTGGCTTCAAACCTTGATTTTTTGGTTATTGAGGGTGGAGATCAAGTTTCGTGGAACATTCATTTCTTTCGGAACCTTAGTGATTGTGAATCTGAGATGGTTTATAAATTTTATCTCATCTTCGTCTGTCTCACAACCAAAAATTCTAGAATTTGGGTTCTAGAGGGGTCAGGGAACTATTTCTTGCAATTATTTTCTGAAGTTCCTGACCCGCATCCCTAAAATCCCCACCCCTCCTTTCTCTTTTTGGAAGTCAAAAACTCCCTTCAAGATCATTTATTTCGCCTATTTGGTGTAAACTCGTTTAGACGAGTCGCGTGATCGTTTATTTCTTCATAGTACTATTGCTTAATCTTTGGAATTGTATATTTGAGCTGATGGGGGAGAATTCGGTATGACCCTTCTCGTTAAGTCCTTCCATACAGATTCGTTTCCGAGGCTTTGGAAGGAAAACTTAACGTTATAATAAATTGCACATTTGACAACTTTGTAAGTTAATTGCGTCTGCTTAATTGGTGTCTAAAGCTTTCTCGGGACTACCACGAGTGTGACGAGGTCGGACCATTTATTTCTTCCCTGCACTATCGCTCATTATCTGAAAAAATCGGTATTTGAGGTGACGATGGAGGATTCAGTGTAACCCTGCTCGTTAAGTTCTATTCTTCGTATTCGATTGTAAGGCTTTGGGAGGGACGATGTTGTCCACTTAGGTGGTTGTGAGGTTTCAGCTTTTTTTTTAGTGATTATGAATGGGAAGAAATAACAGGATTTTGGAAATCAACATCTCTCGAATCATTTAGTGCGGGTGTTTTCAACAGCTTCTCTTTGGACTGCAGCCATTGGTAATTTCAGGGGTTCGTCAATTGCACATTTGAAGCGATATTAGGCTATTTTGATTGTGTAGTCATTGCTTGTTGTTGTTGTTTTTAATTGTTGTCTTTTTACGCTTTTTTTTATGGATATCTTGTGTGCGCTTGTAGACTCAAGAAGAATATGAAAATGGTTACAGACAAGTCTCACTGGCAACTTATGAACTGGCAAAGGAAAAAATTACTCCCAGTCCAATGAAAGAGGAAAAACAATCAATCGCACAAACCATTGATGTTGAGACACACCAAGTAACCCATTTGGCAACTCAATCTCCCTTCTTCCTCACTCAAACACGTGATCACATTATAATCGTCCCCAATACACCACCTAGAACCACAGAGAAGATTGAATTTTTTCAAGCAAGGGCCACAGTATGATAGGGTAAACTAGAAAAACAGTTTTTCAACCTTTTCTCAATTCACTTGCACAATAAACAGCATCTTGTCGTGGGAGGAGGACTAGAGTGATACATAGAGAATCAACTGAATGGTGTTTAATAAGTTTGACCCGATCAATCACGAATCCTTTCGAGGGGACCAGAGGGAATTTACAGAATATCCAACCAAATTATAAACGGAAACTGAAACAAATATACACGGATTCAGAAAGCGACATAGAGATTAATGAGGGAAGAAGTAGGACATACTTGGAGACTGTCTCTTTATGGACCTGGAGAACATGAATGGCCATACCGCTAGCGGTAGAGAGCTTCTTGTGACAGACATGGCATTTGAAGTGTTTGGCCTTCTGATGTTGCACCAATATCTTCTCATCGTCAAACTGTCGGTCGCAGTAATAACACCATATTTCCTTTGACACCACTCTCTTCTTCTTCTTCCCCATTCCCAAACCCTAATTCCCCAAAACCCTCTCCCTCTCTCTCTCTCTCTCTCTCTCTCTGAATCTCAATCTCAATCTCAATCTCGATGAATGTATGTGATAAATACAAGCACCCCGCACAAATCAATCGCGATGGGAGAGTCAAAATCAGGAGATTGGTTGGGGTAGCGAAAAAATTAGGGTTTCGACTGTTTCTGCTACTCCGTCACCCCTTCACCATTCCCGTCGGTTTATAGGCGTAAGTAATCAAACAAATACAGGCGTTGAGTTCTTTTATTACCGTTTGGCCTCGTCAATTTAACCATCCAATTTTAGCTTTGAGTTTATTGCAAAATCGACAGGCCTACTTTCAAAATATATCAATTTGACATGCAAACTTTGGAAACATCAAATGTGTCCTGCCTACTTAACATCACAATAATTTTTAAACACGTTTTTTAACACCCGTTAAATTCATAACGGGACACTCCAAAAAACTAACTATCCGTCAATTTTTTGTAATGTACGTTATTTTTTTTAACACCAGTTACAAAAATCATTAGAGATACCATATCTCCCTTCCCAAAACATCCCTCCTCCCCAGCTTCACCCTGCCACCACCCTCCGCCTCAACCCAGCCACCACAACCCAGCAACCACCCTCTGGAATGTGTAAAGATTCGAATTCGAGGATGGAGCTTTTCAAATCCCTCAAATCTAAGGAGGAGAGACACCAGAGCGACGTGACTGGAATTCATGGCCTGGAGAGAGAAACCGGTGGCAGAGCAGTCAAAATTGGCGTCGTTGACCAGATCCTTGATGGACTCCATCACCTTCTTCAAGAGACTGCCCTGAACTAGACGGAGTTCCAACGTTTTTCCGGCGATTGGGTTTGCACCGATCCAGATCTAGGTATAGATCTGGATTGTTTTGGCTTTCGCCGGAGAAGAAGAAGGTTGGCCGGAGGTGCGAAAAGGGAGGGGTCGCGGAACTGAGGAAGGAGGAGGCCGGATATGGTAGGGAAAGTGTCGCTGGGGGCGACAAAAAGGCGGTCTAGAGTCTCTCTTCCTCCAAACGACTTCGCCGGAGAAGAAGAAGTCGGCCGGAGGTGAGGAAGGGGACGGTCGCCGGAACTGTGGGAGGAGGAGGCCAGAGGTGTGAGGGACGTGTCACCGGAGACGGAGTGTGGGGGATGACCGAAGGAGGGGAAGGGGCAGCGCCGGAGACGGATATAGGGGGGGGGTTGACCGGAGGATAGAGAGAGAAAGCCAAAGAGAGAGAGGGAGGAGCTTTCAGTTTTGGCAGAGGTAGGTTTTTTTTTATTTGAGGTATGGTATCTTATGATTTTGTAACGGGTGTTAAAAAATAACGTACATTACAAAAAATTGACGGATTGCTAGTTTTTTGGAGTGTCCCGTTATGAATTTAACGGGTGTTAAAAAACGTGTTTAAAAATTATTGCAATGTTAAGTAGGCAGGACACATTTGATGTTTCTAAAGTTTGCATGTCAAATTGATATATTTTGAAAGTAGGCATGTCGATTTTGCAATAAACTCTTTTAGCTTTGCATATGTCATCATTATATGCAAATAATTTAATAGTAACTGTCACTTATTAATATTAAATTGATAAGGTCGTTATTTAGACAAAATGTTCCTTCAAAAAAAAAATGTTATTTTTGTTCCTTTTTTTATTTGTTTTCTATTTTCTTCTCAAGCTATTTTCTTTTTTCTTTTTCTTTTTTTAAGGGAAAACTCCGTTTTTGTCCATCGTACTTTGGGGTGTGTTTCACTTTTATCATAGAACTTTATTTTTTTTTTTTCATTTTTACCATCGTACTACAAACAATGGTGTCATTAAATACCAAAATCATTATTTTTTGCCCGAATTTGTTTCATTTTTACCATCGTACCACAAACAATTGTGTCATTTTGTACACAAATTTGTTATAAAATGACATCATTTTATGTAGTACGATGGTGAAAATGAAAAAAATAAAGTTCGATGGTAAAAATGAAACACGCCGCAAAGTACGATGGACTAAAACGGAGTTTTCTCTTCTTTTAATATTGTTCTATTTTGAGTTAAACACCATTTTGAGCGTTGACCTAACGAGACTTTTTCATTTTGAAGAGATTTTACAAATTCTCCTACCTCCCGGATTTTTTTCTCAAATAATTCCCTTTTTCATAAGTATTTACCATAATATCACCTTTTTCAAAGTATGTACCAGAATGACCAACTTTGAGGTAATTCGCTACTAGGAAAAGCGAATTAACGTAATTCGCTAATGCCAAAAGCGAATTACTCTTTGACCAGATTAGGCCCGATTTGCATTAGGGCGTTAATTAAGGTTAACCTAATTCGCTTCCTGTACTAGCGATTTATGCCAAGGTAATTCGCTTCTTCAAGAAGCGAAATAAGTTTAAATGATTTCGCTTTTTGCGGAAGCGTATTAGGTTAAAATTACCCTCTTCAGTTCAGTTCAGTTCATTACAAACGAACACAGAGAGTTTGAGATCTGGGCGATTGACCTGGTATGATTGTCGACTGGTTAGGGTTTTCTCAATTCGAAGCTGTGTCATTCCCCGTTCCTAATATAAATGTAAGTATTTCTTTATTTTTAGCAAAATATCTATCATATGAATTGGTTGGGATTTTGCCATTTTTTGGTTCAATTTGGTGGGTGATTGTCGACTGGTTATTGAGTTTAAGTAGCGTTTATGATTTGGTTTTTGTACAATTATATTGAATGTGTGGTATTTGCATGGTTGATTTTAAAATTTGGTTTGAAATTGGGGCTGTTTTGAAGGGGATTTTGATGATTTTGAAATGGGATTTTGATGATTTTAATTTGTAGTTTTTCTTTGAAAGTATGAAAATTATTTTTGTACTGAAAAATTAATGCAAAAAATGTGATTGATTTTTATTTGAAGCTTATTATCAGTAAAGCAAACATGGATTCAATTAGGGAAGGACTTTGTGTTGTGTTGCTCTCTCAGTTAATCAAGTGATTGATTAACCTGTTTGAAAATTAACACTCCCTTTGTCCCACACTTTCCAACTAATCGTGGTTTTTTATCGTTACAGATGGATGTAAATGAGCCGTTTGTAGATCCGGGTCCTTTGAACCGGACGGTGCTGACGTTACAGGGTTCCCATAGATCTTCTCAACTATGGGCTGGTGAAGAGGTTTGTAGTATATCGTTTCGACATGGTCCAAAGCCCCCGACAAATATAGATGGAAGGGTTGTGAACAGATTAAGGGTTGCGGGGTTTTACGGAGTTTACAGGATGGGGGAGATGAAGAAATATGACTGTGCTTTATTTGAGGCGTTGGTCAAGCGGTGGCGCCCGGAGACCCACACTTTCCATCTACCTGTTGGTGAGATGACGATTACGCTGCAGGATGTGGGTCTATTGATGGGTTTGCCGATAGATGGATTGCCCGTCACG
The DNA here is from genome assembly GCA_026119855.1 of Campanula takesimana. Lineage (NCBI taxonomy): Eukaryota > Viridiplantae > Streptophyta > Magnoliopsida > Asterales > Campanulaceae > Campanula > Campanula takesimana. The sequence continues at coordinate 11,014 of JAOWBW010001377.1, read as the reverse complement.
GGCTATCAGACATATATGACAGACGCCCAGTGGGCTGATTTGTGTTTTGAGTTGTTAGGTGTCAGACCTGGTCCCCCGAACTTGAAGACGGGGATGTTGAATCTCAAGTGGCTTAAGGAGCATATCTTGAATCTTAATTTGGGAGAACATGCCACAGTAGCGGATATTGATAGGTACACACGTGCCTATATCTTGGCATTATTGGGGTCATATATCTTGGCAGATCGCAGTAATTCGAAGGTGAAGCTCATATATTTGCCACTTCTTAGAGACATCGATGTTGTAGGATCTTATAGCTGGGGCAGTGCTGCGTTGGCCATCCTTTATCGAGAGCTTTGCAAGGCGACTTCCCCCCAGACTAGTCAGTGTGGAGGATTCATGCCGATTGTGCAGGTATGACTATTTAAATATAGTATACATGTGCACCATATCATTTTATAGTATATATTTATATATATTGATATATTTATAAATATTGATGTTGATTTTTGAACAGATTTGGGCATCGGAGAGATTGAGGTGTACTCAGCCGCGGTCGTTAGGCGCTGTATATGGGGCAGATGTAGATGACCCTTTGGGGGCTAGGTATGATAGGACAACTACTTATCAATGAATTGATATATTTTTTTTACGCTTTTGGAGTATAATTTTCTTTGATTTTCAATTTCAGATGGCGAGGGGCGTTATCGTTTGGTTATGTGACTAGACATAACCTGCGCGGCTATAGGGATGCGTTAGATAGTTTGACTGCGGATCAGGTTGTGTGGGAGCCATATGGAGAGCGTGTTGCTCCAGGGTATTGCTTGCAGGGGGAGGATGTTTGGAGGACGAGGTCGCCTCTTATATGTTTCGAGAGGGTGGAGTTGCACCTGCCTGATCGAGTTATGCGCCAGTTTGGCATGCGCCTAGTTCATCCCTGGGCCAGTTGACACTGATGTTAGATTGCATCAGATTGATAGACGGAGTAGACCCAGAATAAGTTGGGTGGATGACCATGCCGCCTATATTCAACAATGGGAAGCACGTTTGTTCAATGTGGTTCCTAGGTCAGAGGACGAGGTGGATATGGACTATTCATATACACATGAGTACATGCTTTGGTGAGTGTCTATTGTTTTTTGTATACTCTCTCTATCCCGGAATAAATGTTATAGTTGACATTTATTCCTTTCTTTGCACCACAAATTTTTAATATTTTAAACATTTTTTTCAAAAGGTACAAAAGCATCACACGTTTGTTGATTCACAATCCTGCTCATGTAGAGGATGTGGGGGTACCGGTCACATGCTAGCCTCACAGAAGGGATGGTGAGTTTCTAATTCCTTTTCAGTAAGGATGGTGGGTACCAGAATAAATGACGTTTTTCTGAATATATTTTTTCAGATTCAAACTTCCAACGTTTATATGTCGTTAATGAACAGCAATTATTGAGCAAGGACCGGACCAGTCTCGACTTCAAACGCGACACATCATCACACATGCCCTGACCCATATTAGAGAGGAAGGACGACTTCTGGGTCAACCTCCTCCATCACCGGTTGACCGTACCCATGAAGATGAGGGTCAGAGACAACGTCCTCGTCTCGTCGTCCTCGTCGTGTGGATGATCAGGGACAGGGGGAGGGGGAGGGAGAGGGACATCAGGGACAGGGTGAGGCTGAGGGACATGAGGGTGATGATCAGAGACATGGTGGGGGGGGAGGGGGAAGGACATCAGGGAGATCAGGGACATGGTGAGGGTGATGATCTGGGGGAGGGGCGATGGGGAGATATTCACAGGGATGGGGTCATAGTAGCGGACAAGGGGAGGGATCTTCACATGGTGGTGAGGGGGGATGGGGCAGTCATGCACAGGGATGGGGTCATAGTAGTGGACAAGGGGAGGGATCTTCACATGGTGGTGAGGGGGGATGGGGTCATAGTAGTGGACAAGGGAAGGGATCTTCACATGGTGGTGAGGGGGGATGGGGCAGTCATGCACAGGGATGGGGTCATAGTAGCGGACAAGGGGAGGGATCTTCACATGGTGGTGAGGGGGGATGGGGCAGTCATACACAGGGATGGGGAGGGGGAATGGGGAGGGGGTGGGGAGGGGGAATGGGTATGGGAGGGACACCTCATTATCCACCTATTCTACCATTTGGTGAGGATGGGGATTCAGATGATGATCAGTCTTACCCTCCTCCTCCGGCATCAACTCAGTCTACTGCTCGACCACCTATTCCTCCGCCATTTGGACAAGCCGGGCCTTCTAATCTTTTTGCTACTCCGTCTAGGCCATTGCCTAGGCAAGGGTCTAGGACAAGAAATCCTACAAATAGGTTTACTCCTTCTGACTATTGACCACTGATTTATTTTTAACATTATTAGTACTCTTATATGATCGGGATGTGATCATTAGGCCGAGAACTTTTTTTTTAGTTGTTGTTGCTTCTATTTAAATTCTGGACAAGGGTTGCAGTTAACAAGGGTTGCAATGTTGATTTGTGTTTGCTGGTAAAAAAGTATTGTTTCAGTTCAAACAAATAAATCAGTTTTATGTTGATTGTGTTTGCTGGTATATTTGGTTTTGTTTGCAGGTGGAGTGCCAAAAAGCTTGAATCTGGTATTTGGGTATCTGGTAAATTCGCTTCCGGGTCTAGCGAATTATGCTTCTGGTATAATTCGCTTCCGGGACTAGCGAATTATTCTTTGGCATAATACGCTACTGCAAGTAGCGAATTCCACTTAAAACAGATTAAATACACCCACCATACATTTGCAGAAGACAATACACAAAACCATCACCCCCTCTCTTCTCAGGCGATTCAGGCGATTTTCTTAGTGAAATCCTACATTTCTTCACTCATTTGACTACATGTAAGTCTTCTTTTGTTATATAAGAATACTGTTTATTCGGTTCAAATTTCTTTGATCTTAACCTTGTTGATTTTGAAGGCTGTTTTTGACATAATTAGACTAGGATTTGACGAAAAGTGTTAAAACAAACTTTGTTGTACTCTGTATGATCTCTCTTTAGGCAGTTTATTTGGTTAATTTGGACTTAAATTGAATGAGTTATGGTTGGTCAAAGCTTAGTATTTAATCAAAATCTTAATTTTTTGTTGATTTTGAAGGCTGTTTTTGACATAATTAGACTAGGATTTGACGAAAAGTGTTAAAACAAACTTTGTTGTAATCTGTATGATCTCTCTTTAGGCAGTTTATTTGGTTAATTTGGACTTAAATTGAATGAGTTATGGTTGGTCAAAGCTTAGTATTTAATCAAAATCTTAATTTTTTGTTGATTTTGAAGGCTGTTTTTGACATAATTAGACTAGGATTTGACGAAAAGTGTTAAAACAAACTTTGTTGTACTCTGTATGATCTCTCTTTAGGCAGTTTATTTGGTTAATTTGGACTTAATTGAATGAGTTATGGTTGGTCAAAGCTTAGTATTTAATCAAAATCTTAATTTTTTGTTGATTTTGAAGGCTGTTTTTGACATAATTAGACTAGGATTTGACAAAAAGTGTTAAAACAAACTTTGTTGTACTCTGTATGATCTCTCTTTAGGCAGTTTATTTGGTTAATTTGGACTTAAATTGAATGAGTTATGGTTGGTCAAAACTTAGTATTTAATTTGTACTAGATATTATGTAAGGAGTAATTATTATGTAATTTAATTGACACAGATGGATCCATCACTCCCCCGCTGGTATCGTGGACGACAACCTCTTCCCGGTCATCCCGGTCAAACCTCCAATCCTCAATCTAATCTCTCTCAGATCGAACAAGAGTTAGAATCTCCACCACCTCATAATGTGCCTGGTCCCGCTGGTGTCGCACAGGCCGCCGTACGTCGGTATCACTCCGGAAAAGCTCATGTCTCTCAGGGACCCCCTCAGTCGACCCAAGAGGCCATAAGGAGAAAGCTTAAAGAGCCGGTGGAGGATGATCATTTCCAGCGCGGACCTTGGCTATCTGCAATGGACTATCTCACTGCAAAGGGTACATATTATCCGTTGAAGGCCATCAAGGAGAAATGCCATAACTATGATAGGGTGGATCAGGTATGATATCAACATTATTTATTTTTAAGGTTAATATTTAAAAATAATTGGTCGTTATTTTTTTGGTTACTACTACAGGTTGTTGTTGTTGTCACGGAGTGCACACCACAAGATACTGGCTCTCTTGAGGTGACTTTAAAGGATCCTACTGATACAATTGAATCTATCATTGGCCCCAAAGTGCTTAACGGAAGTGAGTATGGAAGTGACATAGATGTTGGTGCTGTTCTGATTCTTAAGCAGGTATGAAATATTTTCCTTAACATTACACTCCCTAAGGATATTTTCCTTAACATTTTGTTCTAAATATTTTGTTTTGTTGATGATATTAGGTTGTTGTCTTCGCCCTCGCACGCTAAAAAAAAGTACTTAACATTACACTTTCCAATGTTTTTAAGGTATTCCCTAACGATTGTTAAGTTAATTTGTTGGACATGTAATATTTGGATTTATGTTATATTTCCTATGTGACCGGGATGTGGTCACTGAATTTTTTAGATTTATGTTATATTTCCTATGTGACCGGGATGTGGTCACTGAATTATTTTATTTATGTTATATTTCATTAGCACTACAAATGATAGAACAAACACAATTCAAATATCTTACAACAATACAAAGTCATTAGCACTACAAATGATAGAACAAACACAATTCAAATATCTTACAACAATACAAAGTCATTAGCACTACAAATGATAGAACAAACACAATTTAAATATCTACAACAATACAAGTTCATTAGCACTACAAATGAAAGACAGACACAAGATAAATATCTTACAACATAATCCCATTGAAATGACGTGGAATTTGACACAATTCAAATCTATTCCCTGTTAGTTGGACACCTCCGGCACGTGTGTCCTTCCTTCTTACAAGTTGAACAATGGATTATTCGTTTTCCAGATTGCCAGTCCATACTATTTCGAAGCCGTCTTGATTGTGGTCGTCCCTGCTTTGCATCGCGTCGAAGCATATCATTTGGTTCAAATATTGGCACCCGACCATCCACATTCCAATAGTCCTCATGCTGCAATGGTTCAAAAGTCCCTGACCATGTTTTGTAGTATGACCCGAGAGTGTAAAATTGATCAACGTAACTACGACCATCGACATTCATGAATGTGCAACATGCAATTGCATGGGAACACGGCAAGTGATATGCGACCCATTTTCCACATGTGCATGTACGCTCATCAAATCTCACAATTTGAGTATTTCCACCTTTTTCACCACGACGTCCGGTTGTCACTTGAAACACTCCCCTGTTATTTACGTTGAACGGTCGAACATGGTGTGACCCAGCCTTTTTGGTGTTGTAGTTGTATCGACGATGGATCCTTTGGCTAAATTTGTATAGTGCATTAGGGTTATTAGTAACACCCCCTAATGCATTCATTGCAAACCCCAGTCTGCTGTGAAAGTATTCCACACAATGGTAGAAAGAAGTCTCAACAATAGCTGTTATTGGCATACCACGTGATCCTTTCATGACCCCATTAAAGACCTCAGATAAGTTCATAGTCATAATACCATATCTATAACCACCATCATGCGCCAGTGTCCACTTCTTCTTATCTATATGCTCAAACCACTTGATGGCTTCTGGGTCAACTAAACGGATCAACTCTAAAGTATTTTTCAATTTTCTATCTTGGTGAGCACAACCAGCAACCCAGAACAGACGCTTCAAATCACTACCATGATGCTTCTTCAGAAAATTTGCTCTCATATGCCTCAAGCAATATCGATGATGCACATTTGGCCACCAAGTATCTTCTGCAACTGTAGCAAGAATGCCATTATGACGATCAGAAAGTAAGCATACCTCACGACCCTTGATAATATGTTGACAAACAAGGCGTAAAAACCAACTCCAGAGAACATGGTCCTCTTTTTCAACAATAGCAAAAGCAAGAGGAACGATGCTGTCGTTGGCGTCAACACCCATAGCAATGAGTATCACCCCTTTATAACGTCCATGTAAGAACGTTCCATCAACAGACACGACAGGCCTACAATGAGTGAAAGCTTGAATACAAGGCCCGAATGCCCAGAAAACACGATCAAACTTTTTATATACACCAGGTGGAGGAGGATTATAATACTCAACAATAGTTCCAGGATTGTATTTCTGAATAGCACCTAGGATACGAGGTAACCGAGCATAAGATTCCTTCCAGTCTCCAAACACTGAGCCAATGGCCTTTTGTTTCCCACACCATGCCTTCTTGTAAGAAAATGTCCTACCGTATTTCTCATTTATATCTGCAATAATAACTTGAACATTCAAATCAGAATCAGCCTTGACCTTATGGAGAATATGCCGACCAATAAACTTAGCATCCAAGTTGGGGTGATCAAGACTAAGTCCAGAATACAAACAACAATGAGGGCCTTTATACTTGGTCACTTCCCAATATCCTATCTTCTTCTGACTCACACGAGCATAAAAAGGGCATGGATAGTCTTTCAACAAACACTCAATGGCCCACGTTCGGAGTGTGCTCTTTCTTACCTTAAAACGTCGATTGGAATGTATGTGATACTTCTTTATCTCATATTGCACCTCAATCTTCTTAGAAAATCGTATCCCTTTAGCCAATCCACCCTTCTCTCCATCCCATATCAGAAAACTACATTGATTATTAACAGCAATCACATCAACTTCTTCTCCAATATCATGATAAAGAGGATAGTCTGCTCTCTCATGCATTCGATTCTCTCTCCTTTCGTACGCTACTAAATCTGATTCAATCCCATCATTCGGCCCATCGTCACCCTCGTTAATCTCACTACCGGTGCTGTTTTCTTCATCATCAACATCATCATCATCAGGAAACAACAAACTATCTATTTGTGCATCATAGTCTTCATCATCTTCATCATCTTCATCTAAAACATTATCATCAGCCGGAACATCCTCACGTGGCACTCGTCTACGACGCGGTCTCTGGTTACTTGGACCCTCGTCAGGCTCTCGGTTGTAACTCTGCGAATTATCATAGAATGTCTCTGTACTTGGACCCTCGTCAGGCTCTCGGTTGTAACTCTGCGAATTCACATAAAGTGTCTCTGCCTCTGCATAACGTTCATTCGTCTCTTGATTATAACCAATGTCAGTCCCACCCCCACGGATATCAAACACCTCAATAGCCTTCATGATAATATACAACTGCAAGTTACTCAACCCACCAAATTGAGCATTAACATCAAACATTAACGCCACACCATTATCGTTTTGGATGTGAAATGGAAAGTAATTGCAATTCCATGGTCAAAGGAATGAGGAAACCTACAAATAACTTCCAGCTGAAATCTTGTTCGATCTACCCCAATATGTTCATACAACTGATCAATCAACTCAGTGTAAGTCCATCTATGTATCGCTCTAAGACCAAATTTTGGTCCTTTTTCAAAAAGAGGACCATTAAATGGATCTTCATCATCCCCTCCCCAGTAGCACATGAAAATAAGCGGTAACCCACTCATCGATACCCTAGAACCCTAGAAAATGATAATAACAGGCAAAATCTTAAATTTATCATTTCTCTCTACAAATTCACTAAAAAACCTAAAATAAATAACATCAAACACAAAAATGACCTTGATCTGAGTATTTCAAGAAATGGATTTGCAAAATCCTCTCCTCTTTGCGTCCCTTCTTCTTTCTCTCTCTATTTTCAGATAAGATGGAGATATAATGAGCAGCACATACTGAAACCTTATCTTATTGTGTGGGTTTAATGTAATTCGCTACTTGAAAAAGCGAATTAATGTAATTCGCTACTACAGGAAGCGAATTATCTTAACCTTAATTAACCCCGTAATGCAAAGCGCGCCTAATCTGGTCAAAGAGTAATTCGCTTTTGGCATTAGCGAATTATTTAATTCGCTTTTTCTAGAAGCGAATTACTTCAAAGTTGGTCATTTTGGTACATACTTTGGAAAAGGTGATACTTTGGTAAATACTTAGAAATAAGGGAATTATTTGAGAAAAAATCTACCTCCCGCCCCCTTCTACTTACCAACATCATTTCCGTTTATTCCTCGTCATTGCACTCCCTTTGTTAATCTTCTCTCCTATCCTCTTTTCAATTTCCACCACCCACCAATCCATCCCAAGCCTCCTCCCCACCACACCCCACGCCATCACCCTATATAAACTCATTACCCCCCAAAATACTTAGAATGTTTCCTCTCAACTAGCGTCCCTACTCTCCTCCCCTCATCATTACTTTTGTTGTTCGGACGCATCTCTGGCGATATATTCGGCCGGCTTCTTTTCCCTCTCTCCCCACTCTGTTACAACCTCCCTTTCACCTGCTTCCACCCACTGTTTCTCCTTTCATATTAAACCTCGTATATATGTTGAGTTTCGGGGCAACATGCGCGGCAGAATAACAATAGTAATCGAAACTCAAATCAAGATCCATGCAAAACAATTATATTAATGATGATGGATGTAAAATACTTACCCTTGTGGCATTAAACTTGAATCACAGATCTTGTTGCGTTGATCTTGAATCCCGAACCATAAGTGTTGAAAACCAAACACCCTCTATTGGTATCCACTAGCGAAAGAACCCAATAACTATTTTGATTGGATTGGTAGATCCGAAATTAGAAAATAATTTTTTAATCTCCAAAGGTTATATGATTTTCTTGATCCTTTTCTTGTTATTGATTCTAAATCAAAACAAGTTTTTTTTTTTCAAAAATAATGTGTGTGTAGTTGTAGGAGAAGGGGAATATCTATACTCATTTGTTGGGTTTTGATGCATCATGCGCAGCGGAATAAACATAAGATCAAACACCCATGAGCCGGATATGTGCATGTTGATTAAATTAAATACAAGATGAAAGAAACTAACCCTTGAAGATCGCATCCATGAACACGGACTTAATGCTAACGCAAACATCCTCTATCGGTATCCACACGTCGAACGGATATCAAGAACACCTTCTTGATCTGGATTGCTAGACCCAAGGCTTGATGAAGAAACGATTTATTCGTAGAAATTATTTTGCTCCATTGATCATTATATTTTGATGATTCACAATCTCAAAATAAATAATCATACCTCTCTATAATTTATTGTTTCTAAAACAATGGTTTGTGATTTCCAAAATCACCATTAGAGGCTGTCAAACATGGCTGTATATCATATATAAGGGTCTGACCTAATTCCGTTTGGGATTGGGATTCCTTGTCCAACAATAAAACCAAACTATTACGGGACCACGGCCGTACGGCAGTAACACAGCCGTACGCCATGGTGTGCGCCGTACGGTAGCAAGTCTGAATTCCCATTTTTTTTTCCACCTTTCCAATCCGTTCTATTGTGTGTGACCCAATAGGATTATACTATGTTGGCAACGAGTCCGAACGAGTCAGAACCCGTAAGTCATAAGCGGACTCTAGCAAGCCATTATGAGTCATAATGGCTTGCTAGAACATATCACAATCCCTTTGTCACGCGATATCATATTGGACATAAGTCATGGTCTACGTCAACTTATGTTGTCCAATGCTTTCTCGATCCCGAGTAGATTGATATGAGCAAATGACATTGAACACATCAATTCATTTGGGCATGGTCATGCACTATCATCAATATCACTTATCGAGTGGCCAAGCAGATATCTCTCTTGAGAGAGGGACAAATCCCATCTTGACTTATTCATTCTTCCCTACATGAATCCGATTATGCCAATAGTAGCCTTTATAACCACCCGGTTAAGGGTAGCGTTTGAGTACGTCAAACATAATGTTCATCATGTGGAAGACTATGATAATCTCAGGTCTAAGGATATCAAATGATATAACTATTATGAGATTTAATTATGACATTTAACCATGACATAAATCTCATAACGGGTCTATCCAGTATCTTGTTTTTCAATAAGTACCCACAAGTTTAATCCACATCCTATGCACCATAATCATCATATGATTATCCATTAAACTCATGCTAGCTCTTCATAAGTGCTAGGGACAATGATCATTATAGTAAACATGCAAAAGATATAATAATCGAGTTTGTTATCTCTATAACAATGAAGCTATGATATAACGCATAGGCCTTTCTCAAGGGCCTAGGGCATAATATCCAACACGTTTGTCCTAACCCTACAGCTTCATAAACCCTTCTTATCAAACCAGCCATCAGCCCAACCCATAACAACTTGCACGGTCGTGCACTATAGTCTGCACGACTGTGTGTGCAGTCAGACTCTAATCAGTCTCACATAACATTGCGCACATGGTCGTGCACCAATTTGAGCACGGCTGTACAGCTAGCGCACTGAGCACACGAGAGTGCCACATTATAGTGCACGGCCGTGCCATCAGTCCAAAACTGGTTTATATCAAGATTTGTTCTTTGTATGCCACCCTACAGGTTTATCTTATGTTGGCAATGAGCAAGCTAATAAATCATAGTTGGTCTCTAGCAAGACACTATGACTACGTAAATAATATAAATATCGATAGTCTGATATTTCCTAGAACATATCATAATCCCTCTGCAGTTGACTGTTGACCGAGGTTCGAGACAACAATATTTGTCAGAGCAGTTGAGCATTTGAGTTAATTAGTGATAATTTGTACAATTTTTAGTGACAAAATGTAAAACTATTGATAATTATAGAAATTAAGATGAGAAATTCTAATCATTACACGTATGGTCGGAGAGGCAAAGGATTATATGGTCCAAGATTTAGTGGGAAGAAAGTGGATGGAGAATAAGGGGCTACCGATGTTGATACTATAAAATAATTAAAAGGGCTATTATCATAAAAAGTAATACACCACTCATAACAAAAGTTGTTGGTAAGCAGTCGCTAGAGTTCTCAGTTGTGTTGGCCGTCAGCCAGATTTTTCAGCTATTGGCGCCGACCGAAGTTATCATTTATTGGTTGCTGGCGGGAGTTCTCAATTATTTGTTGCCGGAGT